>OY101442.1:126971954-127568459 GCA_956483585.1 Gymnocheta viridis | reverse complement strand
TAAAAAAAATTTTTATTAATATATTTGATGCAAGAATTTATAGTTAAAAATGTATTAAACATCTTAGTTTATCTATTTATCCACTAGTTTTGCCTTTAGCATTAACGCGCTCCACGCATTGCACCGTCCATAGGCTAGTTTTCATTTTTTCCCAACGCTAGAATAACCATTAATATTTTTTATTCAATAATTTCTATTCGTGCTGCTATTGGCTCACCTCAAACGGCAAATAACCATTCATATTTTTATTTCTATTCGTGCTGCTATTGGCTAACAACAAATTTCCCCTTTCAACGAGATCAACGGACATGTTGCTTCTCTCTCAAGTTGATTAAGCTTAAGAAAAAATTTTTATTAATATATTTGATGCAAGAATTTATTGTTAAAAATGTAATAAACATCTTAGTTTATCTATTTATCCACTAGCTTTACCTTTGTCGTTCACGCTTTACCCGTAATGTATCGACCATAGGCTAGTTTTCACTTTTCCCCAACGCTAGAACAGCCAATTCAATCAAAAAAATTTTTATTAATATATTTGATGCAAGAATTTATTGTTAAAAATGTAATAAACATCTTAGTTTATCTATTTATCCACTAGCTTTGCCTTTAGCATTAACGCGCTCCACGCAATGCACCGTCCATAGGCTAGTTTTCACTTTTTCCCAACGCTAGAACAGCCAGTTCATTAAAAAAAATTTTTATTAATATATTTGAGGCATTAATTTATAGTTAAAAATGTATTAAACATCTTAGTTTATCTATTTACGCACTAGCTTTGCCTTTAGCATTAACGCGCTCCACGCAATGCACCGTCCATAGGCTAGTTTTCACTTTTTCCCAACGCTAGAACAGCCAGTTCATTAAAAAAAATTTTTATTAATATATTTGAGGCATTAATTTATAGTTAAAAATGTAATAAACATCTTAGTTTATCTATTTATCCACTAGCTTTGCCTTTAGCATTAACGCGCTCCACGCATTGCACCGTCCATAGGCTAGTTTTCATTTTTTCCCAACGCTAGAATAACCATTAATATTTTTTATTCAATAATTTCTATTCGTGCTGCTATTGGCTCACCTCAAACGGCAAATAACCATTCATACTTTTTATTTCTATTCGTGCTGCTATTGGCTGATCTCAAATTTCAACGCTAGAACAGCCAGTTCATTAAAAAAAATTTTTATTAATATATTTGAGGCATTAATTTATAGTTAAAAATGTAATAAACATCTTAGTTTATCTATTTATCCACTAGCTTTGCCTTTAGCATTAACGCGCTCCACGCATTGCACCGTCCATAGGCTAGTTTTCATTTTTTCCCAACGCTAGAACAGCCAGTTCATTAAAAAAAATTTTTATTAATATATTTAAGGCATTAATTTATAGTTAAAAATGTAATAAACACTTTAGTTTATCTATTTATCCACTAGCTTTGCCTTTAGCATTAACGCGCTCCACGCATTGCACCGTCCATAGGCTAGTTTTCATTTTTTCCCAACGCTAGAACAGCCAGTTCATTAAAAAAAATTTTTATTAATATATTTAAGGCATTAATTTATAGTTAAAAATGTAATAAACACTTTAGTTTATCTATTTATCCACTAGCTTTGCCTTTAGCATTAACGCGCTCCACGCATTGCACCGTCCATAGGCTAGTTTTCATTTTTTCCCAACGCTAGAATAACCATTAATATTTTTTATTCAATAATTTCTATTCGTGCTGCTATTGGCTCACCTCAAACGGCAAATAACCATTCATATTTTTATTTCTATTCGTGCTGCTATTGGCTAACAACAAATTTCCCCTTTCAACGAGATCAACGGACATGTTGCTTCTCTCTCAAGTTGATTAAGCTTAAGAAAAAATTTTTATTAATATATTTGATACAAGAATTTATTGTTAAAAATGTAATAAACATCTTAGTTTATCTATTTATCCACTAGCTTTACCTTTGTCGTTCACGCTTTACCCGTAATGTATCGACCATAGGCTAGTTTTCACTTTTCCCCAACGCTAGAACAGCCAATTCATTCAAAAAAATTTTTATTAATATATTTGATGCAAGAATTTATTGTTAAAAATGTAATAAACATCTTAGTTTATCTATTTATCCACTAGCTTTGCCTTTAGCATTAACGCGCTCCACGCAATGCACCGTCCATAGGCTAGTTTTCACTTTTTCCCAACGCTAGAACAGCCAGTTCATTAAAAAAAATTTTTATTAATATATTTGAGGCATTAATTTATAGTTAAAAATGTATTAAACATCTTAGTTTATCTATTTACGCACTAGCTTTGCCTTTAGCATTAACGCGCTCCACGCAATGCACCGTCCATAGGCTAGTTTTCACTTTTTCCCAACGCTAGAACAGCCAGTTCATTAAAAAAAAATTTTATTAATATATTTGAGGCATTAATTTATAGTTAAAAATGTAATAAACATCTTAGTTTATCTATTTATCCACTAGCTTTGCCTTTAGCATTAACGCGCTCCACGCATTGCACCGTCCATAGGCTAGTTTTCATTTTTTCCCAACGCTAGAATAACCATTAATATTTTTTATTCAATAATTTCTATTCGTGCTGCTATTGGCTCACCTCAAACGGCAAATAACCATTCATACTTTTTATTTCTATTCGTGCTGCTATTGGCTGATCTCAAATTTCAACGCTGGAACAGCCAGTTCATTAAAAAAAATTTTTATTAATATATTTGAGGCATTAATTTATAGTTAAAAATGTAATAAACATCTTAGTTTATCTATTTATCCACTAGCTTTGCCTTTAGCATTAACGCGCTCCACGCATTGCACCGTCCATAGGCTAGTTTTCATTTTTTCCCAACGCTAGAACAGCCAGTTCATTAAAAAAAATTTTTATTAATATATTTAAGGCATTAATTTATAGTTAAAAATGTAATAAACACTTTAGTTTATCTATTTATCCACTAGCTTTGCCTTTAGCATTAACGCGCTCCACGCATTGCACCGTCCATAGGCTAGTTTTCATTTTTTCCCAACGCTAGAACAGCCAGTTCATTAAAAAAAATTTTTATTAATATATTTAAGGCATTAATTTATAGTTAAAAATGTAATAAACACTTTAGTTTATCTATTTATCCACTAGCTTTGCCTTTAGCATTAACGCGCTCCACGCATTGCACCGTCCATAGGCTAGTTTTCATTTTTTCCCAACGCTAGAACAGCCAGTTCATTAAAAAAAATTTTTATTAATATATTTAAGGCATTAATTTATAGTTAAAAATGTAATAAACACTTTAGTTTATCTATTTATCCACTAGCTTTGCCTTTAGCATTAACGCGCTCCACGCATTGCACCGTCCATAGGCTAGTTTTCATTTTTTCCCAACGCTAGAACAGCCAGTTCATTAAAAAAAATTTTTATTAATATATTTGAGGCATTAATTTATAGCTAAAAATGTAATAAACACTTTAGTTTATCTATTTATCCACTAGCTTTGCCTTTAGCATTAACGCGCTCCACGCATTGCACCGTCCATAGGCTAGTTTTCATTTTTTCCCAACGCTAGAACAGCCAGTTCATTAAAAAAATTTTTATTAATATATTTGAGGCATTAATTTATAGCTAAAAATGTAATAAACACTTTAGTTTATCTATTTATCCACTAGCTTTGCCTTTAGCATTAACGCGCTCCACGCATTGCACCGTCCATAGGCTAGTTTTCATTTTTTCCCAACGCTAGAACAGCCAGTTCATTAAAAAAAATTTTTATTAATATATTTGAGGCATTAATTTATAGCTAAAAATGTAATAAACACTTTAGTTTATCTATTTATCCACTAGCTTTGCCTTTAGCATTAACGCGCTCCACGCATTGCACCGTCCATAGGCTAGTTTTCATTTTTTCCCAACGCTAGAACAGCCAGTTCATTAAAAAAAATTTTTATTAATATATTTAAGGCATTAATTTATAGTTAAAAATGTAATAAACACTTTAGTTTATCTATTTATCCACTAGCTTTGCCTTTAGCATTAACGCGCTCCACGCATTGCACCGTCCATAGGCTAGTTTTCATTTTTTCCCAACGCTAGAACAGCCAGTTCATTAAAAAAAATTTTTATTAATATATTTAAGGCATTAATTTATAGTTAAAAATGTAATAAACACTTTAGTTTATCTATTTATCCACTAGCTTTGCCTTTAGCATTAACGCGCTCCACGCATTGCACCGTCCATAGGCTAGTTTTCATTTTTTCCCAACGCTAGAACAGCCAGTTCATTAAAAAAAATTTTTATTAATATATTTGAGGCATTAATTTATAGCTAAAAATGTAATAAACACTTTAGTTTATATATTTATCTACTAGCTTTGCCTTTAGCATTAACGCGCTCCACGCATTGCACCGTCCATAGGCTAGTTTTCATTTTTTCCCAACGCTAGAACAGCCAGTTCATTAAAAAAAATTTTTATTAATATATTTAAGGCATTAATTTATAGTTAAAAATGTAATAAACACTTTAGTTTATCTATTTATCCACTAGCTTTGCCTTTAGCATTAACGCGCTCCACGCATTGCACCGTCCATAGGCTAGTTTTCATTTTTTCCCAACGCTAGAATAACCATTAATATTTTTTATTCAATAATTTCTATTCGTGCTGCTATTGGCTCACCTCAAACGGCAAATAACCATTCATATTTTTATTTCTATTCGTGCTGCTATTGGCTAACAACAAATTTCCCCTTTCAACGAGATCAACGGACATGTTGCTTCTCTCTCAAGTTGATTAAGCTTAAGAAAAAATTTTTATTAATATATTTGATGCAAGAATTTATTGTTAAAAATGTAATAAACATCTTAGTTTATCTATTTATCCACTAGCTTTACCTTTGTCGTTCACGCTTTACCCGTAATGTATCGACCATAGGCTAGTTTTCACTTTTCCCCAACGCTAGAACAGCCAATTCAATCAAAAAAATTTTTATTAATATATTTGATGCAAGAATTTATTGTTAAAAATGTAATAAACATCTTAGTTTATCTATTTATCCACTAGCTTTGCCTTTAGCATTAACGCGCTCCACGCAATGCACCGTCCATAGGCTAGTTTTCACTTTTTCCCAACGCTAGAACAGCCAGTTCATTAAAAAAAATTTTTATTAATATATTTGAGGCATTAATTTATAGTTAAAAATGTATTAAACATCTTAGTTTATCTATTTACGCACTAGCTTTGCCTTTAGCATTAACGCGCTCCACGCAATGCACCGTCCATAGGCTAGTTTTCACTTTTTCCCAACGCTAGAACAGCCAGTTCATTAAAAAAAATTTTTATTAATATATTTGAGGCATTAATTTATAGTTAAAAATGTAATAAACATCTTAGTTTATCTATTTATCCACTAGCTTTGCCTTTAGCATTAACGCGCTCCACGCATTGCACCGTCCATAGGCTAGTTTTCATTTTTTCCCAACGCTAGAATAACCATTAATATTTTTTATTCAATAATTTCTATTCGTGCTGCTATTGGCTCACCTCAAACGGCAAATAACCATTCATACTTTTTATTTCTATTCGTGCTGCTATTGGCTGATCTCAAATTTCAACGCTAGAACAGCCAGTTCATTAAAAAAAATTTTTATTAATATATTTGAGGCATTAATTTATAGTTAAAAATGTAATAAACATCTTAGTTTATCTATTTATCCACTAGCTTTGCCTTTAGCATTAACGCGCTCCACGCATTGCACCGTCCATAGGCTAGTTTTCATTTTTTCCCAACGCTAGAACAGCCAGTTCATTAAAAAAAATTTTTATTAATATATTTAAGGCATTAATTTATAGTTAAAAATGTAATAAACACTTTAGTTTATCTATTTATCCACTAGCTTTGCCTTTAGCATTAACGCGCTCCACGCATTGCACCGTCCATAGGCTAGTTTTCATTTTTTCCCAACGCTAGAACAGCCAGTTCATTAAAAAAAATTTTTATTAATATATTTAAGGCATTAATTTATAGTTAAAAATGTAATAAACACTTTAGTTTATCTATTTATCCACTAGCTTTGCCTTTAGCATTAACGCGCTCCACGCATTGCACCGTCCATAGGCTAGTTTTCATTTTTTCCCAACGCTAGAATAACCATTAATATTTTTTATTCAATAATTTCTATTCGTGCTGCTATTGGCTCACCTCAAACGGCAAATAACCATTCATATTTTTATTTCTATTCGTGCTGCTATTGGCTAACAACAAATTTCCCCTTTCAACGAGATCAACGGACATGTTGCTTCTCTCTCAAGTTGATTAAGCTTAAGAAAAAATTTTTATTAATATATTTGATACAAGAATTTATTGTTAAAAATGTAATAAACATCTTAGTTTATCTATTTATCCACTAGCTTTACCTTTGTCGTTCACGCTTTACCCGTAATGTATCGACCATAGGCTAGTTTTCACTTTTCCCCAACGCTAGAACAGCCAATTCATTCAAAAAAATTTTTATTAATATATTTGATGCAAGAATTTATTGTTAAAAATGTAATAAACATCTTAGTTTATCTATTTATCCACTAGCTTTGCCTTTAGCATTAACGCGCTCCACGCAATGCACCGTCCATAGGCTAGTTTTCACTTTTTCCCAACGCTAGAACAGCCAGTTCATTAAAAAAAATTTTTATTAATATATTTGAGGCATTAATTTATAGTTAAAAATGTATTAAACATCTTAGTTTATCTATTTACGCACTAGCTTTGCCTTTAGCATTAACGCGCTCCACGCAATGCACCGTCCATAGGCTAGTTTTCACTTTTTCCCAACGCTAGAACAGCCAGTTCATTAAAAAAAAATTTTATTAATATATTTGAGGCATTAATTTATAGTTAAAAATGTAATAAACATCTTAGTTTATCTATTTATCCACTAGCTTTGCCTTTAGCATTAACGCGCTCCACGCATTGCACCGTCCATAGGCTAGTTTTCATTTTTTCCCAACGCTAGAATAACCATTAATATTTTTTATTCAATAATTTCTATTCGTGCTGCTATTGGCTCACCTCAAACGGCAAATAACCATTCATACTTTTTATTTCTATTCGTGCTGCTATTGGCTGATCTCAAATTTCAACGCTGGAACAGCCAGTTCATTAAAAAAAATTTTTATTAATATATTTGAGGCATTAATTTATAGTTAAAAATGTAATAAACATCTTAGTTTATCTATTTATCCACTAGCTTTGCCTTTAGCATTAACGCGCTCCACGCATTGCACCGTCCATAGGCTAGTTTTCATTTTTTCCCAACGCTAGAACAGCCAGTTCATTAAAAAAAATTTTTATTAATATATTTAAGGCATTAATTTATAGTTAAAAATGTAATAAACACTTTAGTTTATCTATTTATCCACTAGCTTTGCCTTTAGCATTAACGCGCTCCACGCATTGCACCGTCCATAGGCTAGTTTTCATTTTTTCCCAACGCTAGAACAGCCAGTTCATTAAAAAAAATTTTTATTAATATATTTAAGGCATTAATTTATAGTTAAAAATGTAATAAACACTTTAGTTTATCTATTTATCCACTAGCTTTGCCTTTAGCATTAACGCGCTCCACGCATTGCACCGTCCATAGGCTAGTTTTCATTTTTTCCCAACGCTAGAACAGCCAGTTCATTAAAAAAAATTTTTATTAATATATTTAAGGCATTAATTTATAGTTAAAAATGTAATAAACACTTTAGTTTATCTATTTATCCACTAGCTTTGCCTTTAGCATTAACGCGCTCCACGCATTGCACCGTCCATAGGCTAGTTTTCATTTTTTCCCAACGCTAGAACAGCCAGTTCATTAAAAAAAATTTTTATTAATATATTTGAGGCATTAATTTATAGCTAAAAATGTAATAAACACTTTAGTTTATCTATTTATCCACTAGCTTTGCCTTTAGCATTAACGCGCTCCACGCATTGCACCGTCCATAGGCTAGTTTTCATTTTTTCCCAACGCTAGAACAGCCAGTTCATTAAAAAAATTTTTATTAATATATTTGAGGCATTAATTTATAGCTAAAAATGTAATAAACACTTTAGTTTATCTATTTATCCACTAGCTTTGCCTTTAGCATTAACGCGCTCCACGCATTGCACCGTCCATAGGCTAGTTTTCATTTTTTCCCAACGCTAGAACAGCCAGTTCATTAAAAAAAATTTTTATTAATATATTTGAGGCATTAATTTATAGCTAAAAATGTAATAAACACTTTAGTTTATCTATTTATCCACTAGCTTTGCCTTTAGCATTAACGCGCTCCACGCATTGCACCGTCCATAGGCTAGTTTTCATTTTTTCCCAACGCTAGAACAGCCAGTTCATTAAAAAAAATTTTTATTAATATATTTAAGGCATTAATTTATAGTTAAAAATGTAATAAACACTTTAGTTTATCTATTTATCCACTAGCTTTGCCTTTAGCATTAACGCGCTCCACGCATTGCACCGTCCATAGGCTAGTTTTCATTTTTTCCCAACGCTAGAACAGCCAGTTCATTAAAAAAAATTTTTATTAATATATTTAAGGCATTAATTTATAGTTAAAAATGTAATAAACACTTTAGTTTATCTATTTATCCACTAGCTTTGCCTTTAGCATTAACGCGCTCCACGCATTGCACCGTCCATAGGCTAGTTTTCATTTTTTCCCAACGCTAGAACAGCCAGTTCATTAAAAAAAATTTTTATTAATATATTTGAGGCATTAATTTATAGCTAAAAATGTAATAAACACTTTAGTTTATATATTTATCTACTAGCTTTGCCTTTAGCATTAACGCGCTCCACGCATTGCACCGTCCATAGGCTAGTTTTCATTTTTTCCCAACGCTAGAACAGCCAGTTCATTAAAAAAAATTTTTATTAATATATTTAAGGCATTAATTTATAGTTAAAAATGTAATAAACACTTTAGTTTATCTATTTATCCACTAGCTTTGCCTTTAGCATTAACGCGCTCCACGCATTGCACCGTCCATAGGCTAGTTTTCATTTTTTCCCAACGCTAGAATAACCATTAATATTTTTTATTCAATAATTTCTATTCGTGCTGCTATTGGCTCACCTCAAACGGCAAATAACCATTCATATTTTTATTTCTATTCGTGCTGCTATTGGCTAACAACAAATTTCCCCTTTCAACGAGATCAACGGACATGTTGCTTCTCTCTCAAGTTGATTAAGCTTAAGAAAAAATTTTTATTAATATATTTGATGCAAGAATTTATTGTTAAAAATGTAATAAACATCTTAGTTTATCTATTTATCCACTAGCTTTACCTTTGTCGTTCACGCTTTACCCGTAATGTATCGACCATAGGCTAGTTTTCACTTTTCCCCAACGCTAGAACAGCCAATTCAATCAAAAAAATTTTTATTAATATATTTGATGCAAGAATTTATTGTTAAAAATGTAATAAACATCTTAGTTTATCTATTTATCCACTAGCTTTGCCTTTAGCATTAACGCGCTCCACGCAATGCACCGTCCATAGGCTAGTTTTCACTTTTTCCCAACGCTAGAACAGCCAGTTCATTAAAAAAAATTTTTATTAATATATTTGAGGCATTAATTTATAGTTAAAAATGTATTAAACATCTTAGTTTATCTATTTACGCACTAGCTTTGCCTTTAGCATTAACGCGCTCCACGCAATGCACCGTCCATAGGCTAGTTTTCACTTTTTCCCAACGCTAGAACAGCCAGTTCATTAAAAAAAATTTTTATTAATATATTTGAGGCATTAATTTATAGTTAAAAATGTAATAAACATCTTAGTTTATCTATTTACGCACTAGCTTTGCCTTTAGCATTAACGCGCTCCACGCAATGCACCGTCCATAGGCTAGTTTTCACTTTTTCCCAACACTAGAACAGCCAGTTCATTAAAAAAAATTTTTATTAATATATTTGAGGCATTAATTTATAGTTAAAAATGTATTAAACATCTTAGTTTATCTATTTATCCACTAGCTTTGCCTTTAGCATTAACGCGCTCCACGCAATGCACCGTCCATAGGCTAGTTTTCACTTTTTCCCAACACTAGAACATCCAATTCATTAAAAAAAATTTTTATTAATATATTTGATGCAAGAATTTATAGTTAAAAATGTATTAAACATCTTAGTTTATCTATTTATCCACTAGTTTTGCCTTTAGCATTAACGCGCTCCACGCATTGCACCGTCCATAGGCTAGTTTTCATTTTTTCCCAACGCTAGAATAACCATTAATATTTTTTATTCAATAATTTCTATTCGTGCTGCTATTGGCTAACCTCAAACGGCAAATAACCATTCATATTTTTATTTCTATTCGTGCTGCTATTGGCTAACAACAAATTTCCCCTTTCAACGAGATCAACGGACATGTTGCTTCTCTCTCAAGTCGATTAAGCTTAAGAAAAAATGTTTATTAATATATTGGTTGCAAGAATTTATTGTTAAAAATGTAATAAACATCTTAGTTTATCTATTTATCCACTAGCTTTGCCTTTGCCGTTCACGCTTTACCCGTAATGTATCGACCATAGGCTAGTTTTCACTTTTCCCCAACACTAGAACAGCCAATTCATTAAAAAAAATTTTTATTAATATATTTGAGGCATTAATTTATTGTTAAAAATGTAATAAACATCTTAGTTTATCTATTTATCCACTAGCTTTGCCTTTAGCATTAACGCGCTCCACGCAATGCACCGTCCATAGGCTAGTTTTCACTTTTTCCCAACGCTAGAACAGCCAGTTCATTAAAAAAAATTTTTATTAATATATTTGAGGCATTAATTTATTGTTAAAAATGTAATAAACACTTTAGTTTATCTATTTACGTACTAGCTTTGCCTTTAGCATTAACGCGCTCCACGCATTGCACCGTCCATAGGCTAGTTTTCATTTTTTCCCAACGCTAGAACAGCCAGTTCATTAAAAAAAATTTTTATTAATATATTTGAGGCATTAATTTATTGTTAAAAATGTAATAAACATCTTAGTTTATCTATTTATCCACTAGCTTTACCTTTGTCGTTCACGCTTTACCCGTAATGTATCGACCATAGGCTAGTTTTCACTTTTCCCCAACGCTAGAACAGCCAATTCATTAAAAAAAATTTTTATTAATATATTTGAGGCATTAATTTATTGTTAAAAATGTAATAAACATCTTAGTTTATCTATTTATCCACTAGCTTTGCCTTTAGCATTAACGCGCTCCACGCATTGCACCGTCCATAGGCTAGTTTTCATTTTTTCCCAACGCTAGAATAGCCATTAATATTTTTTATTCAATAATTTCTATTCGTGCTGCTATTGGCTCACCTCAAACGGCAAAAAACCATTCATATTTTTATTTCTATTCGTGCTGCTATTGGCTAACAACAAATTTCCCCTTTCAACGAGATCAACGGACATGTTGCTTCTCTCTCAAGTTGATTAAGCTTAAGAAAAAATCTTTATTAATATATTTGATGCAAGAATTTATTGTTAAAAATGTAATAAACATCTTAATTTATCTATTTATCCACTAGCTTTACCTTTGTCGTTCACGCTTTACCCGTAATGTATCGACCATAGGCTAGTTTTCACTTTTCCCCAACGCTAGAACAGCCAATTCATTAAAAAAAATTTTTATTAATATATTTGATGCAAGAATTTATTGTTAAAAATGTAATAAACATCTTAGTTTATCTATTTATCCACTAGCTTTGCCTTTAGCATTAACGCGCTCCACGCAATGCACCGTCCATAGGCTAGTTTTCACTTTTCCCCAACGCTAGAACAGCCAATTCATTAAAAAAAATTTTTATTAATATATTTGATGCAAGAATTTATTGTTAAAAATGTAATAAACATCTTAGTTTATCTATTTATCCACTAGCTTTGCCTTTAGCATTAACGCGCTCCACGCAATGCACCGTCCATAGGCTAGTTTTCACTTTTTCCCAACACTAGAACAGCCAGTTCATTAAAAAAAATTTTTATTAATATATTTGAGGCATTAATTTATAGTTAAAAATGTATTAAACATCTTAGTTTATCTATTTATCCACTAGCTTTGCCTTTAGCATTAACGCGCTCCACGCAATGCACCGTCCATAGGCTAGTTTTCACTTTTTCCCAACACTAGAACATCCAATTCATTAAAAAAAATTTTTATTAATATATTTGATGCAAGAATTTATAGTTAAAAATGTATTAAACATCTTAGTTTATCTATTTATCCACTAGTTTTGCCTTTAGCATTAACGCGCTCCACGCATTGCACCGTCCATAGGCTAGTTTTCATTTTTTCCCAACGCTAGAATAACCATTAATATTTTTTATTCAATAATTTCTATTCGTGCTGCTATTGGCTAACCTCAAACGGCAAATAACCATTCATATTTTTATTTCTATTCGTGCTGCTATTGGCTAACAACAAATTTCCCCTTTCAACGAGATCAACGGACATGTTGCTTCTCTCTCAAGTCGATTAAGCTTAAGAAAAAATGTTTATTAATATATTGGTTGCAAGAATTTATTGTTAAAAATGTAATAAACATCTTAGTTTATCTATTTATCCACTAGCTTTGCCTTTGCCGTTCACGCTTTACCCGTAATGTATCGACCATAGGCTAGTTTTCACTTTTCCCCAACACTAGAACAGCCAATTCATTAAAAAAAATTTTTATTAATATATTTGAGGCATTAATTTATTGTTAAAAATGTAATAAACATCTTAGTTTATCTATTTATCCACTAGCTTTGCCTTTAGCATTAACGCGCTCCACGCAATGCACCGTCCATAGGCTAGTTTTCACTTTTTCCCAACGCTAGAACAGCCAGTTCATTAAAAAAAATTTTTATTAATATATTTGAGGCATTAATTTATAGTTAAAAATGTATTAAACATCTTAGTTTATCTATTTATCCACTAGCTTTGCCTTTAGCATTAACGCGCTCCACGCAATGCACCGTCCATAGGCTAGTTTTCACTTTTTCCCAACACTAGAACATCCAATTCATTAAAAAAAATTTTTATTAATATATTTGATGCAAGAATTTATAGTTAAAAATGTATTAAACATCTTAGTTTATCTATTTATCCACTAGTTTTGCCTTTAGCATTAACGCGCTCCACGCATTGCACCGTCCATAGGCTAGTTTTCATTTTTTCCCAACGCTAGAATAACCATTAATATTTTTTATTCAATAATTTCTATTCGTGCTGCTATTGGCTAACCTCAAACGGCAAATAACCATTCATATTTTTATTTCTATTCGTGCTGCTATTGGCTAACAACAAATTTCCCCTTTCAACGAGATCAACGGACATGTTGCTTCTCTCTCAAGTCGATTAAGCTTAAGAAAAAATGTTTATTAATATATTGGTTGCAAGAATTTATTGTTAAAAATGTAATAAACATCTTAGTTTATCTATTTATCCACTAGCTTTGCCTTTGCCGTTCACGCTTTACCCGTAATGTATCGACCATAGGCTAGTTTTCACTTTTCCCCAACACTAGAACAGCCAATTCATTAAAAAAAATTTTTATTAATATATTTGAGGCATTAATTTATTGTTAAAAATGTAATAAACATCTTAGTTTATCTATTTATCCACTAGCTTTGCCTTTAGCATTAACGCGCTCCACGCAATGCACCGTCCATAGGCTAGTTTTCACTTTTTCCCAACGCTAGAACAGCCAGTTCATTAAAAAAAATTTTTATTAATATATTTGAGGCATTAATTTATTGTTAAAAATGTAATAAACACTTTAGTTTATCTATTTACGTACTAGCTTTGCCTTTAGCATTAACGCGCTCCACGCATTGCACCGTCCATAGGCTAGTTTTCATTTTTTCCCAACGCTAGAACAGCCAGTTCATTAAAAAAAATTTTTATTAATATATTTGAGGCATTAATTTATTGTTAAAAATGTAATAAACATCTTAGTTTATCTATTTATCCACTAGCTTTACCTTTGTCGTTCACGCTTTACCCGTAATGTATCGACCATAGGCTAGTTTTCACTTTTCCCCAACGCTAGAACAGCCAATTCATTAAAAAAAATTTTTATTAATATATTTGAGGCATTAATTTATTGTTAAAAATGTAATAAACATCTTAGTTTATCTATTTATCCACTAGCTTTGCCTTTAGCATTAACGCGCTCCACGCATTGCACCGTCCATAGGCTAGTTTTCATTTTTTCCCAACGCTAGAATAGCCATTAATATTTTTTATTCAATAATTTCTATTCGTGCTGCTATTGGCTCACCTCAAACGGCAAAAAACCATTCATATTTTTATTTCTATTCGTGCTGCTATTGGCTAACAACAAATTTCCCCTTTCAACGAGATCAACGGACATGTTGCTTCTCTCTCAAGTTGATTAAGCTTAAGAAAAAATCTTTATTAATATATTTGATGCAAGAATTTATTGTTAAAAATGTAATAAACATCTTAATTTATCTATTTATCCACTAGCTTTACCTTTGTCGTTCACGCTTTACCCGTAATGTATCGACCATAGGCTAGTTTTCACTTTTCCCCAACGCTAGAACAGCCAATTCATTAAAAAAAATTTTTATTAATATATTTGATGCAAGAATTTATTGTTAAAAATGTAATAAACATCTTAGTTTATCTATTTATCCACTAGCTTTGCCTTTAGCATTAACGCGCTCCACGCAATGCACCGTCCATAGGCTAGTTTTCACTTTTCCCCAACGCTAGAACAGCCAATTCATTAAAAAAAATTTTTATTAATATATTTGATGCAAGAATTTATTGTTAAAAATGTAATAAACATCTTAGTTTATCTATTTATCCACTAGCTTTGCCTTTAGCATTAACGCGCTCCACGCAATGCACCGTCCATAGGCTAGTTTTCACTTTTTCCCAACACTAGAACAGCCAGTTCATTAAAAAAAATTTTTATTAATATATTTGAGGCATTAATTTATAGTTAAAAATGTATTAAACATCTTAGTTTATCTATTTATCCACTAGCTTTGCCTTTAGCATTAACGCGCTCCACGCAATGCACCGTCCATAGGCTAGTTTTCACTTTTTCCCAACACTAGAACATCCAATTCATTAAAAAAAATTTTTATTAATATATTTGATGCAAGAATTTATAGTTAAAAATGTATTAAACATCTTAGTTTATCTATTTATCCACTAGTTTTGCCTTTAGCATTAACGCGCTCCACGCATTGCACCGTCCATAGGCTAGTTTTCATTTTTTCCCAACGCTAGAATAACCATTAATATTTTTTATTCAATAATTTCTATTCGTGCTGCTATTGGCTAACCTCAAACGGCAAATAACCATTCATATTTTTATTTCTATTCGTGCTGCTATTGGCTAACAACAAATTTCCCCTTTCAACGAGATCAACGGACATGTTGCTTCTCTCTCAAGTCGATTAAGCTTAAGAAAAAATGTTTATTAATATATTGGTTGCAAGAATTTATTGTTAAAAATGTAATAAACATCTTAGTTTATCTATTTATCCACTAGCTTTGCCTTTGCCGTTCACGCTTTACCCGTAATGTATCGACCATAGGCTAGTTTTCACTTTTCCCCAACACTAGAACAGCCAATTCATTAAAAAAAATTTTTATTAATATATTTGAGGCATTAATTTATTGTTAAAAATGTAATAAACATCTTAGTTTATCTATTTATCCACTAGCTTTGCCTTTAGCATTAACGCGCTCCACGCAATGCACCGTCCATAGGCTAGTTTTCACTTTTTCCCAACGCTAGAACAGCCAGTTCATTAAAAAAAATTTTTATTAATATATTTGAGGCATTAATTTATTGTTAAAAATGTAATAAACACTTTAGTTTATCTATTTACGTACTAGCTTTGCCTTTAGCATTAACGCGCTCCACGCATTGCACCGTCCATAGGCTAGTTTTCATTTTTTCCCAACGCTAGAACAGCCAGTTCATTAAAAAAAATTTTTATTAATATATTTGAGGCATTAATTTATTGTTAAAAATGTAATAAACATCTTAGTTTATCTATTTATCCACTAGCTTTACCTTTGTCGTTCACGCTTTACCCGTAATGTATCGACCATAGGCTAGTTTTCACTTTTCCCCAACGCTAGAACAGCCAATTCATTAAAAAAAATTTTTATTAATATATTTGAGGCATTAATTTATTGTTAAAAATGTAATAAACATCTTAGTTTATCTATTTATCCACTAGCTTTGCCTTTAGCATTAACGCGCTCCACGCATTGCACCGTCCATAGGCTAGTTTTCATTTTTTCCCAACGCTAGAATAGCCATTAATATTTTTTATTCAATAATTTCTATTCGTGCTGCTATTGGCTCACCTCAAACGGCAAAAAACCATTCATATTTTTATTTCTATTCGTGCTGCTATTGGCTAACAACAAATTTCCCCTTTCAACGAGATCAACGGACATGTTGCTTCTCTCTCAAGTTGATTAAGCTTAAGAAAAAATCTTTATTAATATATTTGATGCAAGAATTTATTGTTAAAAATGTAATAAACATCTTAATTTATCTATTTATCCACTAGCTTTACCTTTGTCGTTCACGCTTTACCCGTAATGTATCGACCATAGGCTAGTTTTCACTTTTCCCCAACGCTAGAACAGCCAATTCATTAAAAAAAATTTTTATTAATATATTTGATGCAAGAATTTATTGTTAAAAATGTAATAAACATCTTAGTTTATCTATTTATCCACTAGCTTTGCCTTTAGCATTAACGCGCTCCACGCAATGCACCGTCCATAGGCTAGTTTTCACTTTTCCCCAACGCTAGAACAGCCAATTCATTAAAAAAAATTTTTATTAATATATTTGATGCAAGAATTTATTGTTAAAAATGTAATAAACATCTTAGTTTATCTATTTATCCACTAGCTTTGCCTTTAGCATTAACGCGCTCCACGCAATGCACCGTCCATAGGCTAGTTTTCACTTTTTCCCAACACTAGAACAGCCAGTTCATTAAAAAAAATTTTTATTAATATATTTGAGGCATTAATTTATAGTTAAAAATGTATTAAACATCTTAGTTTATCTATTTATCCACTAGCTTTGCCTTTAGCATTAACGCGCTCCACGCAATGCACCGTCCATAGGCTAGTTTTCACTTTTTCCCAACACTAGAACATCCAATTCATTAAAAAAAATTTTTATTAATATATTTGATGCAAGAATTTATAGTTAAAAATGTATTAAACATCTTAGTTTATCTATTTATCCACTAGTTTTGCCTTTAGCATTAACGCGCTCCACGCATTGCACCGTCCATAGGCTAGTTTTCATTTTTTCCCAACGCTAGAATAACCATTAATATTTTTTATTCAATAATTTCTATTCGTGCTGCTATTGGCTCACCTCAAACGGCAAATAACCATTCATATTTTTATTTCTATTCGTGCTGCTATTGGCTAACAACAAATTTCCCCTTTCAACGAGATCAACGGACATGTTGCTTCTCTCTCAAGTTGATTAAGCTTAAGAAAAAATTTTTATTAATATATTTGATGCAAGAATTTATTGTTAAAAATGTAATAAACATCTTAGTTTATCTATTTATCCACTAGCTTTACCTTTGTCGTTCACGCTTTACCCGTAATGTATCGACCATAGGCTAGTTTTCACTTTTCCCCAACGCTAGAACAGCCAATTCAATCAAAAAAATTTTTATTAATATATTTGATGCAAGAATTTATTGTTAAAAATGTAATAAACATCTTAGTTTATCTATTTATCCACTAGCTTTGCCTTTAGCATTAACGCGCTCCACGCAATGCACCGTCCATAGGCTAGTTTTCACTTTTTCCCAACGCTAGAACAGCCAGTTCATTAAAAAAAATTTTTATTAATATATTTGAGGCATTAATTTATAGTTAAAAATGTATTAAACATCTTAGTTTATCTATTTACGCACTAGCTTTGCCTTTAGCATTAACGCGCTCCACGCAATGCACCGTCCATAGGCTAGTTTTCACTTTTTCCCAACGCTAGAACAGCCAGTTCATTAAAAAAAATTTTTATTAATATATTTGAGGCATTAATTTATAGTTAAAAATGTAATAAACATCTTAGTTTATCTATTTATCCACTAGCTTTGCCTTTAGCATTAACGCGCTCCACGCATTGCACCGTCCATAGGCTAGTTTTCATTTTTTCCCAACGCTAGAATAACCATTAATATTTTTTATTCAATAATTTCTATTCGTGCTGCTATTGGCTCACCTCAAACGGCAAATAACCATTCATACTTTTTATTTCTATTCGTGCTGCTATTGGCTGATCTCAAATTTCAACGCTAGAACAGCCAGTTCATTAAAAAAAATTTTTATTAATATATTTGAGGCATTAATTTATAGTTAAAAATGTAATAAACATCTTAGTTTATCTATTTATCCACTAGCTTTGCCTTTAGCATTAACGCGCTCCACGCATTGCACCGTCCATAGGCTAGTTTTCATTTTTTCCCAACGCTAGAACAGCCAGTTCATTAAAAAAAATTTTTATTAATATATTTAAGGCATTAATTTATAGTTAAAAATGTAATAAACACTTTAGTTTATCTATTTATCCACTAGCTTTGCCTTTAGCATTAACGCGCTCCACGCATTGCACCGTCCATAGGCTAGTTTTCATTTTTTCCCAACGCTAGAACAGCCAGTTCATTAAAAAAAATTTTTATTAATATATTTAAGGCATTAATTTATAGTTAAAAATGTAATAAACACTTTAGTTTATCTATTTATCCACTAGCTTTGCCTTTAGCATTAACGCGCTCCACGCATTGCACCGTCCATAGGCTAGTTTTCATTTTTTCCCAACGCTAGAATAACCATTAATATTTTTTATTCAATAATTTCTATTCGTGCTGCTATTGGCTCACCTCAAACGGCAAATAACCATTCATATTTTTATTTCTATTCGTGCTGCTATTGGCTAACAACAAATTTCCCCTTTCAACGAGATCAACGGACATGTTGCTTCTCTCTCAAGTTGATTAAGCTTAAGAAAAAATTTTTATTAATATATTTGATACAAGAATTTATTGTTAAAAATGTAATAAACATCTTAGTTTATCTATTTATCCACTAGCTTTACCTTTGTCGTTCACGCTTTACCCGTAATGTATCGACCATAGGCTAGTTTTCACTTTTCCCCAACGCTAGAACAGCCAATTCATTCAAAAAAATTTTTATTAATATATTTGATGCAAGAATTTATTGTTAAAAATGTAATAAACATCTTAGTTTATCTATTTATCCACTAGCTTTGCCTTTAGCATTAACGCGCTCCACGCAATGCACCGTCCATAGGCTAGTTTTCACTTTTTCCCAACGCTAGAACAGCCAGTTCATTAAAAAAAATTTTTATTAATATATTTGAGGCATTAATTTATAGTTAAAAATGTATTAAACATCTTAGTTTATCTATTTACGCACTAGCTTTGCCTTTAGCATTAACGCGCTCCACGCAATGCACCGTCCATAGGCTAGTTTTCACTTTTTCCCAACGCTAGAACAGCCAGTTCATTAAAAAAAAATTTTATTAATATATTTGAGGCATTAATTTATAGTTAAAAATGTAATAAACATCTTAGTTTATCTATTTATCCACTAGCTTTGCCTTTAGCATTAACGCGCTCCACGCATTGCACCGTCCATAGGCTAGTTTTCATTTTTTCCCAACGCTAGAATAACCATTAATATTTTTTATTCAATAATTTCTATTCGTGCTGCTATTGGCTCACCTCAAACGGCAAATAACCATTCATACTTTTTATTTCTATTCGTGCTGCTATTGGCTGATCTCAAATTTCAACGCTGGAACAGCCAGTTCATTAAAAAAAATTTTTATTAATATATTTGAGGCATTAATTTATAGTTAAAAATGTAATAAACATCTTAGTTTATCTATTTATCCACTAGCTTTGCCTTTAGCATTAACGCGCTCCACGCATTGCACCGTCCATAGGCTAGTTTTCATTTTTTCCCAACGCTAGAACAGCCAGTTCATTAAAAAAAATTTTTATTAATATATTTAAGGCATTAATTTATAGTTAAAAATGTAATAAACACTTTAGTTTATCTATTTATCCACTAGCTTTGCCTTTAGCATTAACGCGCTCCACGCATTGCACCGTCCATAGGCTAGTTTTCATTTTTTCCCAACGCTAGAACAGCCAGTTCATTAAAAAAAATTTTTATTAATATATTTAAGGCATTAATTTATAGTTAAAAATGTAATAAACACTTTAGTTTATCTATTTATCCACTAGCTTTGCCTTTAGCATTAACGCGCTCCACGCATTGCACCGTCCATAGGCTAGTTTTCATTTTTTCCCAACGCTAGAACAGCCAGTTCATTAAAAAAAATTTTTATTAATATATTTAAGGCATTAATTTATAGTTAAAAATGTAATAAACACTTTAGTTTATCTATTTATCCACTAGCTTTGCCTTTAGCATTAACGCGCTCCACGCATTGCACCGTCCATAGGCTAGTTTTCATTTTTTCCCAACGCTAGAACAGCCAGTTCATTAAAAAAAATTTTTATTAATATATTTGAGGCATTAATTTATAGCTAAAAATGTAATAAACACTTTAGTTTATCTATTTATCCACTAGCTTTGCCTTTAGCATTAACGCGCTCCACGCATTGCACCGTCCATAGGCTAGTTTTCATTTTTTCCCAACGCTAGAACAGCCAGTTCATTAAAAAAATTTTTATTAATATATTTGAGGCATTAATTTATAGCTAAAAATGTAATAAACACTTTAGTTTATCTATTTATCCACTAGCTTTGCCTTTAGCATTAACGCGCTCCACGCATTGCACCGTCCATAGGCTAGTTTTCATTTTTTCCCAACGCTAGAACAGCCAGTTCATTAAAAAAAATTTTTATTAATATATTTGAGGCATTAATTTATAGCTAAAAATGTAATAAACACTTTAGTTTATCTATTTATCCACTAGCTTTGCCTTTAGCATTAACGCGCTCCACGCATTGCACCGTCCATAGGCTAGTTTTCATTTTTTCCCAACGCTAGAACAGCCAGTTCATTAAAAAAAATTTTTATTAATATATTTAAGGCATTAATTTATAGTTAAAAATGTAATAAACACTTTAGTTTATCTATTTATCCACTAGCTTTGCCTTTAGCATTAACGCGCTCCACGCATTGCACCGTCCATAGGCTAGTTTTCATTTTTTCCCAACGCTAGAACAGCCAGTTCATTAAAAAAAATTTTTATTAATATATTTAAGGCATTAATTTATAGTTAAAAATGTAATAAACACTTTAGTTTATCTATTTATCCACTAGCTTTGCCTTTAGCATTAACGCGCTCCACGCATTGCACCGTCCATAGGCTAGTTTTCATTTTTTCCCAACGCTAGAACAGCCAGTTCATTAAAAAAAATTTTTATTAATATATTTGAGGCATTAATTTATAGCTAAAAATGTAATAAACACTTTAGTTTATATATTTATCTACTAGCTTTGCCTTTAGCATTAACGCGCTCCACGCATTGCACCGTCCATAGGCTAGTTTTCATTTTTTCCCAACGCTAGAACAGCCAGTTCATTAAAAAAAATTTTTATTAATATATTTAAGGCATTAATTTATAGTTAAAAATGTAATAAACACTTTAGTTTATCTATTTATCCACTAGCTTTGCCTTTAGCATTAACGCGCTCCACGCATTGCACCGTCCATAGGCTAGTTTTCATTTTTTCCCAACGCTAGAATAACCATTAATATTTTTTATTCAATAATTTCTATTCGTGCTGCTATTGGCTCACCTCAAACGGCAAATAACCATTCATATTTTTATTTCTATTCGTGCTGCTATTGGCTAACAACAAATTTCCCCTTTCAACGAGATCAACGGACATGTTGCTTCTCTCTCAAGTTGATTAAGCTTAAGAAAAAATTTTTATTAATATATTTGATGCAAGAATTTATTGTTAAAAATGTAATAAACATCTTAGTTTATCTATTTATCCACTAGCTTTACCTTTGTCGTTCACGCTTTACCCGTAATGTATCGACCATAGGCTAGTTTTCACTTTTCCCCAACGCTAGAACAGCCAATTCAATCAAAAAAATTTTTATTAATATATTTGATGCAAGAATTTATTGTTAAAAATGTAATAAACATCTTAGTTTATCTATTTATCCACTAGCTTTGCCTTTAGCATTAACGCGCTCCACGCAATGCACCGTCCATAGGCTAGTTTTCACTTTTTCCCAACGCTAGAACAGCCAGTTCATTAAAAAAAATTTTTATTAATATATTTGAGGCATTAATTTATAGTTAAAAATGTATTAAACATCTTAGTTTATCTATTTACGCACTAGCTTTGCCTTTAGCATTAACGCGCTCCACGCAATGCACCGTCCATAGGCTAGTTTTCACTTTTTCCCAACGCTAGAACAGCCAGTTCATTAAAAAAAATTTTTATTAATATATTTGAGGCATTAATTTATAGTTAAAAATGTAATAAACATCTTAGTTTATCTATTTATCCACTAGCTTTGCCTTTAGCATTAACGCGCTCCACGCATTGCACCGTCCATAGGCTAGTTTTCATTTTTTCCCAACGCTAGAATAACCATTAATATTTTTTATTCAATAATTTCTATTCGTGCTGCTATTGGCTCACCTCAAACGGCAAATAACCATTCATACTTTTTATTTCTATTCGTGCTGCTATTGGCTGATCTCAAATTTCAACGCTAGAACAGCCAGTTCATTAAAAAAAATTTTTATTAATATATTTGAGGCATTAATTTATAGTTAAAAATGTAATAAACATCTTAGTTTATCTATTTATCCACTAGCTTTGCCTTTAGCATTAACGCGCTCCACGCATTGCACCGTCCATAGGCTAGTTTTCATTTTTTCCCAACGCTAGAACAGCCAGTTCATTAAAAAAAATTTTTATTAATATATTTAAGGCATTAATTTATAGTTAAAAATGTAATAAACACTTTAGTTTATCTATTTATCCACTAGCTTTGCCTTTAGCATTAACGCGCTCCACGCATTGCACCGTCCATAGGCTAGTTTTCATTTTTTCCCAACGCTAGAACAGCCAGTTCATTAAAAAAAATTTTTATTAATATATTTAAGGCATTAATTTATAGTTAAAAATGTAATAAACACTTTAGTTTATCTATTTATCCACTAGCTTTGCCTTTAGCATTAACGCGCTCCACGCATTGCACCGTCCATAGGCTAGTTTTCATTTTTTCCCAACGCTAGAATAACCATTAATATTTTTTATTCAATAATTTCTATTCGTGCTGCTATTGGCTCACCTCAAACGGCAAATAACCATTCATATTTTTATTTCTATTCGTGCTGCTATTGGCTAACAACAAATTTCCCCTTTCAACGAGATCAACGGACATGTTGCTTCTCTCTCAAGTTGATTAAGCTTAAGAAAAAATTTTTATTAATATATTTGATACAAGAATTTATTGTTAAAAATGTAATAAACATCTTAGTTTATCTATTTATCCACTAGCTTTACCTTTGTCGTTCACGCTTTACCCGTAATGTATCGACCATAGGCTAGTTTTCACTTTTCCCCAACGCTAGAACAGCCAATTCATTCAAAAAAATTTTTATTAATATATTTGATGCAAGAATTTATTGTTAAAAATGTAATAAACATCTTAGTTTATCTATTTATCCACTACCTTTGCCTTTGCTAGAAAATTGATGGATATGTGGGTAGATGTTCCTGTTGGGCAGCGTTCCAATAGTATTTGTATATAAAAATAAAAACGACGAACTCAACTTATTATCGCGCCTCGCAGAGGCGCGATAATAAGCTCAGTTCGTCGGCTCTCATCTTGGTTGTGGCGTGGGGGAGAACATTTCCTATCCTATCCTATTTATCCCCCTCTTTGTAACCTAAACCCCCACCACCTCCTCCTCTTCTCTTCACACTTTTCTTCTATGTTTTCCTACGTTTTAAATTGTGTTTCTTTTCTTCTTCTTTTATACTTGCTTGATCTGCTCTATTGTCTGGTTTTCTCTAATTAAATTGTTAACTACGGTACTACTACTACTTTTATTCTAACGAACGCGTTTGAGTTGGGTTTCAAGTTAGATTTCCTAATTACTATATTCTGCTATTCTATTATATGTATAGATTGATTAATATCAACTAATTTGTACATGCATCTTAACAGTAATTATGGGTAACGTAACGGTATTTGATAGGACACAAACAACACATTAATCCACTTCTAACGGTGACGTCCATTTAAGAGAGTATATGAACACTCCCTTATGACGTACCCTGTGTATTTATTATCCAACAAGCTATCATACGATTAGTAAGTCTGTGTTAATTTCTGTTATATATATGTATAATGAGAAAAAAAAGAATACAAGAATTATTAGTTCCAATATAAAGAGTTGCATTCAAGGATGAAATTTTCAAGTTGCTATTTATAGCCACGTTAAGTTGACAAAGATATAATTTAATTCCCCTCTTTGTTTAATTAGCACAAGCTAACTCTGTGGTATATTCCCATTCCTTTTATACATATGCCATATACATACATACATGTTCAGTTTTGAAGCACCAAGGAAATAATCAACGAATTAGGTCCAATAATTGACTACTCATTTAAGTGTCATTTATCTTTAAATGCCACTTAAGTACCATTTTCGTTTTTTCAGCACAAAATTATGACACATTTAAATGAAACTTATGTAAATGACCATTCTTCTGCATTTAAAGTCCATTTAAGTTTTGCACACATAAGTACATACACAAACATATGTTTTTGCTTGCGGCCATTGAAAAATCAACATCTTTTGGAGTGAAATTTGGACTTCTTTAATTAATATTATTCTTTTTTATGGTTTTTAAAATTGTTTTATACTTTTAAAACATTGCAGCAACCTATCATAATTGTTATTTTCAGCCTGAAAAAGTTTCCACATTAGAAATTTTTCTTTAATTTAGTTCAACAGCTGTTTCTCTAAGAAAATTTAGAGAATTTCGTGAGGCTGCCATATTTTTATCGTACTTAAATACAAACAATAATTTCACACTGAAAAACTCAAACTGTATTTAAACGCAACTTAAATTTAAGTGGCAATTAGCTAAATGGCATTTAAATGCGAAGTCAATTATTGGCCTTTACACTTCAAAACCAACTAGTTAAAGAGTTTTTAAAATACATACGTATGCATATATATATATATATATATATATATATATATATACAATGTTTTTATAATAAATACATATATTATTATATTTGATCTTATACATATAACAAGTTCTTTCATATTTCATCTTGACTAGCTGAAGCTGCATATAGGAGTGATGAAATATTGGATTTGCCTTTAAATTAAACATTAATATACACAGGTTGGCGTAAAATTAACGTTGTGTTGTAAATGCCATAGTTATCTAAATTAATAACAAAATAATAATTAATTAATAAACATAAAAATATTATAATGGTGTGTATAACAAAATAAAATTTTAAGTCCAGAAGATAAGAGTAAACTAGAGCAAATAGAAGAATAAATAGACAAACGAGTTGTAAGTACGTCGTGGAAATGGTAATACACCAAGGGAATTGAGGGGAAAATTAAGTAATTCAATCTGTATGGAAAAATGCTTCTAATCTCACCACAGCAACAAAAACTTCACCAAGAAAAGTGGAAACAAACACATTTGCTAATATACACAGTTTGATTTCTTTACATCGACAAAAATTGTGCGTACAGAATAATCTATAAGATAAAACTCTTTGAACAGCATATAAATATTCCGCTCCCTAACTGTCAAGTTCCATATTGCAAAAACACATTTATATGTACATTTGTATATAGAATGAAGTTTGTAGGAAATACACAAACTATATTATAGTCGCTTTGTTTAATATACATTGAAAGTATGTGCAAATTTTAGCTGCACACGAATTTTATTTAACAATTTTTTATTTCGCAATAAATTAAAAAAATATTGCTTTAAAGGAGTAATATAATAATAAAGAACATTAGTAAGTTTTTTGAATGCTGTTTTTTTATAAAGAAATGAAGTATTTTAGGTGTTGAAGTGTGTATTAATATATGCTTGCAAACCAGTCAAGTAATTCAAAGATAATTGTTACAAGTAGGCACATCCACAGTATACTATTAACATGTATAATGGCATCGGTTTAACCACTCCGCGTGGTTCCGGAACAAATGGACATGTCCAACGCAATTGGGCTTTTGTTCGGCCTGGCAAGAATAATAATTCTAATTATCGCTCCGAGGAAGACATAAAAAAATTGGACGCTACCTTAAATCGTCCACCTAACAAAGACATTTTAGACCATGATCGTAAACGCAAAATTGAACTGAAATGCTTAGAATTTGAAGAAATTCTGGAAAAGCAAGGGTGAGTACATATGTAAGTTTTTACAAAAGGCAGAATTATTCACATACAGAGCCGGAAAAAAATTATTACAAATTATTTTATTTATTGTATCAATCTAGAACTTCTAATTCATAATATTTCTTATTTTCTGCACCGCAATTTAATCTTTAATAAAAATAAAATCTATCAATGAAACGAAACTATGGAGATTAAAAAATGGTTGGAAGTTGAAGAATTTGTTAAAAGAATCGATTTACTATATATGTATAGCCGCAAAAAATGGTTCACTTCAGCGGTAGAAACAAAATTCGTAGGAAAAATTTTGTAAATAATTGCAATGGAAATTGTACTCAGAACACTGCTACACAACATACCGGCTGCAGCGACGTAGTAGTAATGTATAACTTTAACGAGCAAAGTGATTCAAAGAATAAATTAAATTTACAAAAATAAAAAATATGCAACTTCTGACGCTTGGAAGCAGTAGTATTACTTGGAGTATGTAGATAATGTGCGGGATATTCTTTAAATATGTGCAAAGCTTTTTATGTTTTAACTTTCTTTTATTGTTAATAACTTTATAAACAACTAATTATTTCATGTGGACAAAATATGGCTTTAAAATTAGTTGTTTTGGAGATATACTACGAAATTTATGAATCAAAAATTGTGTGAATAATTTTGTTAGGGTCTATATCTCATTAGTTTAGAATAAACACCAATTTTGTAAATACTATTTGTGTTTTCTGGTGTTTTGAATTGAGATTTTAGATATAGAATGTTACACTAAAGGGAGAAATATTTTTGTTTTGTGCATATGGATTGTGATCAAAGTTGCTAACAATACATTACACTGGGTCTTCACGTAGCAATTTCATTGCTGAGAACATGCAAAACCGTCACCAGAGTTTTGATAGTTCGATTGCTGATTGCTTTTAGGTAAAATTGCTTCGTCACAAACTCAAAATTTTCAAAGTGAGAGGTTGTATAAATATGTTATAATTTTATATACATAAAGATGGGAATTGTTGATAAAAGTTTATCATTTTAAATATTTCTTCGGTTTTCCACTCCATTGTATTTTTTTTAATAAATATGCAGTTTTTAGGCAATAATTGCTCAAGCAATCACTTGAGCAATCATTGCTCAAAAGATTGCCACTTGTGGCAATCGCGGTCCACACCTAACAATTTTCATGAACGCAATCAGTTTTGAGAATTGCCACAATGGATATTGCTATGTGAAGACGTTATAAATAAATTTTATTTTTCTGTTTTTGATATTTCTTGCGAACCTGTATAATAAATTCTACTTGTATTTCACCAGCATAAAAGATACTTAAAAGCCAATGCCTCACATTTCAAATACTTTATATTTCAATAACCTTAAAAAAAACTTCTACACTATCTGCCAGTCCCACGAAGTCACAAGTATTCGTTCTTTCGTACAACAGCATTTAAAACAAAAATAAATTATAAAATGTTGTTTTTGTTTTAATTGTAATTGTACGAAAGAACGAATATGTGTGACATCCTGAGACCGGCAGCAAATGTTTTGAAATTTAGAAAAATACTGCACAGTAAGACATAAAAACATCAGAACACAATTAAAATAAAACAAAACTGAAATCGAACCAAAATGAAGTAGAATCAAGCAGTGCCACAGCGGCAGTAGAGTTGCCTACTATTATTCACAGACACATCGTCGCAATGTAGAGTATGTTTTTCTGTCTTATCATTACTACAATGGAATGTGCTCTAATGAAAAAGGGGGGTTTTCCCGGTACCCGAACTTTTTAGCGTATATGCATACATTGATGTTTTTTTTAATCCATATTTATTTTATATTTATAACAATTAGTTTGTAAGTGTTTTTGTAATTCATCGTCTGTAAGGATTTTTTGTCTATAGACTGAAACAATTAAATAAATAAACATTTTCTTTACGGGAAATGCAATAAAAATTCGATAATCCGGATAATTGATTGCAGACCCCAATCCGGAGTAGCGAATTATCCAGATTACTACGCATGTATGTATTTATTAAAAATTATAATAATTCATAGCAAAATCATATTTTTAATATCTGAAATAGTGGAAGTACCAACCCCATTTCTGTCAGCCAACACCCTTCCACTCATATGAGTACCTTTACTAAGTTCTTCAACAATTTTTACTTTATCTAAAATAGATAAAGTCTTGTGTGCTCTCTTCACTGAAGGCATCTTGCATCAATACTAAACTAAAAACGAATGTGCAGCGTTCCCAAACATACTTATATCACACTATTCTAACTGTATTTTTCAAAGCATGCCGTGATTTGAATTAAAAATAAATAAAAATTGGTGTTATTCAATTCGGACTATAGAGTTGCAATAAAACCGGATTTTTTTTTTAACAAACACAAACCGCGAAGCCTCTTTTTGCTTGTCTGCAGAAACACCCAGGGTCTAAGCAGGAATCGAACCTGCGACTCCTCGACTAATAGTCTAGTACTCTATCTACTAGTCTACGGGGATCCCCAAATACGCAACGAGCTGAAAAATTCTGTCCGGATTATTGGAGTCCAGATTATCGAATGTACACTGTATTTCGAAAAATTGCGAAAACAATTAACAAAATAGTACAGAAGCGTAATCGAAATTTTAGGGGACACATTTTACGAGAACTTTTATTCCCGATAAGCGTGAATTTGTTTTGAGGTTACCCGACCACGTACAGAAGAGAGCAGAAAAGCTCATCGGTGACTGCAGGGTAGCCAGCTCTATTGATTCACTAGAATATCGCCGCAATGTAGGCTGTGTTTCTCTGATTTATTGTTACTACAATGGATTGTGCTCTAATGAAAAAAAGCGAAAAGGTAAGATGTTTGAAACTTTTCAAGATTATGGTTTACGGTCTACTGATGATCTGGCAGAAGCACCAATGAAATGCATATAACCTAGCTCAAACCTCAAAAAACAAAACTTTTTGTACTTGAATAAATATACTTTATATGTATGTATAACAAAATTTGAATTTGGCAATGCAATATATATATCAAAACAATGTTTTAGCACTTTTCCAATCATCACATGAAGGCCATTAAAAAAAGCTTTTACATATGTAAATCTAAAAAACCCCATTGAATAATAAAAAATGTTGCCCTTCGCCAATGTTCTGTTATGATTACTCGCTTTGCATTGCTTCTTGATTTTCTTACGTTTTCGCTAAAAAAAATCTACCACTAAACTTTTCTCCTATTGTTTGAAAATTTTATTTGTAAACAAATGTGTCGGTTAACAATAGTTATAGGTTTCTCTCCCCCGCTTCCATTAAAAGAAAATAACAAATAGAAACAAAATATTAAAAAGTGCATTTAACTTTAAGGGATGAAATAGAGCAATTTTATTATGTATAAGTCAGCTCTTTGATTCTATGCTGTGGTATCGTCAGCTGAAAACAACACTATAATACATAAAATTGTAAATACACCTCAAAATAGAAAGAAACGTTGGAAGGCAAACATTGGCGTATTAAATGTTTTAAATAAAAATACCAAACAAGTAAATTTAGTGATAGTAAATACATATAGTAAAGTACATGTATATTATTTAAAATTTTACTTTAACCTTAAAAACCTTAAGTATTTATAAAATCATTAACTATTTTAAACATATCAAATACTAAACTACTGATTAAAATAAAAAAGAAAAAAGTACGTTAGTAATTAGCTATATTTTTTCCTTCTTTAAATAAAATTTTTTCATTTTAAAAATTTTCAGTTTATCGTCTGATGAAATCAAGAATAAAGTTGAATCTTATAGAAAGAAATTAATGGGACAAGGAAAGTCGGACATACCAAAGGATGAATTTGGCAGAATAGCGTAAGTATTAAATGATTTATTTAAGAAAAATTATATTAAGTACTGTTCCATTCATGTTCATAATGAGCTAAACGATTACTATTGGGTTATGTAATATTTCAAGACATTTTTTTACAATTCTCACTTAAAAATTAAATTCTTCATAAATCTTCTTAATTTAAAAGATTTTAATTTGTTATACATATGTATGTAACTGCTGTCACAAATTATTATCGCTGAAATAATCAATATCTTCCACGAGTTACTTATTGTTAAGCATTTGTATTTGAAACCCTGACTCTAGTTTGACGCAGTACATTTTATATATTAATTTGGACGTTTTTTATATAGCCAGGGTATTATCTGGTTAAACAGTTGCAATCGGTAATACCTTTATGTTTGGCAGGTGTATGTCTCAAAATAGATTTATTCCGAAGAGCGACAACAAAATCAGTTAGTGATATGAAAGTTTTCGCATTTTTTTAACAGTTGCGTAAATATATGTATATGTATTTGTTATAATAACTTTCAGGAAAAAATAATGAAAGAATGATTTCCATGCAAAGGTGAGTAAAACTGCTTATCTCGATATAAGTAGTACTTGCTACGTAAAAATGAACAAACAACTTTGCAATTTCTATTTAAGGCCCAAATTTACAACCTTTAGTTAACTAATGATGGCCGTAACTATTTGTAACTGCACGAAATTTTAGTTTTATCGAATTATTCTTCATAGCATTTTTTAACTGTAATTTGCATACCTGCACATTTACATACATTATATATTTGTCAACCTTAAATCATTTTCATTTAAAAAATTAACGTTAGCTGTACACACTAAATAAATATGTATACATACGTGCAAATTAAGATAAAATGATAAGTTCATTTAAGCCAACATCAATCTTGACTTATTTTACAAAAAAATCGTACAAAAGTTAATTATGCAGCTAAGCCAAGATTGATATACTCTGTTTGTTGGTATCAAAGGAGTATTTTTGAACTATAACTAAACACATGCATAATGGAATATGTATCTTCGGTGCCGCTACATACTTCATCAGCATTTGCTTTTTACTCAATTTTGCTGAAAGCTAAACATTGCTTAATTTTTTTAGTGCAAAAATTAATTCTGCTTACATGTACGTATTGTTAGATTGAAACAATTTAACCGACGAAAAATAATAAAAATGTAGCATGAAAAATAATTCATAATGAGCCCTATTCTGCATTTTGATTACGTTTCCACATTCAGTTACGTTCGAATCGAAAAATGATATTCAAAAAAAACTTAATCGAAACAAAAAGAAGAAGAGATGAGTAGAGACCAGCTGCTTTGCTATGAAATATGAAATAGAAACAGAAAAAATAAGCAATTTTGTAAACATTGTAATTTGTAAAATAAATATTGTGGTAACTTTTAACTAAATAAACACATCAGTTAAATACGGAAAGTAAAAAAAGCCAGAATATGGGTAAGCGGTATATGTATGTGGCCAAAATATTCCAGTGTGGAGAATCCTACAGCGCCGGAGGTGTCATTTTCATTTTCTATACATAATTTGGAATTTCATCCCAGAATGCCTGCACTTCTTCCTTGGGATGCTTCTGACTTCACGCAATATCATACTTGGATGCCATTAAATTTTCCAGTTTTTCATATCTGTGAGGTGTGGTGTTTTTCGACATGCAATGAATTAAATAAAGCTTTAAAGTTTGCCAAAAAAAATTAAAGAATTTATTATAAAATAATTTTATAGCATTTTATAGTTACATTTTATTTAATTGTACACTTTTTTCAACTACAAGAACAAAAATCGAAAAATTTCCATTAGTAAACAAAGCACTTGTAAAAACGTAGCTACGACCGTAATGCAGAATACATACAATATAAAAAGAAATCGAAATGAATGTAAGTACATCAAATTTTGCGTAACCTTAAAAAAGAGCTTAGACAAATGTTATGCCGTAAATTGGAATTTAACTTAAATATTGATTTGAAATGTGAACTTAATGGCCGTAAAATTTGTCTTTAGATAAACGTCAAACTTAAAAACTTTACTCAGAGAGTATGATAATTTTATTGGCAAATAGGACACGTAATACTTTAATTTTGTTTTGACAAGCAACCACCACGGATCCCATTTTAAAGAAAATCATTCTCAATAAAAAAGGAGACTCTTTCTATATATGTATGCACATAGTTATTTTTGTGCATACATCTTTTGGTTCATTTTTCAACCCCCCAATTTAGTACTAAATAATGTGGTGAGTTTAATAAATATATTTATTTTATGAATAGATAGAAAAATTTGCAAAATTTTATGTAGTTAAATCAAGTCTTCCAATAGATAAGGACAAAAAGTGAAATTATCATAAAAAGTTAACATAAAATAATTAAATAAAAATTATATCAAATAAATCGCCCATAATACCTAATAATAAAAAAAATTACAGTTAAAACCAACAAAAATAAAGAATTTTGAAAAATCAATAAAAATCAAAGACTATTTCCAAATAACTAAAAACTTATTAAATACAACATTTTTAATACCATAGTCAGAAATATTAAATTTATAATTGAAAATAATAAATACATATGTGGGAAATAATACAATATGGCGGAGTATATAATGATTTATAAAATTTTGGTTTTACTGATTATATGAGATTAGTCTTCAGCCTTCCTGAAAACAACCCCTGATGTAAATGTAACGTAAACTAACAAAAATGGAAATGGGCTAATTAGTTGAAATAAGGAATTTTTTGCCTAGCATGGCAAAAAATAATAAAAGAAAAGACGGAATTTTTTTTCGAAGTACAGAAATAAAAGTGAATAACTTTGTAAATCGTTAAACAAACTCTTAAAATAATTTTAGATGTGTAATCAATATAGTTTATGCCAAAGAAAAATAGAAAAACTGTCTTACGGAAATCATTCTATTCAGCTTAAATCGACTGAAATTTCAAGCTAAAAAGAAAACATTTTTAAAAATTTATGTAAAATATAATAAAATTTGTTTAAACAAATAAAATATCACGAATTTGTATATGCATTTTAAAATATTAAGTATATATATAAAAAATAACCATGATAAATGAAATAAAAGTATTATAAAAAATATAAAAAACATAATATTATTTTTATGATAAACTAACATTCAACATATATAAATGAAATAATCAAAGTTATTTATGACAAATCCAAAGTCTTCCAAAAAAGTATTAAGAATACTTAAAAAATAATATAGTATAAAAAGTAAATAAAACAAAAAGTTAATTAATGTCTTCCTAAATAAAAATCAGTGCATTGATAAAAAATAATTAAAATTATAAAAAATTAAACCAAAATTTAAAAACATTTAATTTTAATGTAAATGTAAAAAAGTAAAACTTTTTGAAACCTGTTCAGATATTTATATACATAATTGTAATATAAAATGTGATTGAACTTTGTAAAAAATTTTAATACGTATAAAATATACAAAAAAAAAAAATAACGAATACGTGATTAAAAACAAGAAAAGAGAGTTTTACGATAAAGAGTAAAATAATAAGAAAACATATAATAAAACGAAATTATAAAAAAAATATTTATAATACATATATGTACACATGTATCTTTTCAAGCATAAAAAATTGTCGTATCAAATTAAAACAAAAATGATAAAGAAATATTGAGGAAATTAACAGTCCATTAAAACACTAACATGTTACCATCTTCAAAACAGAAATTTCAATCTATTATTACACACAGTCCTCATGCTTCTATAAGACCTAAAAAACGACGTAAAAAACGTAAAAATTTACAAAGAAGCAACAATGATGAAACAAGTTCCTTAGCACTGCCAACTACTTCAACCACACAAGTGTTAAAACACAATGCGATAACGAGTACCAAACCATATTTTCAGCACGATAATCGTTTGGTGCATAAGGATACAAAAATTAATCAAACAATTTTTACATCCTCTCACGTTTCTACTATTTTCAACAAATACACCACAGAAGGAGAAATATGTTATAAAGAAGTAGCCAAAAAATTTAAACCTATAAATACGACAATAAAAAAGAAAAAATATAAAAAAACAACGAAGACATTTTTCAAGCACAATTTTCAGAGAAACCATAAACTAAATCGGAAACAAAAATTAAAAAAAATACTCGCTCTTAAAAGGGTGGTAAAAAATTGCAGAGACAACTCGAGAATAAATACATCTCCGACTCTTGCTCTCATGCAACCACAATTTTGTTTATGTTCTTGTCAAAACAAGCCACAAAATATTTATAATAACAATAATACCAGTAATAATATAGAATTGCAAACAGATGTTGCCGCAAGTATCCATAACAAATTATCATCGTGTATTTCCGCTGCCGCCACTGTTACTAAAACCGACTTAATAAATTGCACAAAACAATCATCAGCAATTGAAAATGACTTAACAATCATACTTGAGCATCTACAAAACCATACGCCCAATATGTTTTTGGAGACTTTTATAAATAATGCTAAATTACTAAAATATGTCGATGAATCAAGAAGGTACATACATACATATGTACATATATATATAATATGTATACAGTTGTTTTGATTTAGCTGCCTTTTGTTTAAGAGCACTTATGACTTAACCCCATAAAATAATAATTTCCGTCACTATGCTCTAAAATCCCATACAAACTTTTGTATCTGCACATTTAAGATAAATGCCCAAAATTTTTGTAATTTTTAAATTATTTTCATACAAAAAATTTACTTAAGCTGCATTTTGACTTAACTGCCCAAAAATATATATGTATATTCTGTAATTATTCTTCGAAAATTTTATTTAAGTTCATTTTGTATGCCGGCATATTTACCATATTTTTGGCAGTAAAAATCCAACTTAAGCTATATGGTTAAAAAAATCGCAAACAAGTCACACAAATCGCAAGTTGTTATCATTAAAATTCATTTATTTTCTTTTTAATTACATACATACATAAATACATTTAAGATAACAGCATTTTTACTTATCTTCACAAAAAATCGTGCAAAGTTGATTGTGCAGCTAAGACAATATTTCTTTAGTACATATATCCCCAAAGTAATAAGTACATATCTATTTATTTATTATTTTTATACCACGTTCAAATTTTTCGTATTAATAATTTTAATAAAATTAACCAACAAGTAGGCTTAAAAGAGAATTTTGAGCAAACTATAATTTGTGTAATTTTTATATCACAAATGTTATTGAAGATGACAGTTAATATAAAACTAACCATATTTTGCATAAAGGGCTGGAAAATAAATAGAAAACAATTTCATGGTATCCACAAACTATAAAATTTTTACAATGAAATCAACATGTAAACAAAATTTCTCTATACCATATACATACATATACGCGTTTGTATGATTGTGTTTCTGCTCATTTACTACTGTGACGTAGATGCGCAAAATATAATGTTTTTAAAATTTGATTGCAAATACAAAACGTTTTACTAATATAGTCGTTCATCTAGATTTTTTGAAAGTTGGCATACTATGTATTATACTATTGCTGTAGCACTACTAAGTGGAAAAATGTACATTTCGTAATCGCTGATATAAGCAATATTTAGAAGCAGTCATGCTGATTATTTGGTTTTATGACCCCTAAAGACAGCATAAAAAAGACAGAGGATATTTAATCGATGTACACTCGCTTAGTAAGTAAGGCAGTAGATATCACTATCAATACACGTAGATTACACTCAAATTTTTGCACTTGAAGGTCAAGTTCATGTTCATTTAAATGTATTTTTTTGTGCATTCTTTTTTTAATTTTTGGAAGAAACCCTTTTTATAATTAATTTATTAAATTATAATTTTAAAACACAATTAACAATGCCAAAAAACAAATGCACTCAACTCTGCCGTCACACAATCGACTTTGAACTAACAAGAAAAGTAATGCATATATACATACATACATAGATATGTATGTAGGTTTTATTTATTTATTTTTTTTTTTGTATGTACTAAGAAAAAACTTTGATGGCAAAGTAAGTCATTTAACATGGTGATGCCATTGAAGGTGGACTCTTACCCACTCGGATTACAATAATGGCGAATATTGCAATAATTAGATGTAATTGAATACTCAAAACACAATAAAAATTAAATGTCTGCTGTTAGTATTGAACTCGTGCTTTTGAAGGAATTGTTGTGTTCAAGATTTTTTACTCGCTGTACTGTACAGCTACTTTGTTAAGGGCTACAAATTTTATTTGCATGAAGCCATATACAATCAAAAACTACATGCCTTCGGCAAGGGCTACACAGCCGACCAATTGAATGATACGCGCACGCTCTATTACTGCGCCACTCATAGAATTTACTAGTAAATAGTTATATAACTGCTGTAAAGTAATGCAGACAGTGTGTAGTTGTTCTGAAGAGAAGTCATTACATTGCTGGGTATGTCTTTTAAGTATTTAATTTTGTTATATAACTTCAAAATCTGAAATTTTAGATTTTTGGGACTTAGCGGGCTAAACATTTTTTATTAAATTATTTCTGTACCTGTTTTAAAATTTTAACGATTTTGAATAGCTCCCTGTTTATGTATTTGATATATGTATATATATTTTACAAAAACGATTGGACGATTTTGCAACTTTTGCTTACTTAATTAAACAATTATTTTTTATTATTTTATTATATTTTATAACAGAGTTCGCGACTCCCACCAAATAGCGGAAGCTCAACAGGAGAAAAACGCTAAACTGCGTGAAGCTTTTAATATATCCGAATATTTTGTTGAAGGTTCTAGTTTTGATTCAGATCGAAAAGCTAAAGAAGATTTATCAAGAAATTTGGCATTACAAAAAGAACTGGATATCCAACGTGACGAAACAGCTGCTGCGGCGGCAAAAGAAAAAGAATCATCTAAACGTTATGCTTTGGGCCGCACACCATCCATGGAGCGAGATGTGTCCTCAGGTGGCATAGGCGATGTAGCAGCAGATAATGGTGATAACGCCATTAAAAAGAAAAAGAAGAAAAAAACGCGTGAGAGGTAAAGTTATCAAAAAGTACAATTATTTGGATGTAATATTAACACATTGGTTTTAACTTTTAGTTCGGCCAGTCCTGAACGAAAAAAAGACAAAAAGAAGAAATCAAAAAAACGCAAAAAAGACAGGTAGGTTTTAAACACCGTCAGACAGAATTCCGTAAATTTTAGGTTTCCTAGGTCTTTTAAAAAATTAATGTATATGTATGTATGTACATACACATATATATATATATATTGGTTTCTTAGTAATTTTTGTTATTGTGATATAAAAGACAACCTAGTATTTTCATTTGTGTACTGAAGTAGTGTTTGTTTAGTTTTTAATTTTTGTCATTTGATTATTTTTTTTGTTTTCGTATTTTTATTTAAATAACTGAACTTTTTGAAAACAAACAGTTGTTAAACGAATTCTTTCTTCTTTATCAATTGCTTCATGTTTTTATTCTCTACTTTCTCTGAATTTTTTTTCATTTAACAATTATGAAAAAATATAATCAAATATATCAAAAATAAATCAACCATACAGGAATTCTTACGAAAAAGAAAGAAAAAAGAAGAAAAATGATTAACCAATTATTTAATTTTCTTAATTTGGAAAGTACTTAATATGTAATAACTTATCTCTACACCTACAATAATTTGTTATAAAAATACTTAAAATCGTCATATTTTTATATAAAAACGCAAAAAGTAAAAAAAATGAACCAAGTTGTAACTATAATATACATATAACAAAATTAATTTAAAAACACAAGAAAACGCCATTAATTTTCTCTATATTTCTCCCCAACAAAATATTTATTAATTCATTATTATCTCTTTATTATCTTATTTACGTTATAAATTTATTATTAAACAAACATATTTTTAACAATGTTTATTAATTAAAAAACAATATCCTCGGCTTTAACCATTTAAAACCTTAATGGGTAAGTAATCAACATTATTTGCAACTTCATTTTTCTTTTTAGTTCATACTACGTATGTGTTTAGTTTCGCGTACAGTTTAACTTTTATTTATTTTTTATGTTTTAAGAAAATCATGCATCATCTCTGAAAACTTTTTATCACATCCCTTTTATACAAATGGTTTTATTGTACTTACATGCGTATACATATGTATGTATGTGTAGCGTAAATTAAGATTGTTCCACTTACTCACAAAAAAATTATTTGTAGGAATTAGGAAATTTTTCCGCTACGTAATATGGAAAATTCTTTTAGAATTTTTGATTTTTAGTTTAACTAAAATTTTAGATTATAGTGGAATATGTAATATTAGGCAAATGCAAATCCAAGATGGTTGACAGCTAGGAATGCATTTAGTTAATGATGATCCAGGAGAGTTTCTTAGATATGCCTTGTATTGAGCTAATATAAGCTCTTGAACTTGCAGTAATAGTAATTGAAATTTAACCGATTTTTCTTTAATATGATTTACGAAATGTAGTTTTATTAGTTCTTAGTTTGTGGAAATTATTCCAATATATATACGATGATACGAGCGTTGTTGCTGCTACTCTTTATTATTTTACAGAATTATTTTTGTAAACTGACGAGAATTGTAAAATGTATTAAGTTTTCCAGCAATTTTTATCATTATCAGCAGGAAAATTAAAAATTTGTTCTAAAAAACGTTTTATGTGCATAAAAAATTATCTAAAAATTTTAAAATATACTCGTGAAATGTGAAACATATGTTATAAAAATAGCCTGCTTTTCTTAAAAATTCAACGTTTTATTAAAAAATAAATAATAAAAACCCAAAATAGACAAATAAATTTGTTATTATATAATTGTCATCAATGTTTGAAGTAACCGATATAAAATCAATGAATGAAACGACTAGGAAAAGTATCTTCAAACATATTTCATTTGTGTTTCCCTCCTGATGTTGGTTCTTTTTTTGCATTTTTTTTTGGCATATTATTAAATTTAAGTAGATTTTATTGTTTTATTTTTACGATATTTTGTGTGCTTTTACAATATTACCATTCATATGATTTTTTCATACACTGCGCGTCATCACACTTTCCAATCTATCAGATGGTGAAATATTAATTAAGATATCTCAAGCCGCTTGTGAGGTATAGCTTGCAAAAATTCCCCTGTTATTAAACTATGCTAGAATTTTATTAATAACTCCGAAGTTTACTGATCTAAACGGCTTTAATTTTCAGGGTTTGAAGAATAACACATCGTGATTCTCTTTAAACTATTTTTCTTTGGTGAAGTTGGTATCGCAAATTTGTCGATTTTGATAATGATTAAAAAGTTTTTAGAAAATTGGATACACTAATAGGACCAGATACTTACATATGTATATGTAAATGCACATATTTCCACAGGTTTCGGAAGCGTTTACTTACTAAAAAATATTTCGAATTCTTAGTATATGGTTTACACTCCAAGCACTGTTGAATATTAATTTGTTACTGCATTTTCACTCCTAGATTTAGCATTTATTTTAGACTTAATGCGGTTAAATTAATGAAAATACTAACCCAAAAAAGATAATTTTTCACGAGTGTAAGAAACCATTTAATTCACGAATTATTAAAAAATAAACAATGCAACTTTGGTAAAACGCAAGTTTTGCGAATATTAACATTCCAAAAAATGTATAAAGTGTAAATAAATATTATGCTGGCTATTTTCTGGAAAATAAAACTATTACATACTTGTAAAAAAACTAATTTCTAAGATTGTTTTATGACACTTACGAAAGTAAGGCCTAACTACACTGTCGTGCTAAGTGAAATAAAGTAAGGTATAAAATCTAAAATTAGAGAATACTGAAATCCAAAGGTCAGATATTTCCAACCTAAATTATTCACATAATCCTTTCATTATAATTAAACGATTAAAAATTAATAATGTCATAAAATCATTGTATTTTGATTTCAAACCATAAATAATCAAGAACCTAATTGACGGACCGCTTTTAACTTTTTTAAATTAATAAACAGTGAAATGTGATTTACTGCCTTTTTCGAAAATATAATATTTCAACAACGAAAAATAATGTTGACATTTTTTTACATAAATAAAAATATAAATAACAAACAATAAAAAAATCAGTTCTAAAAGTTAAAACAACTTATAAAGGATGTTATAATGTAGACTAAATTTGGAGTGCTATAACGTTTTATGGTGTCATTTTTCATAATTGTTTGTATGAGAAAATAAAAGAAAGATGTTAGAAGTTGAATAGGAAAATGATGTAAATATTTAGCTCTTTGCTTTTCGATTTTCGTAATGAACTCTATATTTTTATATTTTACCTAAAAAACGAAACATTCATGTGTATGTATGTATCTACATACGTACTGGGACTTTAAACCCAGCAAAAAAATGTTTCTGGTATAGAAATTTACACAACCTGATTTTATTTCTAGTAGGAAATTATCAATTAATGTGTGTATTTATTTTATTTTTTGTTTGAAAGCGTTTACTTATAGTTTGGTCGCATAATTTTTTTTCGAAAATCGGTTGGGTCTCAGACAAGATTATCGCTTTTAAATCAGTTTTTACACATCCAAGAATGTCTTTATCAAAAATGCAATGGGCTTCGAATTAACGAAGAAGTGCTTTGAAACTTGAGAAATATGGAAGAATAAAAGAATTCTCCAAAAACTGATAAGAATATCGTCAACTATTCCATAAATCTGTTAGTCTGGTGATTAAGATGTCCCAATATTACTTTCTTATTAAAAAAAATAATGCTGTAAAAAATCTTTTTTTTAATTTATTAATCGAGATATCTTCTTGTAAAAAATTTTAAAAAAGAACAAATTTTTTCAAAATAAAAAGTAAAAGTAATAAAAATGACTAAAATGTATCAAAAATTCTTTAAAAAATATACAATTTGAAGTCATGCTTTGAACCCGAACCGACATAAGGAGGACTTGGTTGGCATGTGTTCAAATCATGAACTTCCAAACGTGTTTATGTTTTCAAGAATTTTTGGTACATTTTAATTATTTTTATTACTTTTACTATTTATTTTTAAAACTGTGTTCCAAAATATATTTAAAAAACCACGGCACAATCTCATTTATAATATATTTTTTAGTTTTTGAATTTTCGCCAATTTTATGAACGATAAAATGGTTATTTTTCAAAAATACTAAAAACGTTATCAGATAAAGGATTTTGTACAGTGATAAAAAAATATTTTATGAATTCATTAAGTTGTTGACGTTTTTATATGATATAATAATACCAAAAATTAAAATAACGATTGACCGTGTAAGAAATAATATTAAATGATAAATTATAACAAGATATTGCAATTCAATATTTTAATTTTATATTTTCTTGTAAATGTATGTAAACTAGTAATTTCTGCTAGAGTTATATTTTTTTTAATCTTGTTAACTTTTTCATTTATTTGTCTGTATTGCGGTTGGACCAGACGATAAAGGTTTCGGTTCAATATAACCTGTATATGATTTCTTATATAGAATCTCAATTCGAATTTAATTTATTAAAATTATACTAATTCGTCAATAAGAAATAAGCTTAAACTAAAAAAATGTTGAAAAATGTTGCTTAAATTTTCATATTAGAGAGTTTTTTGCTTGTGCTCTAAAATTTGTTCAATGTAACTTAGGGCTTTTATGAATTCATATGACGATATGTATGTATATGATGGAAACTGATTGATCGAAAAAGATGTGATGAATAGCGATTCTTAGATTCTTAACTTGGAAAAATCAATCCAGAAGTTAAATCAAATAAATATAAAAAAGTATTATTAGCAAAAATTTTCTAAAAATACAGATTTGTGGGAAAATAGGTATTTCTAATAAAACTATTCAATACACAAATGAATTTTAAATTTTCTATTCCAAATACAAAATAGTATTTAATAAAAGTATTCGAAATACAAAATTCAAAATCGTGAATCTGAATTAACAATTTATGTAGTTATTTTTTGAGATTTTGATATAACAGTTATGCGGCTTTTCTCCATTTTCGCGATAGAAATGATATATTGTAAGTTTTTGGTCTCTATAATTTTGCCGTTTTTTAATCAGTATTGAATCTTGCAATTATCCGATGTTCGCATGTTTTTAAGAATTTTTTCAATTTTAGAAATTTTTTCAAGATTTTTCCAATCGGTAAAATTATACGATTTTTTTTAAATCAATTTTAGGGCTTATTTCCAATATTGCTATTGCACTGGCAATTTTCCGAATAGACGCTATTTTCGCGGGGTTTTCAAGTTTTTAGTTTCTTTTCCAATTACATACATATATAAATTTCTTCCAATTTCGCGTTAGGTTTTGTTGGTTATTTTTTATAATTTAATAGATTTTAAATAAATTTAATTCTTCTATCTTATAGAAAAGGCTATTGAAGTGCTTTTGAAAATTAACTCACTGTTGTTAGAAAATGAAAGAAACATCTTTTGTGGTAATTTATATTGAAAACAACAATAAAATACAAATTTTTGAATATAAAAAATACCAAGTTTAGACTGTAAAATAAAAAACAAGAAAAAAGCTTTAGCAAAGTTACTGAAAGTTTAAGCTAGAACATATTTGGCAAGAGATCAATTTCTAGTCGGGAAGATATTTTTTTGCTTTGTTATGTGTAACTTGTGTAACAAAGTATCCTAACCGTTTGGATAGCCAGATATAGATTTTAGTCTAGAATAGCTCTTTTTATCCCGCTAAAATGTATGCTGGTAGTTTAAGGTCAGGAAATTGCATATGCTACTTTTAAATAAAAAAAATGTGAAATTTAATTACGACAATGAGGTCGTTTGTTTGTTTGTAACGCTTTCACGCAATAACTACTCAACCGATCATCAAGAAATTTTGCATATAACGGGTACAGAAAAGGACAGAGAGGCGCGTGGTGTAGTCACTAAGTTATAAAACTTAAAAATACAAGTGGTACAGAAAAGGTAATACTTTTTAACCGAGGATAACAGTGCAGGGCGAAGTTAGTAGATGAATAAATCATAACAAATGTATTATGTATGTATATTAAATTTGTCTTGTAGTCGTTTCGCTAATTATGATAAAAATACCGGGCTCTGAAATATTTCCAGTGCGCTCTGTAACTGGATATATAAAAAATTAACTCAATTTGGAATAAATAAATTAATAATATAGCTCATAACCAGCTATAATAATATGCATTATTAAAATAACCATTCACATATAAGTTTCAAGAGAAAAACAAATCTTTGCCGTTCTATATGTTTCGTTGTATGCTTATAGTAGTCATAAAATCATACGTTTTAAAAAAAATAACACAAAAAAATATGACGAAGAAGAACAAATTTTAATTTATCAAATTTCTACTGTTTAGATATTGCAAAACAGTAAACGCAGTTCAAAAAGTCTTATTATTTTATGACTTTTTTGTTTAAAGAACAACAAAAATATTCTAAACTATTGTAAAATATTAAGACATTATGACAATATGACTTAATAGGACACCGTTTGAATCCCCAAATGTCTGGGGACGAGAACAGTGAAACTGTATTGACTTATGGCTTTATTCACAAACGTTTAATAAAGTTAATGTGTACATTAAAACCGGGTTTCCAAAACAGTAAACACAGTTCAAAAAGTCTTATTATTTTATGACTTTTTTGTTTAAAGAACAACAAAAATATTCTAAACTATTGTAAAATATTAAGACATTATGACAATATGACTTAATAGGACACCGTTTGAATCCCCAAATGTCTGGGGACGAGAACAGTGAAACTGTATTGACTTATGGCTTTATTCACAAACGTTTAATAAAGTTAATGTGTACATTAAAACCGGGTTTCCCATATGAAAATTCAACATTAAACCTACAATAACTTTACTAATCGTTTGTGAATAAGACCATTACTATTGACACAGTCACCAGTACTATTGACTTATAATATCCCAGACATTGGAACCAGTGATTTACTAGTACATAGATTTTAGTAATTGTAGTTCACACTTCTGGAAATTTTCTGAAATAGATGTCGATAATTGAAATGCATATTTTGTTAAATTTTTAAGTTTTATTGAGGAAAAATTAGAAGAATAAAAGACATTAATTCATAAAAAATTAAGAAGCTTAGTTTTGCTACAGAGCTCCATTTTTGTGGCTAAAGGATGTCTGCGAGTAGCCGGTGACCTTCTTTTTAATTAAGCCGCCTACGATCTTATTTTTCAATACATTCAATAAACACTAAAACGTTAAATTGTTTTTTTTTATATTTTCGTAAATATAAATATTGTGAATAACTTTTATAGCACATTTGAAAAAATAATCGATTAATAAAAACCATTGTTGCACCAACACATTATCAGTCATCTGCCGCTGCCACAAATTTTATTTATCATCAAAGGCAAATATAAAAATGTAGACGCTTTGTTGACAATGTCTCCAAACAACCACAAAAATGGTGACTTAGAGACACTTGTCCCCATGTTTTCTTCCAAGTACATAAATGCATAGCAGTATTAATGTATGTGTTTGAAAATGTGATACTGCATGGCGTAAAAAGGGTCAAACTCTTTATTACAACATCCACACCAATTTCCATCAAGAATTTTCAAGTTTAAGTATTTTAAAATATATAAGAAATATGTATTATAGTTAAACGCGCGAAATACTATAAAATGAACAATTACTCTGTGGTGTATAAGAGTAGTTGTGACTAATGTGCTGTTCATAGAATCCAATCAATCGACTTGAATAGAAAATATGTATGGAAACCGCTCGAATAACTGAGTGGTTTTTATACAAATTGTTCACTCAATTCCATTGCTTGGGTTCTATGAACAGCACATAACTATTGGTATGTAGTAGGTCTGAAACTCAACATAAAATTTTCAAAAAAATTTTAAAAGTAAAAATTATTTCGAAATAATTTTTGTGTCCATATTTTAGCCGTTAATGGACCGAATTCCATTATTTTCAGTAGAAACCTTTCCAGAACCGTACACAAGATATATATTTCATAAAATCGACGGTAGGACAGCTGGGGCCATAAAAAAACAACAGAATAAGACACAACGAAAAAAAATGTTTAGCTATGTATATCTCATTAGTTATTGGTCCGAGTTTTCTAAATGCCGAGGCACATAGAATCTGTCGTACGTTAAACATTGATTTTTTTAACTGACATTAAAGTAACGGTGGAGGAGGCTGACACAGTGAGTAATTTGTTGACGGATATTAAATCAGATTCATTTGATTAATGTACACATTTTCAAAGGAATTCGAGGATATTTTGGATTTTTTTTCACCACACAGCACAACAAGCTTATTAAAAACAAGCAAAAAAAATATATATGTCAAACTACTCAACGTATGTTAAAAGTTGACTAACTTTAGTACATTGTGTGACAAAGCTTATAAGAAAACCTGTATTTCAAATTAGTCATCAGTTTAAAAAAAAGCGACGTATAACGTACGACGGATTCTATGTGCCTCGTCCTTAATTTTTAAACTTGAATATACTAGGACAAACTCCAACAGAGTGGTCAAAAATGTATATCTTTAAGATGTGTGAGGCCTTCGTGGTAGATAGAAAGTAGAAAGTCAAGCAACAAAGTGTTCTTATAAATACCGTATAATAAATAAAATGACATTTTGTTACATATAGTTGTCATTAAGTCCATCATAGAAAATATTTTATGTGTTCATAATTGTTGGCCTACTGCTTAAGGAAGCCTCTTCTAATGAAATCCTCCAGAAGCTATTCATTGACTAAAATTCCATACACGCTTAGATTTGTTAGAAATTAGTTTCCACAGTAGGCTAGTTATCATGTTATATGCGTATGCGATATCTGCAACAATAAACTACATTGAATAAAAATAAAATTTTGTATACCCATATATTATTATTATTACCGTGCACAACTTAATACTAATACTTACATATTTTAAATGTTGAAATGAAGTTTATTTCACTACGTTTCGTACATATGCGCATTTCCATAGAAAAATACAATCTTTTTCACTTACGTTACCCTCTTTAATTACGATAAAAACTCAGAAACACTTACTATATAAATATTGTTTACTTTTTATATCGCAAATTTGCTGCAACGTCGTCATAACTAAAAAAACTTGTTTTACAGAAAACGATTTTAAAGTTTTCAATTTCCACAATTTAATGGAAAATTATAATATTCTTCTCTGAAGATGTGATGTTGCAGTAAATGAGCGATTTGTTTGTGTACAACGTTTATGTTTGTCTACAAATAATAAAAGATAAGAACAAAATCTAAACGCAGAAATTTCCGTAGAAATCATACAAATAAGTAGCCTATTTCTTATTAATAAAAATCAATCAATAACGTTTTCAACAGAAAGCTGTATGTTTTTTAAATTCCTTCATAATTATCATCAATATTTTGTATTGAAAAGAATTGATTATTTCATAAGATTACGTTCTTAAGTTTTTTTTGCTGTTGTTGAACCTCAGATCCTAAATTGTCACAGTCCATTCCAGACAAATAGTTCTGAGTAGGGAGTTATTTAATAATTAATCCGAATTTTTTATAGTTTGCGATTTCACTTTATAATTTTTTGTATTCATTCGCTATCCGTAATATCGTTTCCTTTATATATTTTTGTTTTTGTTGTCCGTTTTAAAATAAAATTTTTTGACTTTTGTTTAGACGCGTCATGTCTTATTGACATGATTCTTACTTTTTCTTCTTTGAACTTTCATTGTTGTTTGCACAAATCATGTCATGTTGACGGGATTTACTTGCAAAAACATTTAGGCTTAAAATTACGAATATGAAAGCAAAACCTAATGACAGTACATGCATGTACATGTGTAGTCGTTTCTTCTCCCCCAGTCGCTCTCGCCTATAAAGTAGCAATCATGTCAATAATACATACGTGTCTAAACACAGACTTAATCTAAATTAAAAAATTTGATCATGGCTGAATAATACACGTGTAGGTAGCATTACGGCAGCTGATTCTTTGTCGTGCTTATGCTTTATATTTTAAATGTCAAAAAGGGTGCCATTAAACTTTAAACCGATATAAAAAATGCCTGTTGTTCTTGTATTGTTTTAATTGTTGTACTAATAATTTCACACGTATTAAAACGGCTTCGTTACGACTATTATTACAACAAAAAAATTTTATTGCTGTTGTTTAGTTTTTATACCAACGATTAAAAGTAGATCAGCTGTGCTTACATCTTGACCTGTACTAAGACACTTTGTATTTGATTAATCAGAACTCTTCTAATCGATAAATAGCACAACATTTTATGGAAAAACAATATATTTTTCTCATCACCCATTAACAAAATAATTTTCTCATGTCGCCATTTCAGATATGAAAATTTCTTTCCAAATAAATCCCCATACAACACCCCTGTCCCAAAATTAAATTTTTTATCACCAAAGATGGAGAAAAATCCTAATTTTGCGTAAAAATCCCCAATGCTGGCAGCATTGATGATACATAGGTTGGTTAGTTACATATTTAATATGCGTTTTATACAATTATATGATGTAAAATAATTCGTAAAACAAAGTAATTCAGAATAAAATATAAAATCTGGGTTTTTAATTACTTCAGGGAATTTGTAAGCTATTAAAAAGTATAAAAAATAAATTAATCTTTTCTGTTCTGTGTTTCACTCAAAATGAGAATAATGTCAATGAAATATGTACAGGGGTCAATATGTATTCTTATAATGACATGTGTTGCACAATAATATTAACAAACTCAAAATAATTATATTTGTAGTAAGGCCAAGAAATCCAAGAAGTTACGCAAACATAAAGGCAGCGATTCTGATAGCAATGCTGACAATTATAAAGAAAGTGTCGATGAAGATTCAGAGTCGGAAATTGATGATGACGTTAAGAAATGCCGAAAAAAATCTAAAAGAAATAAGGTGAGTTATTTGAACAATTTTGTTTTCAAAGAAAAGAAATTCATTGAAAGTAACACAATACAACTCAGAAGCAATTATTAAGGTGTGAGTTGTTTGGATATTGAATTAAAATAAATAAGAGAGCACGATCGAGTATTGGTTATAAGTTTTATTAAACAAATTAAATTTTAATGATTATATTCCGAGTTTTATTTTTTACTTTGAAAATATTAGTTATTTTTCAAGTTTTATTTTTTTGCTTGGAAAATAATGTTTATTTTTTAAATTTTATTTTTAGCTTAGAAATTAATTTGACCTTAAATATTTATATTGGTCTTAGGTCAGAAAATGTTTCTAAGTTGAGTTACGTTGCAGCCACGCCATGCAAATGAATATACTTTTTGGAGCATATTTCCTGTTTCCTGATTTTAAAAATTAAGTCAAATGTTAAAGTTTTATTTGCAGATTACCCTTTACAAGTTTGTTTTTTAATACAGCTCAGCGGCATTTCCATTTTAGCACTTTCACTGCAAAATTTAGCATTTATTTTTTACGTAATGGATTAAAATTTATAAAAGTTAAACGCAGTTTTAGCTTAATTCGTTTAACATTTTTTTTCGTTTATACAAATTAAAGACTTAAATAAAATAAAAATCGTATGCGAATTATCGTAACTGCTGATTTAAATATACTAGAGTTCGCGTAATGGTCGAGATTCCACCGCCAGTTTAAACATATACTTTTATAGTTGCATTTATGTAAAGAGAAAAAACTATATAATTACTCATTCCATTTCCCACGAAATAAAATAAAATTGTATACAGACATGCACATTTATTTAGTTAAATTTTTGCTTGAAGCTACCATATCCATACGTAATGAACTTGCACATCCATATTAAATTCTCATCTCTTTCAATACATCTGTAGGTACTCTTAAACACTCATTGCTTTGCTTATGTTTTTACTTGAACCAATACTTAGTACATAAGTGAATGTACGTGTGTATTTTTAGCATTTGTAGTGGTGTCCACTTTGGGAGCCTTTTATTCGTTGAATACTGAACCGATTTAAATATATAGTCGGGTCACTAAAGGTCAACAATGTTTACCATTCGGTAAAAGAATGAAGAAAACCGGTTGGCAAACAAAGGAGAAAAAGGGATCTTAAACTTTGTCTTGCTTATTTACATATATAATAGATACTTGATTTTCAAATTCTCCGAAAAGTTACCTTGCTTAAAGAATTTATTTCATAACTGTTTATAATCAATGGAGCGTAGGTACAGTGAAAGAAAATGTGAATTAGTTAAACAGGAAATATGAAATGTTTGCAATGAATTCTAAAAGAAGTTCTAAGTCAAACAAAATTGTTATAAAGAATATTTTAAAGTGTTCCTTACAAAATATTTCTTAAAATAAAATTGCTGTATTCAAAATGGGTCCGACCGAACGTTCGTTCGGTTTCAGTTATAGCGTTCGGCAAAAAATGGTGTTCCGATAATTTTCGCTTTTCGGCGAAAATTTTACCGGACTTTACCGAATACTGAACTTTTTTAGGAAACTACATATTTATTATCATGCAAGCCAATTCATAACAAGTCATGTCAAAAAATGTACTGAAAAATACGTCAGCAAACCATTTGAAATCCGAACTAAATCAAAAATGCAAACGGCAAAAATATACAAAAAATAATCACCAGATCTGTCGAGGCCTCCTGTCACGAATTCGCCTTGATTATCATATTAAAATAATACAAAAACCATACAACCATACACAAGGCAAATTCATAACAGGTAGACTCGCCTCAATTCGCTTTGAAAAATACCTCCTTTCTTTGTCAAAATCAAAGTCAAACACTATATATACATATATAAATCAAAAATAAAAAAATTTTGGCAAACAAAACAAATCAAAATGCAAGGAGCAAAAAATAATCAGCTGAGCTGGCAAGACCACCTGTTATGAATTCTCCTTGAACCATACACTTCTATATGATTATAAGTACGAACCATAAGAATTCCAAATACCTTACAAATGAACAGATTGAAAAGTCTAATTGGGAATAAATAATTTTTTAAAAGGCAGTTCGATTATTGGGGAAACGTGCAAGATGTTAAAAATATCAAAAATTATAAATAAAAGAGAAATAGATAATCGACAATAAATGGACAGTCTTTGTGGGAGAAACAGAAACATGATACAGCACCAGAAGTAGAACTCCAAGAATAAAAAGAAATCAAAATGTATTTGACTGAACCTTTCAATCCTCGAAATATGTACAGATATATTTGAATATTGAAACTCAAGTTCATTTATAAATCTTAGGCTGTGAACAGGAAGTACCTTTCAGCACCACCAACCAGCGTTGCTAGTGAGCATTTACTTACTGCTGCTGCACAACTTTATTCAAACCGAAGATGTAATCTACATTGCATAAATGCAGAAAAATAATTTTTTTTGACATTAAAATATTAAACTTTTAAGTGCTAATTTATATGTATACTGTTTATATAGAACTCCTATACTAATTATTTTTATATATGTATGTATAAAATCGTTTTAGTATTTTAAAGTGTAAATTATCTTTTAATTTTGCATCTTTATGAACGTATTATGAATTCTAGAAATTTTATTTTGTTTTAAATAAAATTTAAAAAAGCACAATTGTTTAGATTTACTGGCAAAAAGTTCGAAGTTCGGGTTCGGATTTGGTCTGAAAATGTGCGTTCGGTCGGACACTAGAGTTATACATGAACTGTAATGTTAAATTATACAAATTCAAATTTAAAAACCTTTTTCCAGTATACACAGAAATATATTTGTTTATTTATAAAGACAGACTATTTATTTTAAATGGTTTATATTGCATATTTGAATTAAATACACTGTGTACGGCTTTTTGAATGTTTATACCAGCGTCTGATTTAAAGAGGAGTTGATTCTCTCCCATTTTTGCACATTGTTATAGTGAATCGTTATAGGAAATTTTATAATCTTTACATTTCATATATAAAGTGTGTTCAGCGGATTAATGTAAAACACTACGAGGAACATTTTTGTGAGATTAAATCTTCGCTGTATTTTAACCAAAAATTAACAACAAAATTTGCTTACAATTTTTCTTTTCTTTTTTAGAAAAAACGAAGAAATAAGAAAAAAGAAATTTCATCTTCATCGGAAAAATCAAGATCAACGTAAGACTAAGTATAACAATATAAAGAAATAGTAATTCAAAAATTATAATTTTTCCATAGGTCTCCTTTGTGCAAACCCATGGCATCCAAAAAAAGCGAAACTTGCAATGAATTTCGCAGCCATTCAAATGATAAATCTCAAAAACAAAAAGATTCACATAGGCATCGTTATAAATCTTCACAATACATCCGTAGTAGACGCAGTCGCAGTCGTAATGATAGAAATACAATTGAAATGCGTGTTAATAGCCGTAACGATAAAAATTTAAGTAGTTCATGTAGCCGCAATGAAAGAAACGAACGTCATCGTGATGATAATTATTCAAAAGATTATCGTAGCCATGAGCGCACTGATGCGGATTGCAATAACAAAGATCGTGAAAATCGGAGATCGCGATCGCGTCAGAGGTCAAAGCCTGAAATTGCGGATGAGCGTATTACAAACCTTAAACGTAAACGCTATGAAGAATATTCTCAAAGAAAAAGAAACAGTCCTAGTTTAGATAAGCGTAAACGATGTTCAATTTCACACTCACCACCTCTTACTAGACAAAGTCGCGATAAAAAGTGTTTTGAAAAAACTACAGAAACTGAAGGTAATTTATATAGAGGAGGAACGCCAAGCCATAACTCGCTAGATAATCAGAGAAAAGCTAATAAATCCAGATCGAGATCATCCTCTGCAAATGATAATTTACGAAAAAAATCACATACTCCACCACCGCGAACGTGTAAGAAAGTTGCATCAAAAAAATACGATACAGATACTTTTAATAGTGAGAAAATATACGAAAAAACCAAATCGACTTGCTCTAACTTTACTGATAAAAAATCAGCTAGTCCAACATCTAGATCTAGAAACACTTCAATATCATCTTCAAATACAACATCTACCGATAATGGAACTTCTAAATCGAATACTCCTCCAAAAAAGGAATATTTAGAAAAAGCTTCTATAACTCAGAGTATTGGCTCGCAAAGGCTAATGGAACAGATAACAAAATCTTCAAGTCCCATGAGAACATCCGCACCACCAAAAAAGAGATCTATTTCCAAGTCCAGGTCAGGACTTGTTTTAAATGAGAAGAGCAGACAAGATAAACAATTTTCCGGTTCTAGATCAGAAGAATGGCTTGAAAAGAAAAAAGAAAAGATAGAACAGCACTTCAAATCGACATCTAAAACTCCACCTCCTTCTAATGCAGAGAAAAAAGCTGTAAGTCCAAGATCCTCACGGGACTCATCAGAGTTAAGTTATTCTCCCGCTATGCGTAATCCCGAACGTTATCGCGATATTTTAGAAAATACCAAAAGTCATAAAGCGGAAAAAATTAAAATTGTTGATAAGAACGAAGAGCTTGTCAAATCATTGAAGCAAAGTGATGAGCGTGATTTAGACCGAAAAGAAAAGGTAGGCAAGAGTGATAGAAATCAAGCTAAACCGGTAGTACGCTTACAATCTCAGAGCGATGAAGACAACGATGCTACAGAACGCAATTCTGAAAAAATATTAGATGAGTTTCAGGAACTTAAACGTGAAAGAGATCTTAAAGATTTAAAAATGTTAGAACAACTTAAGACGGGTATAGCGGCTAAAGCCAAAGAGAAGATTAAGACTATTGAAAAAATGGCTGCATCCACATCGGCGAGCTCAGCATCAAATAACGACGGAGAAGTAAGTGACAAATCTTATAAACGTACAGTACGCAATTCCCTAAATGATTTTTTGGCTGCCAATAATGTGGCCCCAGCTGTGGTAGCAACGTGTTCCCCAAGTGATTATAATAACATACCGTACTCACCACCCGGGGCCATATATCCCCAGACTTTGGAAGAAATAAAAAAGGAAGAATCTATCTTACAATTGACAGAAACTTCGAATCACATGGAAAATAAAAACAGTAATGAGGACAACGAAACGCAAGTCAATTGCAAAAAGTCTCTGATGACAGCAAATGGTCTTGTGCCACTATTAAGTCCAACATTAAGTACACCACGTAGCAATGTCAATGTAATTAACAAAGAAAGGGATCGTAAGCGTGAACGAGATGTTCGTGAACGTGAGCGAGTAAGGGAAACTAACTATTTTAACAAAGAACGGTATTTAGAGAGAAGACAGAGGTCATCTCCCAACTTCTATAGCACCGGTTGTGGTATCACCGGTATCGGAACTATGGTTGGTGGTAGACGTAATATTAACAACAGCAATATGCTAAATATAAATCAAAGACAACAACGGTTAAGTTTAGTGTGCAACTCTGGTGGTATTGGCGCTCATCATCATCATTCGCATCCACATCATCACCACCCAAATCACAAAATAATAAATAACTTCCATAGTTCTACCTCTTCCAATACTATCTATATTGCTAATAATTCTTCTACTAATCCTCATACTTTAATGTGTAATCATGGTAATAACTCCACTAATATATCATTGAATCGTCCTAGTCGTATTAACAACACACCCCTTATAACCGCCACTCAATTTAACAACCAGATGCTTAGTAAACAGTCGAATAGTATTTTAGTTAATCGCCGAGATCATCGTACAGCCTTAAATTTAGGTCTTAGCGGTACTCCCTGTACTAATTTCTCAAATAGTAATTTATTACTAACAAAAGCTAGTACTAACCCACATCATCTTAATGCAGCGGCCGTAGGTCATGTCGTAGGAGGTGGTCACCTTCATCAGTATCATCATCATCACCACCATCATCATCATGGTCAAGGTACAAGTATGAGCAGTGGTGGAAGTAACCCGGCCACTCAAATAACAGATCGTATATTAATGGCTGCTTCGATAGCGGCGGCACAACGTCATAGTTTAGGTGTACACTCTGCTGCGTCTAGTGCGGCTGCAGTGGCGGCAGCTAATAATTTAAATTTTCTACAACAACAAAATAAACCAAAACTTGTTATAAAGCCATTTAAAATTAATGATTCACAGCCTTTAGTTGCCGCGTTGGCAGATTCTTCATTGGTGGATGCTATCGTTTCGAAAGTATCAACAGCAACAGTAGCCGCTGCTGAAAGCGCAGCAAGGCGTAGTCGGAGTCGTTCGAGACGTAGTCAAAGCCGTAATCGTCATGAGGATAAAACAAGTAGAGGTGGCAGTAATACCGTGGGAGGCGGCGGAGAACGCGATGGAAATCGACGACGTTCTACTAGTCATTCTGAATCTTCGTAAGTTTAAGTTTAACATAATTTAAAAATTTTTAACATTTTTTAATATTAAAGAAGATCCTCAACATCTAGCCGTAGTAGAAGTCGTAGCCATAGCCATCGAAGCTTACGATCGCATTCCTCTCAATCAAGTTCATCATCTCCCATTTCTTCACGCAGTTCATCAAGGTAATTTGACAATCAATGCTAATACTATTGTAAATTTGGAAGTTGCACACATACAGTTTATAACACGAACATACCTGTTACAACTTATATTTAAAAAAATCCGGAAACAAATCTGTGAATAACAGTTACAAATAAGGTCTAAAAGCGTTATAAAAGATTTTTACTTCTTGTTTTGTCCTCTATTATAAGAGATTTTTATTGCTTTTGGTATTCCATACCTATTGTAATAAAAATGTTGGCCTTCTACAAATAACCATTATAAAAACCAAAATATGTATTCCCTTTAACAACAAATTATTTTAAATTCTCGACCTGGTTTGATTGCGCTACATTTCAAATGTTTAGTTTGGGCACTTAAGATGTATATGACAAAAAAATAAAAATAATGGATATGACAGGAACACATTTATTGTATTTATATTGTTATTACAGGACCGAAATTCATGCAGCTATTTTTTCTGTGACCAATTTCAATTTAAAATAAGTACCAGTTATTTCAGGTCCTTGGTTCAAACTATAATCCTTTAATAATAATAATAAAATGCTTAAAAATGTGAATTTTGTCATAGAAGATGTGATGTAGAGCAGGGCACACAGCGTTTTACAAATACACGTTTCTGTGTTTTGAGCGAGATTAAAAGGTATTTTAAAATTATCAACTAGCTTAGAGGGTTGCATTCACCTCCTCTTATTCTTGTTTTCTGAAAACAATCCCCTAATAGTATTTTTTAACATCCCAAAACCATGAATTTAGTTAAAACCGCAAAAACATGAGGTTTTAAAGCCCTCGTGCTCCCTTTTATATTCTAAACTGAAGTTTAATACCTTTTGTCTTACGCGCGGCAGTAAAATTTTATTGATGGACATTCTCTGATATCTCGTAACCGCAATGATATTGTAAGTTAACTCTTTCTGATTTTTCTTTAGTTTGAAACAAAAATATTACAATAAACTAGTAAAAAATGGAAATACACCAAAAAGTGAGACGGACAGAATTATTAACGAATATAAGCTTCGTGTACGCACCCTAATTAATAAAGAAAGTACTTACATAATTTTTGTGTTGAACTAATGTTAAAAATATCGATATACATATATGGAAATATTAGTAAATAAATGTATCGAATTGATATATTTTTTCAATGTCTCGTCTCTATTTTAAAGGCATCTGTATGGTATTGTGTGTGTGGAACATGGACCAATGCTTCATAATATATCTTGAAGTTGCTTGACCGCGTACAGGAGTGGGCGAAGAAGACCAATTTGGTAGATAGTTCTATTAATTCACTATCATTAAAAAATGATGCATTTTCGACTGTCACTCAAGTTTGATAGTGTGTACAATACATTGGTCAAAATCATATCATGTTATGGTAGTTTTAGTGAAAGTTTGATTTGTGACACCGACGATGATTGATGGAAAATCAAAAAAATTAGATTTTTGGCATGCTTGACGAGTAAGTTTGCTCTTCATGCCCGTACACACTTTAAATGAGATTTCAAACAACACAGGCGCTAAAAATTTAGAATGAAAAAAATTTTTTCTGAAATTTATAGCGAAAAATCATTTAACCGTGATACTTCCTTCATTGATGATAACATTCAAAGTGTCACCTCAAACTGCCGCGAATATCAATAAATATTTTGAATGATAAAAATATTGATTATCTTGTTAACTTAGATCAGGTGTTAATTTGTATAAATAATAAAATATCAAGTGGCTTGGACAATATTTCTTATCATATTTGAAAGAAACTCCCATTAAAAGCATTTCAATTTCTTATTGTTATATATCATAACTGCTTAACAGATATTTTCCTATCGTTTGGAAAGCGTAAAAAATGTTTCCTATTCGCAAGAAATGTGGTTACAATGAATTGAATAATCTTCTCCAATTTCTTTACTTTACTAATTTAGGCAAACTTTTCGAAATTATAATCCGTGGGAAATGAATTTAAATGTAAAGTACCACCTACATATATTCCTGATTTGCAGTTTGGTTTCAAGCATGACCATTCTACATTGGATGGATTACTGAAGTTTCAGAACGACGTGATTGAAAATCTTCGTAAACGATATTTTATTGTTGCCATCTCCTTAGATATTGAGAAAGCATTTAATCATTCCTATCACAATGGAATTCTTTATAAAATGATTCAAATATTCTTTAGTGCTCCTTTTATAAAGTTGTTCAAAAGTTTTTTCTATAATAGATCTTTTCAAATTCTATTCAATAATAAATGATCCGTTAAATGTGGAGTTCCACAAGGTTCTATTTTGGCTCCACATCTTTTCAATATTTTTATGTATGACTTTCCCCACGTAATGGGGGAGTCAAAGGGTCTGTTATATGCCGACGATTCTTTAATATATGCACACGATGAGTTCCCAAATAGAGCTTTGCATAAAGTTTCTAATCATTTGCTAGTTGTCAAGGCTTTTTACGATAACTGGGGAATAAAAATTAACACATCAAAGTGTGAAGCGATTTTATCCGAAATGCTTCTGGGAAATGCAGAGGTTTTGTAGTTCCGGAAAGCAAATTGCTTCGTCTTTATCTTGATGGGGTAGAGATTCCAATAAGAAACCAAATTAAATACCTTGGAATTCATTTTAGTAATCTTTTGAAATTTAATAAACATGCCCGTATCGCACTTGGGAAAGCATATAAAATAATGGGAATTTTTACAAGAATTTTTAAAAATAAAAAAGAAAACTTCTTTTGTATAAAACAAGTATTAGGCCAGTCTTTTTATATGCTTTTTTAACTTGGTTTAGCATTTCTCCTACTATATTAAAGGAATTTGAGATTTTTGAGAGAAAAGTTTTGAGGTGTTGTATCGGAAAATACCACCAATCACGAAATAAAGGATATTCAATGTCTTTCTTTATTCAAAATCAAGTCATTTCCGTCGGTTTATATGTTTGTGACATTATAAAACGATTTGTGCTTAGGGTTTTGGACCATGATATTTTGTTGAAAATAATCTACGACTCTCAGCCTTTTCAATCGGTCAAACGTAAATTACTTATCGGCTATAGGTTATATTAATGAACATCCCCCCATCTTTTAATATACATAAATACATAACTTCGTTGTGACTTATGATAGGTCTACTTCTGCTGCTCACATGGGATAAGGATGTATATTAAGTTATTTTTAAGAAGATTTTGGAGTGATATTTAGAACTTCCTCTAAATATGAAAAATTCGGGAACAAGAGCGTGCAAACTTTTTATAACTTTTATCATTTAATTAACTATTATCTGTCAAGCTTGGTGCTGAATACTTTTTTGTAAATTAAGATATTACATTATAGTCTTAAGTATTTATTATCCCTTCTAATATTCTAATAATTTTAAGTTTGTTTTCATAAAAGAATTATAAAAAAGGCTCAATAAATATTAAACTTAAACGCTGCAGTGCAAAACATTGACAATGTATACCCTTTCAAAACGCTGTCGAGAAGTATTAGTAACGCAGTAAAAAAGCAATCTAAGCATCGGTTTTAAAGTTGATGCTTTGATATATGGTTGTCGACGCGATGTAACTTAAAACAACATAAAAATAGCTTTACAAAAATAACAAGGGGCTTTTTATGTATTTCGATTCAAAATGGAAATCATTCGAATTTGTACAGCTTATATATTATATTGGTTAAATTCATTTAATTTTGTTCTAATTTATTTTTTCAATAACTTTTTTACAGCAGTAGTTTTGGCTCTTCACGTTCAGGCACGCGTTCCCCCTCAATTCCTCGGCGCCGTGGATCCCCTAGTTTTTTGGATCGTCGTCGTATTACTAGGTAAAATTGTATATAACAGTTGCAAAGGCAATCTATGAAACAATCAACTGTTTTTTTAATTAATTTTCTCTTATTATTTATGCCAGTGGTAATGACAATGGTCTACGTCATATACATATGTATGTAGTATATTTATGTAGTTCATTTCGAGGTTTGTGCTGGTTTAATTTTGCAGTATTTTAAAATAAAGCATAGACTTTCCTTCGTCTGACAATGTGGTCAGGTTTTATTAAAAAGCTTACATTGCTCATATTCGTTAAGTAAATAGTAATTTCGGAGAGTGCATTGCTTATACCATTTGATCCATCACAAACTGCAAGCAATAATATAAATGCTAATAGTATGTCATGAACAGGGAAACTTTAAAAGCGCTTAAATAACATCAATCCCACGAATTTTTGTGTGGACTACATAAGTAATTCTCGCGTAATTTTATTTTTAACAGAGTATACAGCGGTCAACTCAATGGACTGCATTCTAGAAATTAATATTAAAGATTTACATAAATACATAAGATAATATACAAAAACAAACAATATTCTAATTAAACAACTTAAAATTCTGTCTCATTTATATGCAAAAACAAATTGGACAAATGCACATGCACACTATTAATTTTTCAAATTGAAGCTGACACATGCAAATGTAATAAGTGGCAACTTTAATCGCTTATAGCCCCCGAAATATCGACGCGATTTATGTAAAAACACGTTTAAAAGCCTATAAATCTTTCCAAAATGTTTAGTTTTACGGCCACAAAAACTATCTAAAAAAACGTGTTTGTTCTTATTATATTTATATTCAATATATATATATATATATATATATATATATATATATATATATATATATATATGTATATATATATATATATGTATATATATATATATATATATATATATATATATATATGTATATATATATATATATATATATATATATATATATATATATATATATATATATATATATATATATATATATATTCAATAATAAATACTTACTTTATACATTGCACCTTCCAGACATAAAATATTTTGAGCAAGTACATATCGTCATACAAAATAAAAAACGATGTAACTGACAAAAATTCCAACCCGCACTTTTTGTTAATCATTGTATATAATAACAAAACGTATTCTTCCTGCAAAATTTTAAACTTCTACCTATTAGCAAAATAAAAACCTCCAACAACTATAACTTGAAAGATTTTATAAAGCGTGTCCTTCTATAAAATTATAGTGTTACATGATTTTTCATCTGATCTAATGATATAAGTATATAATTTGGAACAGTGACACTACTCTCATCCTAACAAAGAAATAAAACTTTTTTTTTTTTAATAAAAGAATCCGGTTTTCCGAATACGAATGAACTTAGCAATATTCATCGAAAAACATGAAAATCTCAATATTTTGGAATCTTAACTTAGACGATTGTCATTTCTACCGGCACATTTATTCATTTTATTATAATTTTTTTTCCTATTGTAGACATTCATCACGTCGCGATCGAAGACATTAACTATAGAATGATTCAATCAATATGATTTCGCTTCAAATGTATTTTTTTTATTTCATATAAGTGCATACCTTTAATTAAAATTGCTTAATTTCTTATACATTATGATTTGTATACTTGACAAGCCGTTTTAAATTATCAAAATAAAATATGCAGTTTAAGAAATATATGATTAATTTTTATTTTATATTAGTAAATATATTTATTATAATTTGCTTTAGATTGTTTATTACCATTTTGTTTTATTTAAGTGATTTTTTTAGTTAATTTGGTAAGTTTAATTTTTCTTTCAATTGTATGGATAGCTAGATATCAATTAAAAACAATTTAATAAATCTTATGCAATAAAACACTTTACTTCTTTGAATAGTGCCCGTAAACGTCCTATACCATATCATCGCAAATTGCCATCCGATGTTTCGAGTTGCTACTGCTCTAGCTGTTGTAGCCGTGATAGTTCTCCTCGATCCCGTTCTCTATCACGAGACAGTCGAAGCCCTTCAAGATATTTTTAAAGTTCATTGTAGTTACATTTGCATCAGTAAGTGGAGAGAAGACTATATAAAATACTGACCAAAAGAATGAATGGAAAAAATTGGTTTTAAAAATATTTATGTACGTTATTATTGGTTGCAAATTAATAGCCTCACAAATTGTACCCCGGTATTAATTTTCGCTTTTAAAATGTATGTAAAATATTTATTTATTATAAAAGTCTGCATTTAAATTTTAAAAATTTTATTTAAAACATGTTTTCTTATATTTTTATTTATTGTTATTTTGATAAAATAGTCCTAATTTATCAGATCAATTAAACGTATGTTGTAGTTTAAATATATTGTTTTTACAAATATGTATTATTTGAAGATAAAAAGGTGAAATAAATGTTGAAAATTTAAAAAAATGCTTTTATTTATAATTTTTTTTGTTTGAAAAAAAACGCACTTTAGGTTAATAAACAAAAATATTGAAAATACTTTTCCTATTTGATATAAAAAGAACAATAAATTCATAGCTCAGATTTAAAATCGTAGTGAAAGGTGACTGAGTCAGTGCATGTTTATTTATGTACCTTGGCATTAAAGAAAAAGTAACAAAAGCAAGACGTATTTAAACTAAAACAAAAACTAATAAATTAAGAGTTGTTTATGAATTTAACTAAAATAGCTCCTCAGGACTCAGCTTTTGCATGGCCAAGATTGAGAAAGTAAGCAACAAAATTTTGCGTTTACTTTAACACTTGTATCTGATATTTTTGTTATTTTTTATTGTTTCTGTTAATGTTGATAATACTGCTGTCAAATAATACAATGAATTGTCAAACGTTTATGAATGCATATTTGTATTGTCCTGTTGCGTTCAGAAAACACAAAACATCGAAAATAAAAACCATGTAACGCATGGAAAAGGGTTGCACTGCAATTACGATCTCAAATATATATGTAGTTACGGCGTTTATGAACTCATGCATTCCATTGTTGTTTTGAATGCTACACTGAAGCATGTAAAACTGAACATGTATGCATGCCACTCTTATGGGGCACATTGAAAATCTTCCCGAGCACATAGATTAATATTCTCCTCAACACCGGGGATGTACTCGAGGTGTACACTACGGATCGAAGTGAGGCTTTGGAGTAGGAGGTGGCATTTATAATCCTTACTTCCAACAGAAAGAGATTTTCAAACTACCAGATCGCCAAGGCTAAGGTACAACAGGGTATACGGTCAGGATATCCGAACATGTACTGACAGTAATCATGCCGGATCATTGTAGTATAGCTCAAATCAGCTCTATATATTAAATCGCCAGTGCGTATCAAACAGAAAATTGGCTTGCGAAACATACATATTAAATCTGATATTCTTAATTAAAATGTTTGAATATTACTAGTTTTTGTTAAAATGAAAGTAAACATGCTTAATTTAATTTGCGCATCTTTTTATCGTCATGTTAAAGCTTAGTTTTTTATACAATTTCATAAGTCACCAGTCCATTTTAGTATATGATTGTGATTTGAAGTCGCCAAACTTCTGTCAATTGCGAACTACATAGATTAGCAGTCATATCAAACAATTCCATCCATTCCACGCAATAGTGCCATGTATAAAATTTTCAGCGCGGCAAAGATTCTCATCCGAACGAATGTACAGTAAGTATGTACAGTATATGTTATGCATGTATGTAAATACATGCCTTTGTATAACTAAAAAAACACAAATCATTAAAATATTGTACCCGCAGAAAGTTATTTTAAAATTAGAGCAAAATAAAGCAGAAATGCGTAATTTTCATGTTGAATTTGTCAACGATATTCCTTCTATAATATGTACATAGTATATCATACATATATTATTTAAATAGGGAGAGAAAAATTTTTAGTTCCCTTTTTCTCCTTTGTTTGCCAGCCGATTTTCTTCATTATTTTAAGCTTTAGTGACCCGACTACTATACATTATTTAAGTCGGTTCAGTATTAAAGGAATACAAGTACATTCACTAATGTATGTAAGAATTGGTTTAGTTAAAAACATAAGCATAGCAATGATTTAAGAGTATCTACATATTTATATGAGTAATAAGATTTTTTCTCTTCAAATGAGTGAAGTTGAAAAAGAAAAAGAGATCACAATTGAAAGATATGTGAATTAAATATGGATCAGCGTTGCCATTTTCTGTATTATAGTACAAAAACTGTACTATTTAAAAATATTTGTATTATTTTTGTACCAGTTTTGTACTATTCTACTAATTGCAAAAAAATAAAAAAATTAAAACAGCAAATTCACTAAAGTATATTTATAATTCCTTTCATATTCTCTTGGTATTTCAAATAACTTTAATTTGATTTTCTAATGAAAATCGACAATGTTATACAAACTAAAAATGTAGTTATAAAAATGCTTAAAATTTTTTTTGTTTAATTATATAAAAACAGATATTATAATATTATAAAACAAACACATTTATTTCTGATTAATCGCACAAATGAACTTTTTTTGTACAACAAAATAAAATGTATATTGGTGTCGCTGCAGAAGAGAATCAGAGCAACAAAAAATGAAAATCGATTTCAGAAATTTTTTACATTGAAGTTATTACCCAAATTAAAAAGGATTAAATATTGATGATGACATTTATAGATTTAGTAGATCCAAAATTTCCACATTTGAAATAAAATCGTTATCAAATGTTTCTTATATATTTTTTCGACCTTTTATTTTTTAAATGAATCTAATTTATCTCGAGCTATACATAGGTCAATTTTTTATAAAAAACGTTTATAAAATTTTATTAGATAACCGAAAAAAACTTTTGGTCGAAATTTTTTTGTTCTATTTCATTTGGTTTTGTACTAGTGTTGCTTTCTGTGGTGGCAACGCTGATATGGATGTACATTAGGGGTATTCTATTATGACTTTTTTTTGTTTTTTTAAATTTACATGGCTGTACACGATGAGAAACATTAAAAAAATGATAACTGCGTTTTTAGTTTTTTATTTCATTCAAAAAAGTTCACGCACCAAACGATTTTAAAATTTACATGCGCATATACACACAAACATGTACATTTGCATTGGCAATGTAGGGCTGTTGACCGCTTTTGCTATTTGTTTTCGTTTGCTTTTGTTTGGTTATACTTGAAAACGAAAATGAAAAAATTCTTACATTGGAAATATTTTTAATTATTTAATTTGACATTAGAAGAAATAAATTTCAAATTCAAGGTTCGGCCATTTTTACAAAACGGATATAAATCTATCACTTGTTTAATGGCTCGTTCGGCACATATATTTGACCGTTTTAAATTTGGAATGGCTGAATCTTCCTTCACCCAGTGTCTATTTAAACATTGATGTGCAGTTTTGAACGGCTTCACAGATTCTTCCAAGCATTCAAAATCATTGTTGCGAAAACGTTGGTCGGAAAACCATACTTCGTACCATGCACTGCATATAAATTGACAAAGTGGTAAAAGTTTTTCTCTGTGATTGGGAAGGAGTATAAATGTGAGCAATGCAAGAATAGCTCTGGAGTTCCAACGGGCGTTACTGAGCGATGGTAAAACTCGAAAGTTAATGAACGGAAAAACGTTATGTTTTTGATAATACTTAAAGTATTGTCCAAGGTCATACAAATACTGCATGTCATCGCGCCATTTGATATTAGCAATTTTCATTTTTTTGTCGCTTTGTTTGAAGTTTTGTTTCAGATTTTGAAAATCAGTTATTATATCTGAAAATATTTCGTAGGAAATATTTGGTGATACTGCTTTCGCGCCAAGTAATTCATTCATTACATTTATATGCAGTGCATGGTACGAAGTATGGTTTTCCGACCAACGTTTTCGCAACAATGATTTTGAATGCTTGGAAGAATCTGTGAAGCCGTTCAAAACTGCACATCAATGTTTAAATAGACACTGGGTGAAGGAAGATTCAGCCATTCCAAATTTAAAACGGTCAAATATATGTGCCGAACGAGCCATTAAACAAGTGATAGATTTATATCCGTTTTGTAAAAATGGCCGAACCTTGAATTTGAAATTTATTTCTTCTAATGTCAAATTAAATAATTAAAAATATTTCCAATGTAAGAATTTTTTCATTTTCGTTTTCAAGTATAACCAAACAAAAGCAAACGAAAACAAATAGCAAAAGCGGTCAACAGCCCTACATTGCCAATGCAAATGTACATGTTTGTGTGTATATGCGCATGTAAATTTTAAAATCGTTTGGTGCGTGAACTTTTTTGAATGAATTAAAAAACTAAAAACGCAGTTATCATTTTTTTAATGTTTCTCATCGTGAATGGGCATGTAAAACATAGGTTAAAAAAATAGAATACCCCTAATGTACATGTTCATTATGTATGAATGTGTTGGCTTCAAGCACAAACTTAATAAAATAAATGTGCGTGTTTGTATACAATTTTATTTTGTGTTTTTTCCATGGGGAAGGGAATGACCTATTAGGTAGGTTTTTCTCTTTAAATGAATGCAACTAAAATAGGTATACGTTTAAACTGGGGGTCAAAATTCCACCAATAGGCGTACTCTAGTTTAAATAAAACTCATGGGCATTTACACACTCTAGAAGATAACGATTCCATTGCTCTATTAATTTCGCCAATTTTATATCTCCTGAGCCATATATAGGTAGACACTTGAAATATTCACAATATATGTATTACTATGATCGCTATAACATTTTAAAAATAACAAAACGTTATCTTTGATATACATATATTTAATTTAATGTTTTGTTAAACTGCTATTAAATAAGTCTAAAAAGGCTCCACCTGGAGGGTAGTAGTGTCAACTTAAATATGGAACGCTATTATCGATGTCTATATATAAATAGTCAAAAGGAAAATAGATTAGAAACATTTTCTCATTAGTTTGCTAACCGGTTTGCTTAAAATACTACTGTATGTGTAACTTCCAATGAATATAAGCAATTCCTAACAAAGCGATTTGGTGCGTTTTCATTAATCCTTTCATAATTGGATTCCTATATATGTATAAAATTGATTTAATTGTTGACACAAATTATTAGAACTTACCACTTAATAAGCCAAAGCGAAATTCATACAACTGTAAAAAGAAAAAAATATTCGTTACAATACTGCTAACAGAAGAATGCAATTTTTTTAAGTCGATCAAAATAAATCAGAAAATTGTATTTTTTCATATTAAAATGGTCAATGAGATTCCTTCTACAATATATCATCATTTAAATAAAACGAACTGGGCATTTTCACATTCCATAAAATAGCGATTCCGATAAATACATTTTCCATTCTTTCGGCATTAACTGCTTTCAAGTAGTATAATTTGTGTTTCTATTAAGTAAATTTATCATTGGAGATGTTCTCGTAATTTAATTTCAAAAAGTTTTGTTTGTTAAGGTTTCTGCTAGTTATAAGGGTTGTAAGAAAATAAAATATGTAGATTCATATCGAATATAATTTGTTTGTTGTGAAAAAGTTTTGTTTGTTGAGGGTTTTTAGTCTATATATATATATATCAATAAGTTTCAAGGCCTACTATGCTTATACAGCTTTAGCTGATTTGGACCATTTGCAAATGTCATTTTTTACATGTCTGTTAGTAGTTTGTGGTGGAGATCTGGCCTATCAAGGCATGAATGAGATAAGCAAAAAATATTCAATCAATCGATCAGTGATTTCTCGTCTTATTTCAAAGTTTTTGCGGACAGTTCGACAGTATCACCAGTACATTGCGGAAGACGTCCTCGTTAAACATCACGTCATGAAGATTCATTGATTAAAAGAGCAACACAAAAATATCCTACAACGTCCTCTAGTCAATTGTGAAACAGCTTAGCGTTGTGCATTTAGCGAAAGAACGATCCACAGAAGAGCTGTTGATGCCGGACTATTCAGCCAGTCGACGTTCAGCAAAACAGACTTTCATATCACCCAAAAACAGAAAAGCTAGACTTTTATTCGCCAAAACCTACATAAACTGGACTGTGCAACAAAATATTAGTTTTATATTTAGCGAGATTGTAATATTTTGTTTAGCTAAACGAACAGCACAAAATCAGTAAAAATGAATATGAAAGTTGACTCCGCAACAAGTGGATATTTCAAATAAATGGATCTTTGTATTACAAATAAAAATGTATATACGCATATACTTAAGACTCTTCTGTTAAAAGTACACCAAAATTTCATGTTTTAATATAAAATAATACGGACTTCTTGTGTTTCTATATGACCTCTATTAACCGTGTTTTTCGATTATCTGTGCTAAGCCTAATCCCGTGCGAGCCGGATGATCGAGGTTCAACTGTATTAAAATTATAATGCCGTCAAAAATTATAAGCGTCCCGCGAACCGATTTTAGTTACTGTCATGTAAAATAAACATCAACGGAATTAAAAAAAAATAAATAAAAATCGAAAGCAAGAACCATGAATGAAACTTTTACGCATCCCATGATTATTACTTAAAATACTTTATGTTTAACTTCGAAAGAATATAAGCAATTTCGGAGAGAACTATTTCGATGTGTCTTCATGATCCCTTCCATAATACTAATTGAATTCCCATATAAAAATGATTTTATTGTTCATACAAATTATTAGAACTTACCACTTAATAAGCCAAAACAAAATTCATTCAGGGCTTTGTATATGTAACTGTAAATAGAAAATTATTCATTAGAATACTGCTGCCGAAGAAAACTATTTTTTTAATTCGAGCAAATAAATCAGAAAAATAGTATTTTTTCATATTAAAATGGTCAATGAGATTCCTTCTATAATATATCATCATATAAAATAAAACTATATGGGCATTTACACATTTAAGAACTAACAAGAGCCATGAATAAAACATTTTCATCTGTATTGCGAAATTAAAAAAAAATTAATCAAACCAGATAACAAATTGGAAACTTTTCGCTTTTAACGGCTAGAGTACTTTTTACGGATCCGACAATTACTTAAAATACTTTACGTTTAACTTCGAACGAATATAAGTAATTTCGGACAAAACGATTTCGATGTGTCTTCATGAACCCTTCCATAATTCTAATTGAATTCCCATATAAAAATGATTTTATTGTTCATACAAATTATTAGAACTTACCACTTAATAAGCCAAAACAAAATTCATTCAGGGCTTTGTATATGTAACTGTAAATAGAAAAATATTCATTAGAATACTGCTGCCGAAGAAAACTATTTTTTAATTCGAGCAAATTAAATCAGAAAAATAGTATTTTTTCATATTAAAATGGTCAATGAGATTCCTTCTATAATATATCATCATATAAAATAAAACTATATGGGCATTTACACATTTAAGAACTAACAAGAGCCATGAATAAAACATTTTCATCTGTATTGCGAAATTAAAAAAAAATTAATCAAACCAGATAACAAATTGGAAACTTTTCGCTTTTAACGGCTAGAGTACTTTTTACGGATCCGACAATTACTTAAAATACTTTACGTTTAACTTCGAACGAATATAAGTAATTTCGGACAAAACGATTTCGATGTGTCTTCATGAACCCTTCCATAATTCTAATTGAATTCCCATATAAAAATGATTTTATTGTTCATACAAATTATTAGAACTTACCACTTAATAAGCCAAAACAAAATTCATTCAGGGCTTTGTATATGTAACTGTAAATAGAAAAATATTCATTAGAATACTGCTGCCGAAGAAAACTATTTTTTAATTCGAGCAAATTAAATCAGAAAAATAGTATTTTTTCATATTAAAATGGTCAATGAGATTCCTTCTATAATATATCATCATATAAAATAAAACTATATGGGCATTTACACATTTAAGAACTAACAAGAGCCATGAATAAAACATTTTCATCTGTATTGCGAAATTAAAAAAAAATTAATCAAACCAGATAACAAATTGGAAACTTTTCGCTTTTAACGGCTAGAGTACTTTTTACGGATCCGACAATTACTTAAAATACTTTACGTTTAACTTCGAACGAATATAAGTAATTTCGGACAAAACGATTTCGATGTGTCTTCATGAACCCTTCCATAATTCTAATTGAATTCCCATATAAAAATGATTTTATTGTTCATACAAATTATTAGAACTTACCACTTAATAAGCCAAAACAAAATTCATTCAGGGCTTTGTATATGTAACTGTAAATAGAAAATTATTCATTAGAATACTGCTGCCGAAGAAAACTATTTTTTTAATTCGAGCAAATAAATCAGAAAAATAGTATTTTTTCATATTAAAATGGTCAATGAGATTCCTTCTATAATATATCATCATATAAAATAAAACTATATGGGCATTTACACATTTAAGAACTAACAAGAGCCATGAATAAAACATTTTCATCTGTATTGCGAAATTAAAAAAAAATTAATCAAACCAGATAACAAATTGGAAACTTTTCGCTTTTAACGGCTAGAGTACTTTTTACGGATCCGACAATTACTTAAAATACTTTACGTTTAACTTCGAACGAATATAAGTAATTTCGGACAAAACGATTTCGATGTGTCTTCATGAACCCTTCCATAATTCTAATTGAATTCCCATATAAAAATGATTTTATTGTTCATACAAATTATTAGAACTTACCACTTAATAAGCCAAAACAAAATTCATTCAGGGCTTTGTATATGTAACTGTAAATAGAAAAATATTCATTAGAATACTGCTGCCGAAAAAAACTATTTTTTTTTAATTCGAGCAAATTAAATCAGAAAAATAGTATTTTTTCATATTAAAATGGTCAATGAGATTCCTTCTACAATATATCATCATTTAAAATAAAACTATATGGACATTTACACATTCAATTACTATTAAAAATAACGATTCCAATAAGTTTATTTCCCTTACATTCGGCATTAGTTGTTTTCAAATTGTAAAATTTGTTCTGCACCTACCTGGTAATAATGTAACCATGGACCCAGCTATTGTAAATTTTTTAGTTAATTCAAATTCATGTTATACCGCAATTTTAGAACAAACCTTAAAATGTTAATTTTGGTCCTAAAAGTTGTTAGTACAACAGCAAGGTATTTCACTGGCAACAAATTTTTTGTACTTTTTTTTAAGAAATTATCATAGGTAACTATAGTGACTATAACGGTTTTTTAAGAAAAGATTTTTGACAATTGAATCAATATATTAAACAAAATTATGACGCAATTCACAATTTAATTTTAATGATTTTTTGTGAATAAAACTGTTGTTAGTCCGTTTGTATACGATGTTTTATAAAGAAAAATTTCTTAATTTTTTCCGGGAAATCCAGAGAATCAATTGATTTTATTTAGATTCATAGTATTGCAGAAATTTGATACTTTGAAAAAATTATGAATTTTGTAGTTTTTATTTCAATGATTTGTAAAAAAAAATAAAGCTTTTTTGTGACGAGGTTTTTATTCGGAAAAGATTAAAAAACATGTCATTATTCTTCAAGTATCTGCTGTCGTCACGTCAACAAGAAAGCCAAAGATTGAAAGCCTACTCAATAATGGACATACTGTCATTTTTTATGCCTTACTCTGCTGTTAAACGTTAAACAAATTGCTTTAAATTTTACCACATACTGCTTGTCAAAATTCATTGATTTAGCCTCTTATGACGTAGGCTGCACAATTTTTATTTGAAGAGATACCGTCATCAAGGAAACAAATCAAACTTGAAAGCAATTTATTGAACTCGTAACGCCCAAGTTAGAAAATAGAAAGACGCTGCCAATATATAGTACATATTGTCATATGAATTCATAAGCCTAATTTACATTGAAGAAATTTTAAAAAAGTACAAGCAAAAAACTTTTTAATATGAAAAGTTAACCAACATTTTCAAAATTATTTCAGTTTAAGTTTATTTCTTATTAAGGAATCGGTACAATATTAATTTTCCAGAGACATGTATTTTGATATGGTGCATCCTAATCAATGTAGAAGTCGATTTTGAATTTTTTGTAACTTACGAGTTTTTTTTTAATAATATGACGATATATAAACATAAACTTTGTTAAAATTCTACACATGCTCTTATATACAATATACTTATGGCCTCATTCACAAACGCTTAATAAAGTTAATGTGAACATTAAAACCGGGTTTCTCACATAAAAATCCAACATTAAACCTACCTTAAACCTTTATTAATCGTTTGTGAATAAGGCCATTAAAATATATCGAACTTACCTATGTAGAAAAATTACACAGGTATGAATTACTGAAAAAGAAATAGAACTTTCAAATATGTATATTTTTTCAACTGTAGTTCATACATATAAAAGGGTGCCTATAGGTTTTGATCCTCGAGTTAATTTTACAGTGGATAAATTTTAAACTAAAACAGTCTGTCGCTGTTAAAAAGTTACAGACTTCTGAATTCGTTAACACAACAACTATCCACCATTCTTAAGAAGAGTGATGACTTGAATTCTTTATTATTATTTTTCTCATATATATTTTTGTTTTAAATTTCATTCACTCTAATTGGAGGTTTTTATATTTTTAAGACTCTAGACACTCAACTAAAATTGCTCAATTTTCAGGATTAAGCGTTTAGTAAATAACAAAACTTAGAATTCTAAAAAACATCATTGAAGCTGATATAAAAATTTAAAAATACATATAGAAGTAAGGTCTATTGTCTCAAGTCAAAGTTGTGTATGTAAACAGAAATGTTTATACATATATAAATAAGTACTAATCCATTAGGGTGACTCTTTAATTCGATTCGCAAAGAAAACTCTTCATATTTGTATTTTATTTACATTGCAATTTTAATGCATTTTCTTTCGAATCGAAGCCACCCAATACTTAAAATTGTAATTTTAAAGAGCAATAGAAAAGATTATTTTTTAGAATTCCAGCATCTGTGTAAACAATATATTTTTATTCAGGAATTTACCTTGAAAAATTCCACTGTAGGGTAAGGTGTTAAAGTATTTGGCTTAAATCTAGTTTACGGAAGTAGCTCCAAATAAAAAAAAAATTGAATTTTAAGAAAAAAATATTAAATAAAAAAATTGGCGGCGACCCATATTTTCGGAGTTACGGACCCATAAAGTTTTAATATATAAGTGTGATGGTGGATAGATTTGTGAATTAATGAGGTCGATATTGGTATCATTGGAAAGCTTGTAAAAATGTCTATGACATGGTGATCTTTGGTAAGCGAAGCCGGTGTTTGTTATACCACAGAGTATAAAATCCTTGAGCCCGGCCGAAGGCCGGCTATATAGAAAGTCTTTAGTAAGCGAAGCCGGTGTTTGTTATACTACAAAAAAAGTAAAAAATACCGGCTCTAAATAGGTTAATTTTATTTTTTAAATGCTTATTCTTTATTAATTTTAACAAGTTTTCATATGATACCCATATTGTTATATTGAATTAAAAATTTATCAAGAAAATTGTATAAGATGTGAAAAATTTTGTAGGTCCATAACTCTGAAAATAAGCGTCGCCGCCAATTTTTTTACTTAATATTTTTCTCTTAAAATTCAATTTTCTATCACCCAAAATAATTTTTTTTTATTTGGAGCTACTTCCGTAAACTAGATTTGTTCCAAGTATTTATATCTACATATCGCGTGTGTATTAAAATGGCACAATTAAAAAGAAAGCAGGCGTTACAACAAAATTTTAAAGTTTTCAATTTACTCAATATAAAGCAATGACTGTTTTGCATTATTAACTTAAAACACCTCTTTTGAGTTACGCCACTTTTGTATTGCATGTGCGATATGTATAATTTAAGCATTTTTTAATTTAAATTAAACCTTGTAATTCCGCTTGCGAAAAACTAAATTAATGTCTTATCAAAATCATTTATCCAAACATTTTTTTAGACAATTTTACACAAAAATATATTTTTTTTATGTGTTTGTTTAGGGTTGTAATTTACATACCTTTATTTCGCTGGTACTTATGTAGTCCATCATATTTTCGAAAAGTTAAGAAAGCAACTATCAGAGAATAGATAAACATTTTTATTAAAAATAACAAAATTAAAAATCTTAACAAAAAAAAACAATAATTCATAAGATTTAATTTTATTACCTTTTGTATGTAAATATCGTCGCCTTATATGCAATAGGCGTTATTCAAATCCCGAATTTTTGATTATGGTTCATTTTGCCAAACTGCTGTCCTTGTCAAAACGGAAACGTTATTAAATGAATTCAAACGGACGTAATTACAAGTGTATGTCTTTCTTAATGCACAAAGGTATAACTACACTTGTAAAAAATTAGTCTTTATAAGTAGAATTTGAAAAGATTGCAAAGAATGCTTTACTACAGACTTTCTAAAGTTGTTTGCTTCTGTTAAAAAATAGTGATGTTCGTCAGTTTTAATTTAAGGTACATTTATTTAGTTTAGTTAAAATAAACATATGAATTATGATTAATCTATAACAAATTGTCACAGTTGGAAATTCGACGTCATTTTGAAGATATTAAATCTGTTGACGAAAAATAAGTAAATTTTGTGTTACAAAACTGACCATTTGGCGCGAAATATTCCCTTATCATTGTAATTAAATTAAATATTTTAACAATATAAATTGACAACCTTTAAATCGTCTGCGTTTCGAAAATAAAGGATTTTTATGCTTTTGAACTGCATTGCAAGAAACATACAAAGTTAAAGATACATATTTTTGAATCGATAGTCCATATATCTTCCACCCACTTTACTCCTTAGGGCACAATCTGACGTTGCACGTATTTGACGAAATAACATTAATTAATTCAGCAAAACATTTTTTAACCTTAATTGATGTTTGTAATAAGCTAAAATTACACTGATTAATAACGCTTGCGGAAGCAAATTTTTTGTCACTTAATGAAACGATAACTTTTGTCATCTAAACAATTGTTTTGTATTTTTTTAAGTTTATATTACTATAAAAAAAACATATTATTGAACGTGACAATTCATATGATACCAATCTTATTTGCAATATCCAATGCATCATAATCACGAGCCAAACGGACATAAGCTTTCTTTTGGCCATCGGGTCTGATCAATATGTTAACCTTGGCTACTTTAATATCGTACAGCTTGCGAACCGCAGCTCGCACATGATTCTTGTTGGCACGCAAGTGTGTCAAAAATACCAAAGTGTTGTTGTCTTCAATCTTCTTCATGGCTGCTTCTGTTGTCAATGGGTACTTGATGATGTTATAAGCGTCCATGCTGTGAGAAACAATTTTATGAACATAAAGTATAACGATTTTTAAATTTAAAAAATATTGTTAAAACGAATATAGTTTATGATATAAAAGTAATGTTCAGTTAATTGAAGACAAAACTTACCGATTTCTGGTTGGCACAGACTTTCTAGGGTACTTAGGGTTGCGGGGCAACTTTAAGGTCTTTGGTCTGCGGAAATGGACATTAGTGCGTACTTTACGCACTCGTGTGCCAAAAGCACCCTTGATAATCTAAAATTCATAGCGAATTTATTTGAAAACTTCTGTTAAATTTTTCTTAAATATTACCTTGGTTTGAGCCTTCTTAGCCTTTAACAAAGCTACTGCCTTGGCTTTAGAAGTGCCCTTTTGTAGTTTGGAGGTAGGTTTGGTGACAACCTTTTTACCTTTAGCAGCAGCACGAGCCTTGGCAGATAACTTTGCTAAAATAGATTGGGGTTTCTTGCCGACAGAAGCCTTCTTTTTAGCATCCTTAGTTTTGGGTTTAGCCTTTGAAGGAACCTTGTTAGTGGGAGTGGCTTTCTTGGTCACAGGTTTCTTAGTAGCTGCTACAGTAGGCTTTGTTGTAGCTGGCTTCTTTGAAGTAGTTGTGGATGGCTTAGCGGCAACATCTTTTTTGCCACCAGAGGTATTAGTAGCCGGAACTTTCTTCTCTGGTTTTTTATCACCAGGCTTAGCAGCTATTCAACAAAAAAAAATCATATAGAACAAGCACATTGTATTAAATATTACTAATAAAGTTTGATTTAAATTACTACTAAACACTATCTAAAAAAATACATTATTCTTATTTTTTGGTTACAAATTTATATTCGAGTATGTACAATATATGTATGTATGTAGAATCAATAATTTTCATAACACATGTACAATGTTACACGACCGCGTGTTTAGTTAAATTTTTCATGTTTGCAAAAAACGATAATTAAGCGTGTAATTTAATTCTTTTTGTTATCACTGCACGTCTCTACTTTATTCTCATCAATTTGACTAATTTTTACTAAAATTTTCCTAAAAAATCTTACCGGATTTCTCGGTTGGCTTTTTAGGTGGCATTTCTACGAAAAAAGAAATGAAAAGGAAATTTTTTTTCTCTGCCAATCGGGCGGAAGTTCGATGATCGAAAATAATGTTCGAATATATGGTAATTATCTTGGAATCGTTCTGTAAAAAAAATTTGTTCGCAAACTAGCGAAATTTGTAGTGCTGTATTTACTAGCCGTCTACATTTCATCTCTTCTGCACGGCCATGAACACTAACATATTTAAAATATATCGAGTAACAACGCTGCTATAGCAGGGAATGGCGAAGATGGCAGACAGAAGAAAACTCTCTGTCTACATAAGGAACCTCAAAGTACTGTTACTAGTATTTAAATTAACATCATACGTTCTCACAATATCAAAAAGATAAATTAAAAAAAAGTCTTAAAATCATATGTTAACATTCACTAACATTAACTTTAATATCATGTCAAGTTTAAGTGTATACTAATGTATTTATTAATCCATATGACTGCAATATACATATGAGTGATACAATAGTATCGTCAAGATGAATGACATATGTATTAGAATATGAAACAATATATTGAAAAAACTAAATTACTTTTGATATTGCCCAACTGAGAAGAGTGCAATATACTTTGTAATGTTATGTTCTCATCCTAAATGAATAAATTTAGATATTTTGTGAATAAAACGGCTCTTATTTCATCGAAATCCATGCACAAATTTTGGTTTTATTCATAATTTATTTAGATCAACCATACCATCTATATGGCATATATGCATACATACATAAGTATATTCCTTAGAATTAAAATGAAAAAAAAATTGTAACCTATTTGTAATTTACTGTTCGGACAAGACCGCAAAAAATTGGTCTTGTTAAAAACTAAAGTAACGTCGTCTATTGTTATCCCAGTATCAGGTAGAAACATGAATTGTCCCGGCTGACCCTGCAGCCACACGCTCAAGTTTTTCTTCCAAGTTTTCACGCGTACTACTTATCAAAATTAATTTAAATTGATAGCTGTGACGTAGGCTGCGCGCAATTTTAAAGCAATTTTTCTAGATTTCATCGTCAAGACCACAGCTTCAAATGGTTGCTCTATACATCACACAACATGATTACACTTAGTAATTTTATTCACAAACATATTTGATTATTTGATTTAAATGAATGCAAAGCAATGTACTGAAGCTAAGAAAATAGGTTATGGTAAGGAGGATAGAGGGAATAGTGTTTGTGAACATTTGATTTGAATCTTCCCATGATGAAATTGATGGGAAATACCTTTGCGGGGAGCATACTCCACTGACGAACTGTGAGACCAAAAAACGAATGTTCTTTGCCCTCTCATAGTTGATAAAGAGATAAATAAAGGCAGAATAAAAATTTTACTTAAGTACTTTTTAGTCTAAATGCCATAATTTTTATCCGATTTTCATAAATAATACCTTTCTGGAAAGGTTGCAATGTTATTAAAACTTCACCAGTTGTTTCAAAAAGCCTTCGCAAGATGGTGCTAATTAAGTCTTTGGTAAACATTTGTCATTATTTGAAAATTTTCAAAGAACTGAATGGCGATTTTCTTCAGCAACTGAAAAATAACTTTAAATCATTGGATACGGCAAATATGAAAAAGTCGTGGAATTTTAAGCAATAAAAAATGTTTTTTCGCGAAAAGTCGATTTTGAAATTTGCTAAATAAAACATATGAATTACACTTGCATGTTATTTATTTTTAATGCCATTTTTTATTTATCTAGCCTCGGCTCACAACATGAAACTTTTCTTTCTGAAATTTTCTTTAATTCTTTTAAACTTTCATTCATCTTTACACATTGTATTGAAATTCAAGATACCATGAAAGGAAAGAAAGTAAAAAAAATATTTTAGCTTGACTGGTGTGTGGAAATAAATTAATATACATACATATGTGCACATACATATTATCCCGAATTAAACATCCAACTGTCTATATGCAATAATCCTACGTTTTCACAGGCCATCGACTTGAGAATGACATGAACATGACGCCGGCAGTGCAACGGTATTAAAATGTTCATGTTTTTGTATATGGCGAATTCGTTTATATTTTTTGCGCTGTCTCTATTACTCTTCTTTACACTACGTGCTCACGAGCCAACGACTTGAGCGTGACATGAACATGACGCCGGCAGAGCAACGGTATTAAAATGTTCATGTTTTTGTATGCGGCGAATATGTGTAGATGTTCATGTTCTGAAAACCATATTTGTGCAATACAGATAAAATTTAACTTATTGCGCTCTCTTTTACTCTCCCTTAAAAATTACATTTCATGGCGAACATAGTTGTTCAGCCATTTGCTGATGTCAGAGCGGTTTACATCAGCCATATGTGATCTTCGACACCTCTAGTTAAAAATTACATTTCATGGCCTACATAGTTGCTCAGCCATATGCTCGGGCATCGATGTCAGAGCATGGATGAAACATGACCATGAGCGGTCTACATTAGCCATATGCGATGTTTGACATGATGTTCATTCCAAGTTCAAAGCTAGGGGAAGACCCCGGAAAAAATCGTTGCTAATTTGTTGTGGCCACCACAGATTTTCTCAATGAACCATACTTAGTAATTATGGAAGTTTAACGAACGTATAATTTAAAAATAATTTATTTAATTGAATTTTTATTATTTTGTCCCAATTTTTCTTTTTTAAATAATTTTTTCACAAATTGTATACTTTATAATTTCTTTTGTTTGTTTACCATTTGAATCATATGTATGTTTTTCTGTTTTACAAAATTTTACTACAAGAAATTTCTGCAGTAAAAATATCTAACTTCTCAGCCATTAACTGTCACTTTACGCTCTCAATTTGTGTGCTCATTTACTGTAACTCGAGTAAACGAACGCAATTTAGTAAAATGCAGTAAAGTTAAGATAAAGTTTTTAAAAACTTTGGGGTACTCGAACACACTTAATATCTATATAGATATATACATTAGATACCAAAGTAAGGTATCGGTGCTAGAACAGCTTACTAACTGAGATCTATTCAATTGGGTAAAATCAAGTCAGATGAACAAGTTAGTAGCGATAGGACAGCTGATTAATTTGACTAAATGTCAATTGTGTAAAATTAAATTTGTGTTGATAATATACTCATAACAGCATGGCTGATGTCAAACTGCCAAACACTATAGACTTATATGATGTTTGGCATTTGCTCTAAGTGCCACCCGGTTTTGACAGTTAGTCAGGTATTTTAACAACAAATTTTGTATTTCTGTAGAATCGCTACTAACTGGTAGATCTGCCTTTCTCAATATTTTATTGCTGCTGATTAAATGCTTTTAATATCATGGCTTATTTCATACCACAAACTACTAACAGACATGTAAAAAATGACATTTGCAAATGGTCCAAATCAGCTAAAGTGCCGGTGGTTGAAGAAAGAGACAACTATAAAGACTTAATGCTGCGAAGAAGGGAAAATAAACAAAACAAAAAAATAAAATTGTAATAAAATTTTGGAAAAATTGTGGTTTGTGTGTGCTTTGTGTTTTGTGAATAGAAAGTTTTTAGCTCCAATATGATTATTAGTTTGTGGGAAAAGCAAAAATCAATCATTTCGTGTTGGGAAGAATAAAATACCACAAAGCAGTTTGTGTAAAATACGTTAATACAGAAAATAAAACCACAAAGAATGCAAAATATTTTTTCAATTTCTTTTTCGATGCTTGTGCGTATAGAGGGAGTCGGAAAATAAACTTATATAGTTTTCCCCTTCTGTCACCTCTGTATGCTTTGTGTTTCATACTATCTAACATCATATATGTATCCATTTTTATATGGTGTTTGACGTTTTCATAAATATTCATTTGTGTGGAGAGTGCCAAACGACTTTTTTTGACAATTAGCAAGGGTTTTTTACAAACGATACTACCTGGTTTATTAGCCTTGGTTAGATACATTCGATGTTAATAATCTTTTTTAATAAGAAATTTAATAGCATATAAAAGAACTTGAATTAAAATAGTGCTTTTTATTTTAAGATTTACATATGACAGCAATTCAAAAGTCTTTTTAATTTGTTATAGACAAAAAGGCCGTAACTACTTGTGAAGAAAGAGGGAGGAAAAAAGTTAAATAACAGCCAGTCAAAAACGTAAAATAGCAATCGAAACATGGCTCATCGTTTGCTGTATTCAGCAAAGTCTTTGGAAAGATGTCTGAAGCGTAACTTTGTAAGCCAAAAAGCGCCGTTTACAGGAAAGGTTTGAAAAGAAATTTTAGTCCAGCGATTTATAGTAATTGAGTTATGTATGTGTACATACATGCATATATATGTATATGGATTTCAGGTACAACGTGGTGCTGTTGTGTTCGAACAAGTTCCTTTAGTACGATATTTGTTGGAACAAATAAGTTATAATTGTAAAAAACCTCCAAAGGGGTTTGAAAAATATTTCGAGCAAGGTAAAGGAAGTGCCAAACCGACTTCAGCAGGAGAGGAGACTGATACGAATAACCGTAATGCTGCTGATACTCGGCCATCAAAACCCACGGCGAACACTCCACAGCAGACGGAAAAAAAAGAATGGAACTTTGGAATGTTCGCTAATACTAACAAACAGCAAGGAAGTGGTGGCAGAGGAAGCCCTATCGGTGAGGGGGGCGATAGTTTTCGGGAAAAATGGCTATTGTTTGGTGCGATTGGTGCTGCAGCACTATTAGGTAGTTTCATATTTTTTGAAATGGGATATAAAGAAATTTCCTGGAAAGAATTTGTAACTAAGTATGATAACGTACATACATACGCAAATATGGCACAATTTTTAATAATTGAAATTTCAGTTATCTTAACAAAGGTTTGGTCGAAAAACTTGAAGTTGTGAATAAGAAATGGGTGCGAGTGCGTTTACTGCCAGGAAATTCACAAGATGCCGGTGGTGTCTTATGGTTTAATATTGGTAGTGTTGACTCTTTTGAACGTAATTTGGAAAATGCTCAAACTGAGCAAGGAGTTGAGCCTTTAAATTACGTACCGGTTATTTATCGTACCGAAGTGGAGCCTTCCAGTTTAACAGGTCTATTGCCAACACTGTTAATCATCGGATTTTTGGTGTATATGATGCGGCGTTCAGCCGATATGATGGGAGGTGGTAGAGGTCGCAAAGGTGGTGGTCTCTTTGGTGGTGTCATGCAATCAACTGCAAAATTGATAAACTCTAACGAGATTGGTGTAAGATTTAGGTGAGTATAGTTTGCAAACGCACCAAACAAAAAAAAAAATGACTAAAAATAAGAAGAAAATATGAAGGGGAAAATGTTTCGGAAACGCATAGTTTTCGAGTCATGAAAATTTCAAGGATTTTCTACTATATGTTGTAACAAAAACCGGCTTAGCTAACTATTTTTTCTACATATTTTTTGGTGCTTTGGTAAACTAGATTTGCTACTCTACTATTTATACTTGAGAGATTCTTTTGAAAAATCTTGATTAGAAAATTGGACAGTTTTATGACCAAAAACAGAATATTTTCAACTACTTCTACTTAGTGTTACCGTTAAACATTAAAACCGCATCTTTTATTCCATCTTTTTTTATCCTAAATTAGCTAAACAGAATATTAATATTCACAAATTGTCAGGGTAATCTCCAATATAACATTTAATAATTTTCAAACTTTTATTTTTGGAACCTCCTTTAAGTCATGCTGACAACTAAAAATGTCGTGTAATTTTTATCAAAAGATCGGTTATGTCCTTTGTTAAAACGTATTAAATCCGAATTCTCGGACACCAATTAGCTAATGCAAAAAGCTGAGACGGCAAAACAATTGAAAGTCAGACAACAACTAATCTGATTGTATTTAAAAAATAATTACAATTACGAAAACGATTTTCTTCAACCCGGAGATATTTTGCGACTGTATTGTGTCTTCAATATAAGTTGGACTTACAATAATTTACTCTAAAGATGTTAATTATCAGAAATACCCTCTCTGGTAAGAAAACAAGAAATAAAAAAAAAATTGCCGGCGAGTATTAGTTTCTGAGTTAAAGGTCTCCGAAGTTGTAGTTCAAAATGCGACCAATATTGGAATCATATAAAGCATTTGAGAATATCATTCAGAAGATGTTAAAATTTATAAAATCTTTAGTAAGCAACCCCGTTTTATGAAATACATACCTGTCTGTTTTAATCAATTTATTAAAAACTAATGCTCCCCGACAACGGGTAGGATTTTTTGAGCGGTGTGGATGAACTTAATTTATTCCCCTTAGTTATTTTGCCTATTTTTTGGGTTTTGTATTTTTTCTGAATTGGAACTTAAAATTTTAAAACGGCCTGCGACAATTTCATACATTTTTTTCCTTTGTTTATATTTTTTTTTTGTATAGAAATGCAAGGATTTTGGAAATTAGAAATTCATACGAGAAAATACAGAAACAAAAAATATATTTAATAAACAATTTAGAACTTATTTGCTCTCTTTCTCAGGTCACTCTTATTACATAGTACATATAGAAAAAGCCCAGTATCATTTTTATGCAAAAGCAAACTGGACAAACACACATGCACACTTTCTTTATTTTTCAAGTTGAGGCTGATACATGCATGTATTAAACGCTTAAAGCTCCCAAAATACTGAACCAATTAAAAAAATTAAGATTGTGCACATCTATGTGAAAAACATTTAATAATATATAAATCTTTCCAAAACCGGTTCAGTATAATGGGCGTAAAAGGGATCTTTAAGAACGTGTTTGCATATTAGTTATAAGTTTGTAATATACGGTGGCACACCACGGCAAAAAAATTTTTACAAACAAAGTTGGAGATCCGGATAATATATCAGAAATAAGAATAAAACTACAAAATTACATTCTGAAATCACTATAGGGAAACAACCTCGTAGCGATTGCACTGCACGGAAAAATATATTTATATAATTTTTTTTGTGTAGAGCCAAAATTTAAAACCGGGTTTTCTCGCAAAAGCATATTTAACCGAACTACTAATAATTATTGAATTATATTTTTTGCATTCCAAGTATAAATTCACGTACTTTTTAATTTTTTTTCATTCTGTATTATATAAAGACCTTAAAAAATATCTAGAGAAACAAAAATAATTTATATGTTCATTAGCGTATACAAATTATAATATAAAGAAATGGCTCCATGAAAAATGGCCCAAAAAAATTTAATTTTCTATTAAAATCTAAAACACGAATTTTTCCTGTTTTTGGGCCATTTTGTAATTTGATGGTGATTTTATTTGAAATTTTGTATGAAAAAAAAACTTAAAAAAGTAACAAAACAATGTTGCAACAAATATTTATTGTATTTAAATATTAAATTTTGCACTAACAAAGTAGCTCAATTTTGTATAATATCAATATATAAATTTTTAATTGCAGTGATGTTGCTGGCTGCGAAGAAGCCAAAATTGAAATAATGGAATTTGTTAACTTCTTGAAAAATCCACAACAATACATAGATTTGGGAGCCAAAATACCAAAAGGTGCCATGTTAACTGGTCCACCTGGTACTGGAAAAACATTACTTGCAAAAGCCACAGCTGGTGAAGCTAATGTGCCTTTTATAACTGTTTCTGGTTCAGAGTTCTTGGAAATGTTTGTAGGTGTTGGTCCGTCAAGAGTCCGTGACATGTTCGCAATGGCACGCAAAAGTGCTCCCTGTATTCTCTTCATTGATGAAATCGATGCTGTGGGAAGAAAACGTGGCGGTAAATCATTTGGTGGCCATTCAGAACAGGAGAATACACTGAATCAATTGCTTGTGGAAATGGATGGTTTTAATACAACTACAAATGTTGTAGTGTTGGCTGCCACAAATCGAGTGGACATTTTAGATAAAGCTCTTTTGCGTCCAGGGCGTTTCGATAGGCAAATATTTGTGCCAGCTCCGGATATAAAAGGCAGGGCTAGCATTTTTAAAGTTCATTTAAGTCCTCTTAAAACTCAATTAGATAAACAAGAATTAGCTCGTAAAATGGCGGCTCTCACTCCAGGCTTTACCGGAGCCGACATAGCCAATGTGTGCAACGAAGCTGCTTTAATAGCTGCTAGAGACTCTAACGATTTCATAGTGCAAAAGCATTTTGAACAAGCTATTGAACGTGTTATTGCTGGAATGGAGAAGAAAACGAATGTTTTAGCTCCAGAAGAAAAGAAAACTGTGGCACACCATGAGGCAGGCCATGCTGTTGCTGGTTGGTTTCTTGAACATGCTGATCCTTTGCTAAAGGTGTCCATAATACCCAGAGGAAAAGGTTTGGGATACGCGCAATATTTGCCAAAAGATCAATATTTACTTTCCAAAGAGCAATTGTTTGATCGTATGTGTATGACTTTGGGTGGCCGTGTAGCTGAAGAGATTTTCTTTCAACGCATTACAACGGGCGCTCAAGATGATTTAAAAAAAATTACCGACAGTGCTTACGCACAGATTGTGCGCTTTGGAATGAACGAAAGAGTTGGCCAAGTTAGTTTTGATGCTGGCCAGTCGGGAGATCCTGTCTTCGCGAAACCATATTCAGAAGAAACAGCACAAATGATTGATGAGGAAGTACGCAACCTCATTAAAGCAGCCCATAAAGTAACAACCGGTTTGCTGATGAAGCACAAGGACGATGTTAAGAAGGTAGCCGAACGTTTACTTAAAAATGAAGTATTGAGTCGTGATGACATGATTGAATTGCTGGGACCAAGACCATTCAAAGAAAAATCCACTTACGAAGAGTTTGTGGAGGGTACTGGTTCCTTTGAAGAAGACACCACCTTACCTAAAGGTTTGCAAGACTGGAACAAGGAGAAGAATCCAGAATCAGCATTACGTCCACAAAAACCTGCAAATACAACATCATAGACAATATGAAAATGATATAATCATGCATGTCACATTTTCCGATCGGAATGGTTTTAATTCAGTAAATGCAATTTTGTACCACAAAAAATGTAATACCTTAAGGTGCTACTCTAAACTCTTAATATACATTTACGCATTTACGCTCTTAGTGCAAATCAATCTAATAGAAAAAGTCTTTGTCAATTCTTCTTTGAAAATGAGATATGGTTTCATTAGAAAACCATTTTTCATTTTCTGAAGAAGTAATTTACGGAATTAAACCCACTTTCGATCAGTATGGAGTTCTGACAACATAGCATTATAAAACTGTTAAATTTATCAATGGTTTGTAACCATTTTCCAATCTTTTCAAACCCTTGATCAATTTGCATTTTATATTTTGAATAAGGCTTTCTTTCATTGAATATATTTTCAACTACAATAGCATCTATCCAAATATTGTAACCTAGGTTATCATAAAAAACTCCATTTGATTTGTTTTAGTTTTAAATAAATATTTACTTATATTTTTTATGTAAATAGTATTTATAACGCATATCCAAGCAAAATCTTTTGGCAAAAGCCGCTACTTTTTTGACAAACATAAACTGTTAAGATATTGTTAAAAGAATAAGAGGTGAGTATTAAATAAATGCATTAATGAACGATTAACATACATACATATAAAGTACTAGCTGCTGATAATTTAATTTTTTTTTTTAATTTTTGTTTAGAAATCTTATAAGCTAAATAAGGTACAATGTTATAAGATTTTACTTAAACGTACTAAAACAGTTAAATTAAATTTGTTAAAACAATTACTAGCAATATAAATAATTTTGGCTCTCTTTCATTCTCTTGATTATGACATTTGAAAATTTTCCATTGCATATAAAAACACTGTCATCAGCATAGAATGTGATAATCCAGACTCTTGGGGCAATACCGCTGGAATTATTATTTTTCTGTGGTTTTTAAAAATCTGCATAATTTTTTTGTAAATAACATTCCATCGTGCAAGATGGTATCAAAAGCCGAGGAATTTTTATCAAATACCTAATCTCGCCAACTTTGAAAATGTATCGGAAATCAGAATCGCTGATAATTATGTATTTCATCTTCTGAATCGAAAAATCAAATATGTATTTTGGATTAGCTCTAGCCTTAATTTGGGATTTGAAATGTTATTTGGTGACCCAGGACAGGAAACCTTCCTTCCTTTAGGACTTTTTATATTAATAAATCTACCTTTTCTTTACATTTAAGTATTCCATTACATATTTCTCAAAAAATTAAAGAAAAGGGAAACGTATTTTCAAAAATTATTCGATTGGTGTTTGAATTGACGATTTATGAAATACCAAATACAAAATGTCTGTTGTTTTTGTTGTTGTTAAAACAAGCGTACTTTACTGTACTTTTGTATATAAACACATACATATGTAAGTAGAAATGTATGTACATATATAAAAATGGTTATACGGAAACGGCTCTAATAATTTTGATGACATATAGTTTTAGGGATTTTTAGGGACAAGAAACCAATCTAGATCGATCGGCGCTTTTGGTGCCATATACAAATCAGATGTTTTCGGCGGCGAATAATCGAATTAGCAAGGTCTCATTCTAGACAAAATACGTTTCTTGATATTTTTTACACACAACTTGCCCGCGATATACATATCTATATATGACTGGAATTAAAACAAAATGAGGAAATTCAATTTAACAATGTCAGAGTTTTACGTTTATATAGTATCAAACCTGATTTCTGGGTATAAATATGTACTTTAGAACCGAAGTTGCATTTGTGTTAATCGGGTTTTGAAAGCAATATCAGTGAATAAAGTGCAATTGCCACAGTAATTTTAATGTACACGTAGTAAGATAAAGTTCGAGTCCGACTCGCGTGTTGGTTCCGTACTTATTTGGGTAGAATCATATTCTAATTTTCAACTGAACTATATTTTTCATATACATATGTTATTGAAACAGCAATATACACCCAGTGAGAATTCCCAATGCCTGCATGTTTGCTCACTATGTGATTTTAATAAAACATACTTATATGTATGTATGTATGTACATATTTCACACTTAAGCTCGTCAACAGCTACCAAACTATAAATCGGTTAACAAACATGAAAAAATGTTTTTGAGCTGTTCTACATTCGAATATTTATTATAGACTAGTGTATCCAACGATTGACTCAATGGACTGCATTCTAGAAATTAATATTAAAGATTTACATAAATACATACGATAAAATACAAAAACAAAAAACATTCTAAATAAACAACTTAAAACTCTGGCAAAAGAAAATTGGACAAACGCACATGCACACTTTGTTTATTTTTCAAGTTGAAGTTGATACATGCATGTGTAATAAGTGTGCATGTTTAGTAGCAACTTCAAACGCTTATAGCTCCCTATATATGGAGCCGATTTAAATAAAATTAAGATTGTGCACATCTACATAAATATGTAAAAACCCGTTTAAAAACATATAAATCTCTCCAAAATCGGTTCAGTATTACGGCCGCATAAGGGATCTAAAAAACGCGTTTGCCTAATAATAATATAGAAGATATCAATAATAGCGTTCCCTATTTAAGTCCCGTTAGATGGATATTTATTAGACTTATTTAAAGGAAACTACCTGATACCATATTATGTATGTTAAATGTATATTAAATATTACATATTCACCCTTATCGTGAAAAAGAGACGAACTTATTCTAGTACTCCAATACAACAAAAATACAAAATTGGTGATTGCAATTTTAGGGAAAGTGAACACATTTCACGTGAACTTTTATTCCCGATAAGGGTGATAATCTTATTTTTAGTAGGTGTTGTGTTAGCGACCATATACTTACATATGTATGTATGTATGTACATATGTTTGTATATTGTGAAAATTGCGAGTGTCTACCTATTATAGTTCACGAGATAGAAACCTGTAACAGACGGACAGACATCTTAGTGAAAACAATAGAGTTCAATTTTTTTACATTTAGTAAAGAAGAATTCAAGGACAGTTTAGAATGACAAAATTTATCATTGTGACACCGCTGTTTTTAACTGAAAAATAAAATATTTGGAGTTATGACGTTGTTTGAGCAGATGTGGGATTGTATACGTTCTACAAATGCATATGAATTTCTGTCAAAAAAGGTCCAAGTAAAAGGGATGTTGTGATGGGTAAAAATTGCTTTAAATAACTACAACTCCTAATCCATTGTAGAAGTTCAGTTAATTAAAAAAAACACTGTTACTATCTGCTCTATTTACTAAGAAGTAAGCACTACAACATTAAAAATAATTCAATTAATAAAAAAATTGGATAAATCTCATAATTATAGGTCCAAAAAAGTAAACAATTTTTTTATAAGAATTTGTTTGCATAGAAAAATAATTAATAATCTCATCGCATTCAAAAATACATTCATTTTGTGTTTTATTTTTATATTTGGATACCTATGTATAAGAGAGTGGGAGAAAGTGAGCAATGGGGGCTAAAGAGAATTTATTTCTGTTTCATGTGAAAAATCTTAAACAGTTACATATGTATGTAGGTATGTATGTACATTTGAAAATTACATTTTTAGGAGAGAAAAATGTTTTTAGTTTCTTCTGCATAACAACCGGTAAAGCTTTTTTACAGGGCTGCAATTTTCTTTTAATTGTTCAAAAATGGGATAAAACAAGTTTTCTTGTGTAATTATCGTGTAATTTCGCCTCAATATATCAATATTTATGTATGTATGTAAGTATATATTGCAGAGAAAGTTGTAAAAAATAAAAGCAATATTTTTGAACCAATAAAGGAAATGTTTTAACTAAAATTTTGGAATATGAAAAATGCATTGTCAAAGCTTAGAAGTAACTTTTTTTAAATGCATATGCACCTTCACAGATGTAATTGACACATTGTTTAAACTTAAGTTATTTTTATCTAAAGTGATAGGTACCTAAATATTTAATATCATCTTTGATGGAGATCACGTTTCCCCGACAGTACAAAATTTTTGTAGGAATTCGTTTTGGTGATTTATTATATGGAAATATAATGTCGTCCGTTTTGTTATCATTTACTTTTATTTTCCTCTTGTTAAAATATTTTTAGCTTGCGGTAAGGCGCTCTTGCATTCCCTTCATTATTGTATTTGAAACCTTTTCACTGCATATAAAAAAACTGTCATCAGCGTAAAATGCTGTTTCCTGATTTCTGTGCGCCTCCACATCTGAAGCATATAAGGAGTAAAGTTTTGCTGATAATACTGGACCTCGCCGGAATTGTTTTTTATATAGAGAATTCACCGTCAAAACACAAAACAAATGTACGGTTCTACAAAAAACTTTGTATAATTTTTAAATATATTGGAAAACTGAATGAATTGAGTTTTCTATATAAGAAAAAAAACGCAAGTACTCTTGCGATTTCTTTTTTTATTTTCTATAAAATTTACAACTTGCTTTATTTGGTGTACGGTAGAGTGTTTTTACGGATTTCAAGCTAATGGGTAATTTGGAATCCTTTCCCTTTTTGTGAATCGGTATTACTTTCGATTTTTATAAGTACGGGGAAGAAGCCATTAATTAAGCAACAATTAAATATTATACTTAGAACTTCACAAAATCAATAAACTATTTGTAGCCATTAAGTCCGGCTTTATTATTTTTTAATGGCATAACATATTGGTAGGAATACACCCAAACTCTAGTTGCTGGCCAATCTGCACGATTATACAAAGTTAATGTATTTAAGTTATTTTAAAACTGTCCGTAAATGGAACAAGAAATAGGAGCATGACTGTAAAATATTTGGATGTGACTCTAATTTTGAAAAAGGAATATTGGAATTAGATGGTAAAATGGCTACTGTAGAGGGCTGAATATGGGTTAAGTTTTGGCCGAATCGGTTCAATGAGCATGGAAAGTAAATATAATAGTTTGCAAGCAAGCAATGTCTGTAAAGCTTATTACAAGCTGTGTTTATAGATACACTGTTTCAATGTGTGTGATGTGCATTAGAATCACCAATATGAAAAAGTCAAAAGGAAAATTGCGAGAATGTCTAATACCACATAAAAGTCCAGCGTATAAATTGGATTATAAGCAGCAGGACGTTTATTTACAGTGACCTGTATGGAAATATATTCATTACTTTTTGTGTTATAATAACTTATGAGCTATGTTAGCTTTTACCGCAATGAGTACATCTCCGCCAAGTGTTGGCTGGTCTTCCCGATACATTTTGCAGCTTCCTAACTGGAGTTTGTGATGCGGTTTTAAAAACGTCCCATTGAGCAAAAGTATATCAACTGTTTTGTCATGAAGAACGTGCTCGAGTTGTGCAGTTGCTGAATCGGTTGTTCTGCCTTGAGCGTTCCAGTGCATAACTTGAATAATGTATACAGCAAAAGGTATATAAAATACCATTTTTAATCAAAATTCATAATTTATCAAACTTGGTTTGACATTTTGCCAATCAACTTGATTAAAAAATATATCCAATATCGTTGATGTCACGTGTTTTTTTATACACATCTAAAAACAAAATTTTCCCTTGGAACCGGCAGTCTTCTGCATTACCCTACTGCACTTGGATCGATAGTTGCTGGAAATCAATCTCGTCTGCCACATTATTATTACTATGTCTCATAGTAGTCATTCTAGTTTTTTTTTGATAATCTTTACTTTATCTCAAACATTCTATAGAACATGGTAATTTCAATTTGTATAATTCTGACATTTGTACATTTTACTGCCATCAGGTGATCTTTTGTTCATCCTTTGAAACGTGTTGTCTGACAAACTTGATCATCATCGCTTGATCTTTTTGATATTGTGAGTATTTTTAAACTTGCACACTTTTTCTAAACGTCGTCAAGAAATATTAGAAACGCTTCAAAAAGCATTCAGGGCAACGCTTTCAAAATATTTTGTAAAAAGTCATGCTAGTTTCATTTCATACATTTAGAAAAAGCTGTGAATAATATACAAATTATCGTTTTAAGATTAAGATTATCATTTTGATTTTAGTATTTTCAAGCTTAACAGGCTTTCAATTACGTTTCCGACTTATTTCAATCTCGTTTAGCTAAAATATTGCTTGTTTTTTCCTATAAATTTAGAGGAATTATTTTATATGTTTGTAGGGTATGTGTTTAAATAAAATACATAATACTAGTCAACACAATTTCAAAGGCTCGTATTTTCTTAGTCTAATTGGCTGTATATGATACTGAGCTCCAATACCAATAAATTACTTTTCTTGAATTGACTCTGTATCTCGAAACTTTCCGTTATGTAGAAAAAATAAGATGCTGTATCACATAATGAGCATTTACTCGAGAACTAGTTCTTCGCTTAAATAAAACAAACAGAAGGATCGGCAACAAAATAACCTTTAAATTACGTCTTAAATATTTTTTTAACAGTTATAGTTTCCGAGATATTCAGAAAGTTTTATAAAAAAAATAATTAACAACAAATTAAAATAACTTTTTAAGACTCATAAAATTTTAAACTGAAGAATATTTTAAATTTTATTCCTAATTGTGATAACTTCATATGTTACAAATAAATCACATATTAAATCATCTCATAAATTCTGAATTTATTCATAATTGAGTGGTAGCAAATATTTTAGAGATTTTTATTTATTTTAAACTGATTTTTAAAAATTATAAAAGGTTGTTAAGAGATATTGAGTCAATTAAAAAAAAGGTTTATAGGCATTGGAGCTCAGTACAAATTGTATACAAATTGACTACGAAAACTTAGACCTTTCATAAAAAATTTCATTTTGTTGGCCTGTGCAATCAATCATACATATAAAAGAAAAATACAAATTTTCACGTCTTAAGGCTAATATGCAGGTTTGGGATTTTGAATTTATTTCTACACGGAATAATAAATCTGTAAATAGTTTTTTTATTGCTCGAATACACAAATTCACTTTCTTTATATTACAGCACGCAAATATGAAAAGAATATATAAAAACATAGAGAAAACGCAAAGTGAAAGAAATTCCTTGACCAAACAATTGTGTGAATATTAATTATTGTTTCAGTTGACGGAAAAAAGTCTCCACATGTTGTTATAATATCCCTTCAATAGAAATTAACAGTCGAAAATTCTGTTGATTTTTCTTTTCAGCTGCGTGCTAATACGAGTAAACAAAAAGTTGCGTAAAATATTTTCAAATCAGAATTTCGAGTTATTTATTTTTGGACGTACTTCTTATGGCAGCCAGAAATTCAAACAGAACTGCATATTAACATTTATAATGAAGTTTAAGTGCTTCTTACACACAACAGACGATGACTTCAGTAGAAAATTTATATGAAATGAGTGATTTATAATTCAAGTCGATTGTCTGGGTTGTATAAACAGGAACTTAACATACATATGACCTGATCACGGCTGTGGTATTCGAGATTACACGACCCCAAAATAAAACATACAATTTCGTTACCATTAAGACTACCGTAATAACGGCGATTATTTCTATATTTTTGGCACATTTATTTTTAACAATGTTTCCGCTAAATAAAAAGTTTAGCGCATTCTGGCATTTCTTAGGTAAACTTTGACGGGAAATGTTAGCAAAAGGCTGGTAACAGTTGCATTGTTGACGTTGTCTCAAACTATATACATATGTACATAGATTCTGGAATAGTTTACAATGTGCGTATATGTTGAAAAAGTAGCTTTTAGCATTTAGTGTGCTGGAGTTTATATGAATGTGGATTTTGACTTTTGCATGTAATTTGCTACTCAACTGTAGTGTCCGACGAGTACAATGATGACGACAACGACGAAGATGACAACAACGAATGAATTTAGCAAATTATTCGGTTTTCTCATCGCTATTTAGATTTGTTGCTTTTGCTTAGTTTGAAATATCTTGTGTGCTGCGTGGTTGGATGCAGTTGTTGCCGCCGTTTGCTGCAAAATCATGCTCGTTGCAGCTATCAATATCTATTATTGTGAGAATCTCCACCGCGTCGAACTACGTCGAATATTGTACACAGTTTGGCAAACAGTATCTTGTCGGTAGTTGTCGCGAGCGCTTGCTTGTTAAACAATTAATTTAGTGGCGCTGCGTTTCTTTCTATGCACTGTGACGACAGTGTTTGGTGATCCATTCTAGAATAGTGTAATGCATTTTTATTTTGTTTTTAATTTTTTTAATTTAATGATAAATTCAAAGAATGTGAAATAAACTAAAAAATAGAGCTGAGAAAAATGAAAAATAATTTTTAAGAAATTACAGTAATAAAATCAATCCAGAGTTCAAAGTGTAGTTTTTCTGCACTCGCATGTGAGAATTGCAGTCATTGTAAAAATTTGTGGCTGTTGTGAATTAAAATTTCGCTTTAAATTAAAAAACGAGGCCTCATTTTAAATAGTATGTGAAAAAAGTTTGTTTTGAATTACCACCCACTCTACCAAAAACATCACTTCTCCATCATCTTAAGAGTCAAGTATTGTTTGAAAGTGTATGTGTGTGAGAGAATTTTTGAATATTTTGCATTGTTAAACTTGCAGTTATAGAAATTATATCACTCGGTAGTTTGAAATGTGTTTAAAAGTTGCAAAAGCTTTAGTTATCTATGGTACAACTACATGTGCACATAAGTATTTGTCCAATTTAATTGGTAGACTGTCTTTTTCTCCCTCTTTACCAATGTAACATTTAATTATTGATTACGTTTTAAGTGGTTGTCGTCGCTTTTTTAGTTATGACTACATCATGCATACCGCTTTCGAAAATCGCGGTTTTTTTACTCTTTATGTTTTTATTTTTCTATTAGAAAACTATTGTATATGTATATGTATATATTTAGGTACATGCATACATAGGTTAAATCAATCGTTTGGTGACGACTGCAAACATGAAAACGTCTGTACAAGCAGGACTGTCAGTATTAGAGATTGATATCCATATTTGAAAATTTATAAACTTATTTGGGGATACAGTTTTTTTTGGAACTTATTATGAATTTAAGAAAGAACTAAAAACTTTAAACTAGACTCTCATGAAAAAGTAATATAGGAAAAAATAAAACGCACCGATTTCTGTTAAAAATGTACTGATGAATTTGTAGTAAATTTTATATTCCTATAATCTCGTATGTGATGAAAATCGATCGATGTCAAATTGTGCGACTTCAAAAAACAAATTCGTCTAAATGATTTGTTTTTGGCTTTTTTATATTGTTTTCGACGTTTAGAAGATTTTATTCGAACTTAAATTCGATTCCACTACATCGTGAGAATTACAGAAGTCGTGTTTGGTAGTGTTGTAAAAAGCGACTACTTTTGACTACTCAATACTTTTTCAATTGAGTACTCGATACTACTCAATACTTTTAAAGTTTTTTCTTATTTAGAAATAAAAATATTTAATAGCTTAAAATTCGATTTTATTATTACCCATATTCCATAACAATTCATGGATTAGAAATAATTTAATAATCAATTAAAAACGGCAAGTCTTATTAATTGTTGCAAATGATTTAAGGGCGCTTAACTTTTCTCAAATTGTATTAATTTAAAACATTTTCAAGTAAAATTTTCAAATTTACATAAGGAAATGCATCTCAGTAAGTATTGAGTATTTAGTATTGGTTGTTGAGTACCGGGAAATACATACTGTATTGGGTACTCGGTACTCAAATACTCAATACTTTTAAAACACCAGTGTTTGGCCATTATTCGTTTTGCGAAATCGCGCGATTTGCAATTGATAGATTTCTATCATATACCAGAACATGATTTCAATTAACGAATACGAGCTTCAGTGGAAAAATTTTTCTTTAAAAGATTGGGACAAATACTTTGGAAGGAAATTTCCAATAAATCTACATATATGAATTTTAGTCAAACGAATACAGTTTTCAGGGCATTCCATGATCATTTTACTGCAAGGAACTCCAGCAGTCCACACGTCCATTTTTATCAAAGTGTTTTATTTCGAACGCTTTATACATGGGGAGATAGAAAATATCGAAAATATAAGTACATATGTACTCGTATATTGAAATAGTTTTCAGCACTAACTACGTATGTAGGTCTCAAACATTTTCCCGATTATGGATATTTTCACGCACACGTGCACTTAAGTTGTTATTATCTGAACACATTTTAAAAGTTTTTAAGACATTTTACGCTCTGTAATAATCAAAAATTCCGACATAATTTTAATAGGAGTCTGCATATAATTTTAAAGTTTTCCATTATTGGATTTCATTCTAATACGATTTTTCACTGACATTTTTATACAGTTTTTATGATTATTACTTTCGTGTCCCTTGAAGAAAAAGTTGAAACTATTTTATATCGAGTAAATAGTGCAAAATGATATTCAAATCGGAGTTTATCTTGTGTACAAAATTCTTGTGTTGCAGCAGTATAAAGTGATATTAAGAAATTTAATATGAAAACTATGTATGACAAATTGGCCCTAGGAAATATGGCTGGCTATACAGTGCAAAAAGAAATATGGTTGCAAATTAGGTGTTCCTTTGCCTCACTATTTTTTTAATAAAATTTAGTGGCAGTTGTATACGGTTTGATGTTGACGTCTGCAAAATAAAATATTTGAAATTTAGTTGAAAAAATGTTTAGCTTCTTATCAATAATAATAAATTGAACAAATTATTACACTACAGAGGTATGTATTTACATTCCGACAAAAATAAATCATTTTCTTGTGGTTCATTACCGACACCAAGTTCTATTGCTTTTTGAAGATTGAATTTGAAATTATCGACTTCTCACTTGGATTACTTTACAGAACATTTTTGATTATTCGAGACTTTTAATAATTTAACTTTATTTAGCAATTCCAATTATTGTTATAAATAATATTTTCACAATTACTTATAAACAGTTCAATTCAGCTTAAATTAGGTGTTTTGTATTGAAATATATTATATCATAATTTCATATCGGAATTTGGTATTCTTTTACTTCAACGATTTTAAAATTTAGCCTAAATTATGTTAATTCCTTTCACTTAAACGAATATGAATTTCAAAAATAGGTGAATATTCCGAATACAAATATGTTAAGGGTGATTATGGTATACCAGCGTTCTGAGTTTTGGAGACTTTTCCCCAAATAGGGGATTTTATTTTGAAATTGGGGATATGTATTTTGGGATAATCCCCATGGGATTTTTCGGGAAAAAGCACTTTTTTCGCTGGGGATTTTTGGGATAATATATTATAATAGATCTTGCTATTTAGATTTCTTTTTTGTATTCAAATTCATGTATTGACATATCATATTTTTCTCCATGATAGTGGCAAAACTGGAAAAATCTTAATATATAAAAATTTATGTGTGTCAAGTCTGACACTTTGTGTTATTAATTGTTGTGGAAGTGAACTATGTACCCAAAAGTAACGCTTGTGTTGAACAAGTCCTCTACAATGAATACAACAAAAACCAAAATTCGCAACAGAATGCATTTATTAGAAGCTCTTCTTATAATAAATACACCCTTTAAGAATAATTCATATTTGTTGTGCTGAATTTATTCCACCTTCTCAAATTCTAACACTTTGTAATATATGCAACATGTATCAAAATATTTCGATTCTGAAATTTTTGAAATGATAATGATATTACGATATTTAGAGCTCAAAGAACAAGCTACTTTAATAATATTACTTAAATATATTTAATTATATTTGCTTTGACATAATTTTATTTAATTTTTAAGTATGAGATTATTATCATTATTTCGATCTTTTGATTAGTATTTTTAATAAGAACTTAAAAGCTTAAGCTCCAATTTATAAATTAACAAATACCAAAAAGCTTGATAATATTCAACATTTTTAAAATTTTGGTAAGAAAAAAATTGTTATTGTTAAAAAAATTTTTACAAATAAGTGACTGCGAAGTATAGAATTTGATAAATTGAGCCTTAAGCTTCAAAATTCTTATTACAGAACTGTGGGGATTTTTGGGGAGAAGAAGTTAGCTGTTTTGGGAAATGAAAAATCGCAAATTGGGGATAAGATATAAAATTAGACTGGGAACGTTGGGGTACATTAGCATTGCCTTCCGTTATATGAAGGAAACATATTGACCTTTAATTTGGTACAGTGGCTCTAATGTAATTTTTATGTATTACGATTTTCGAGATATCTATGTTTACACTGTAAAATTAATCTAAAATAAACAAAATGTATATACATAGCTTTAACAACATTTTATTTCTTGCTTTTGCAGTTTCCTAAGAGTTTTTGATTTAAAACAACAGTCGCTGGTAAATAAAAGAGAGCACACCACAAGTTAACAACATTTAACGAATTTCTTCCAATATTTTTATATAACACAAATGCCTAGATAAAAAATTAGTAAATGTAAAAACGAAAACAGTTTTTCTATCGTTTAAGGCTGTGTAAAGTAGGCATTAATTAGTATCTATTTATTAGACAATGACAATTTTTTGAAAGAAAACTTTATTTTTCAAATTTACAATAAAGAATAAATAAATAAGAAATAAAGTGAAATTCATCGATTTCTTAAAAAATATTATTGTTTACTTTTGGAAATAAAAATTTTAAAGTACAACGTTAAAACTGAGTTTGGATATTCTATTCATGTTCTGTTCTATGCTTTTGTTATTGATTCATATGCAATGTGTTCCAGTGCTAAAAAAGTATTAAAAAATAATAATAATAAGAAAAATAATTAAGAGCTAATAGATAAAAGTAAATTTAATAATAGTTTTTATAATTTAAATCAAATACGCCAAAACCGCCTTCGCTTATATGCCTTTTGCTTTGAGAGCTGATCCATGTTCTTATAAAGATAAAAAAACAAACCCACACATTTAATCACAATTTGTTCTCACACCAACCAAAAAGTTGACTGTTAATTAGAAAAATGTATTCATTGTAAGTTAAATAAAACAAAATTACAATTTGGAAAAGTTTAGAGAGTGGTCAAGTGTTGCCTTTTTTTTGTTATTGCAATATTTTCATACACAAAATAAGATATAAAAGAAATATAAGTTAATAAAATAATACAATCTAATTGCTTTTGTGTTCATTTGACATCTTTATCACCAACATGGACATGAAAATTGAACATCAGCAACAATCAGCAACTGTTCAGTCGGAATTGGCATCGCCATCTGAAGTGCCAAATGACCCAGGGTAAGTGGCTAAAAATGCATTAACTTTCAATAATAACAAAGTACAAACTAATTAACTATGGTTATTATCACTCGTCCATCAATAATAAATATATCTACAATGTATGTAAGTATTAAGTATGTATTGAGGTCACTGTGGCTATACTGCCAATGCCAAAAGCGTTTTCTATCTTAGAGAGACGTTTTCTCTTTTAGATCATCTCGTGTAACGAAATTAGCAGCGGATAGTGAAAATCGTTTGAATTTATATATTCGGTAAACTGTATTGAAAGGTTAAAGTGTGCCTCAGTAATAATGCTCTTTTTAAATTTAGTATAAATTTTTTTTTGTTCAAAATGGAGCCTTTTACGAAAGAACAAAGCGTTATAATTTTGAAAACATATTAAAAACAATTTGGAAATTTACCTTTCGCAAGCTTCGAAGAATTTTCAGTCGGGAAAGTGCACCTAATGTGTCAACCATTCAAAGAGTGGTAAATAAATTTGAATAAACTGTCAGTCGGTCTCTTGGAAACATTGCTGCTGTAAACGATAAGGCAGAAATTGCAGTGACTGTGAATAGCATTCGTTCTTGTGGCCTCAATTCCAGACCTCAAATTCGATATCCAAGGCGTCATCGGTGAGATACAGCCACATTTCTTTAAAAAAAAGTCATGGATATTTTCTTCCGTACTTAACCGGAACATATCTTCTTTGAAATCCGATAAAAAATCACAACTTTCTAAAAAAACAGGTTTTTATTTTAAAATGAAAGTGTGTTCATACTGAGACACCCTCTATTTAGAATATAAAAACGAAGAGAAGCTATTATTGACCTCTATATGAAATAATAATCTTATGAATTAAATAATCAGATTCATTGCTGTACTCCTGGGAAAACAACAATATAAATGTCGTCAGCTTAAATGCATATGGCCGTAACCACACTTATTTTTTTTACAGGAGAAGCAAAAATTGCTATAAAATCAATAATAAGCTTATTAGAATTTAAACCAACGTTAACACATTTATTTACAAGCTCAACACAATATACATATGTGTGTGTATGAAAATTTGCCTGCAAGCTAACTTGGTTTACCACACCAGTCTTCAGTCTTACTGCAATATACAACATATAGAATGTTTTCTGAAAAAGTTTTTGCAGGTTGCCTAGAAATGAGATGGTATTGTGCCTATCAAGAACTTGGTCTTTATTTTGATCTCAGTACTTTTTACGGCCGAAATTTTTGGATAGGAACTTCTTTGCCTTATTTTCACATTTATGTTTTTGTGCGGATCTCATGTCTTTTTTCTAAGTTATTTTTGTATAAATATTTATATTTGTATTTATATATAATTTTTTTTAATTTAAAGTCTTATTGCTCACCAGGACCTATCTGTATACCAAATTTCAGCTCTCTAGCTATAGTGAAAGTGCCCAATAATGTTGATGAGTCAGTGAGTCAGTGAATATGTACTGAAATATGAACTTCTTACATCTTAATATCTCGGGAAGCTTTTATGGTGAAATTTCACCTATGAGGTTACCTCTGTAGGGAGACCTTATGATTCAAGTTTCATTATTTTATGATAAAGTGGAGGAAAGTTATGAGGGGGTAAAAAGAGCTCGAATGGTTTCGTGTAATAATACACACTGTGTGGCCGGAACTTGGGCTGGCGCACTACCGTGCGCCTAGATGTAAACTTATTTTAAGTATAATTCATAATTAATTTTATAATTTTTAATAATACTTTACAACAAAAGTTTTATATGGCATGCATTTATAATAGTTGTTGTCACTTGTTTTGTTTTTAGTCAAACCTGAAAACAAAAATTTCCCTTGGAACCGCGAGTTTTATGCATTACCATGATGGCTCGATTTCAATCAATCTCGTCGGTTACATAATTATTACTATGTCTCATGATTCAAATTTTTTCTGTTAATCTTTGTGATATCTCTAAAATTTCTTTACGACACGGGCATTTAGGGTGATCTGCCCTGTGGCTTGCATTTCTGTAACTTATATCTATCTATATCTATCTTCTATATTATTAATAGGCAAACACGTTTTTAGATCCATTTTACGTCCGTAATAATGAACCGATTTAGGAAAGATTTATGTATATGTTTTTAATGGGGATTTTAGATAGATGTGCACAATCTTAATTTTATTTGAATTGGTTTAGTATATTGGGAGCTATAAGCATTTAAAGTTGCTCCTAACACATGCACACTTATAACACATGTACATATGTATCAGCTTCAATTTGTAAAAGAACTAATTGTCCAATTAACAGCACTATTACAGAATAATCTAATTTTTGATATTTCATGCTTTGAAACGTGTTGTTCAGATGCAGAGTGTCATCCTCGTTTGATCTTTTTGTGCAAATAAAGTTCAAATAAAACCATCTCAAAAATCTTACTGTCTTTTACCTCATGTGTGTAGTAATTCATGTTCTTGCTCTTTAGCAAATTTCATAGCCTCCTCGTATAGTGCCATGGTACTGGACAATATTTTTGTACCAATTGACATTCTCCGACTAGTCCTAGTTTTCTTGAAAAGCTGAAGTTAGAATCTACTATAATTTGTGGAATTTTCTTCTTCTTTATTACCTCGTCGTCTTCATCTTCGAACAGCACTTCAAATCTATAGCTGGTCGTAGGCCAGTCATTTATTTTGCGCATCTTCTATTTGGGACAATGACTGTCGTTAGAAAATTGATGCAAACAAAAACCATTGCGAGTGTCAGATCGTGCTTGAAACCTCATATCAAACAAGTACTTTTTTATTTTGATTCTTGCTGTTGCTATTGCTATTGAACAATAACAAAATGTTTCTTAAGTTCTTGCAAACAGTCAATCCTTTATTTTGCGTATTTTTATTTTTTTGACATTTGATTTACTTGCAGTTAGCATAAACAAATTATAACTGATTATGTTAGAATTTTTTTATAACTGGACGAGTGTATGTAATTTTGTTAACTTGTTCCTATTAGAACTCCGTAGGGTAAACAAAATTTGAATCCACCCCGTGGCGGATAGCCTTGCGGCCGAGCCACGGAAACCTTTTGGCTTTTTGGATCGAAGTGTTTAGGGTCTAAAAGTAGAGCACTCCTGGCTACCTCCAGAGCGCAGAGTCTTTCGATGATTCCATTTCGTAAAAAACGTGTTTGATTTTAATAAAATGCAATAATTAATTTCGATACTCATATCACTGTTGACGTTTTATGAAGAGTATTTTTAAATTACTGCCGTTGAATTAAAAAAATTGTACACTTTTGAAGTAAATACACGGAACCGAGTTGATAATTTAAATTTTTTTATGGTTCATGATTTAAGTGAATTGTAAAGACATTCAGTGCAATTGTCCATGTGTATCGTTAATATAAAAAAAAAATAAATAAATAAATAAATAAAATTGTGTCTCTTATTCTTAAAATATAAACAATACAAAATGTAGATGAATGGATAGACAGTGAGTGCATGTACTCATTATGAATGAATATGAATACGAATATTAGGGTGGCCTTTAAAAGAGAAGGTTTAGAGTACTTATTATTATTCTTTTTATTCTAACTTTTGTATGCCAAATATAAAGTCCAAGACAAGTTACCCGCAAAATATTCAACTTCAAGTGCTTTTATATTAAAACCCATTACCTAAAAAAATAATTGCAGAGTAAAACAGAAAAAATGTTACGGGGTCCTGACAATGGATTTGTTAGCGACCAAAAAGATATCGTGTGTTGGCGTTTTCAAAGATCACACGGAATTTTGTTTTAAGGGGGTTAAGGTTTCCGTACAGGGCAAAGCTCGTGCAGCATATCGGACTATGAATACATGTGTTCTTTACATCTTTGTAGAAAATATTAAGGCAAATATTTTTGTTCCGTATATTAAACCTCTAACTACAGCACATAACGATATTTTTTGGCTCTATTGTAACAAATCATCAGAAACACTCTTAAAATTTAGGAGGACGGAGATGAAAATGTTCTACACAAATGTTGGCCATAACGTTTTTCAAAATATTTCAGAACACACCAAACCCAAAACTTAACACAAACATCGCAAAGAAAATAATTCTAATTGCTGATATAAATGTTCGTATTATAAAAGAAAATAAAGTTTTATATAATGAAGGAGTTGAGTACTATTTAGAGAATTTTGTAATTTCCTTTAGCTATTGAACACAGGAAATCTTTTGTGCACAATTAAAATTTGTAAGGATGATACTGAAAATTCCAACTTTTGGAGGGTGCTGTTGGCTGAAGTTGTTAGCGTGTTGACTACAAAGCAAATAATGACTAAGAACGTGGGTTCGAGCCCATTTTCAAGTAAGTTATAATATCCAACATCTCTCTGATGTAAATTAGTATGGTATTGTGTTAATTGTTGTTGGACTGTTTAAGTGGCGAAGGCAAAGTATTGCGCACTGAACAGTAACCGCGGTATTGTAGTAGAATCATCGGCGAAGTATAACATTTAATAAAATTGGCTACACAGATTAAAAAAAATCTAACGCGTCTTAACAATAGAGGCGCTGCAACACTGCTCCAAAAATTAACATAACGCTTATACAAGAGTTCTAAAACGATTAAAGCCTCTGATTTCACAATCTTTCCTCTCTCCATTGGTACGTAGTCATAAATTGCATGAGCGTTATTAAAAAACTAAAGAAAACATGAAAATTCCTTGCAACGCTAATAGAATATTCTGAAACGTACAGACACATCGTTAGCTCATTATTGGTTTAGAGCATATGCCAAAAAGTCGAAATGGAAAATAATTACAAAGACGGCTTACATGAAGTTTTCTCAAAATATACCTGATAGCATTTTTTTGTATTTTCACCAGATTTCTCGTATTTTAAAGTCTTTAGTAATTTTATATTATAACATTTTGACTCCGTTGAATTTTTCTTACGGCTGCTTCCTTATTTTAAGTTTTATTTCATTTTGTTTTTGTTTTAAATACTTTATTATGGAAATGAATCAAGGAAAGAGTGAAAATTATTTTGTACATATTTATGAAATTTTTTTGTTGCAATCGCCTATCAGTGGCGAGTGCAGCAAAACAGTACTTGTTAAACCTGAACATTTTTAATATGAAGATAAATGCATGCTTGATATCTCAGAAATTATAAACAACTGTGCGAATCAGGTTTTGGATTCAAAAAACGGAATATTCAAAGTACATATATATGTATACCCAATTTCTAACTCATTTTGATTAAAATGGTCGCTGCGTCGAGCCAATAACGAGCTGACGACAAACTGAAATTGTTTGTAGCAGATTGTGATTTTAATGCCATATTCAAAAACTTAAGGGAAAAGTAAAAAATTATTTCTTTAAATATTTGTTCATTAATATTAACATTGTACGAGTATGTGTACATAAATGTGTGTTGTTCAGTACTATTAATCCAGTGTACCTTCTTATAAGGTTTGTATGGAAAGCAATGTATGCGTGCGGGGTAATTTGCTAGTGGACGTGATGTAAATGCAATAGGAAAAAATTCGTAGAAAAAAAAAATTATGCATAAATCCTAAATTAATTCAAAAAATAAATCTGATGACGTTAACAGATGCAGCTAGAAACATAGAAAGATATAAATGCGGTACATGTAGAATACGCTTGTTGAAACGGGTGCATCGAAAAAGTAAAAAGTTTTTTCACCACATACATACATATGTATGTACATACTTACACACACACACAGACCGCTTAGCGGCAATTTATCGTAAAAGACAAAATTAAATTTTCAAGAGAATGTTTTCTATGTATTATTTTCAAATAGTCTCTATATGTATTTCCACTAATTTTAATTTCAATAATAAAACAAGTTTAAACTAATAAGATCTATATTATTATATATCCTTCACCAAAGTATGGAGTAGGAGTAAGAAATGTTTTAGCGATTATAAGATTTTGCTGTAGTTGTTTAAATAAAAGTACTTATTTCAGCTTATTCCTCAGAAAAGACACAAAAAAAAACAAAAAAAAAGGAAAACATTTTATCTTTTTGTTTTTTTTTGTATATCTGCGGTATTCGTGGACCGATTTTGTTGATTTGCATTAGCAAAATTTTATACATATACATACATCGGAAATGAATATTGTAAAAATTACTAATGGAATGACACAGCTATAAATATGCAACTTACGATAGTAACGCCGCTGAGGGGTCGATATGCACATAAATATTATTGAAGTCACGAATATACATTTTTAAATACATATTTGCAAATACGTTTACGAATATCTGCGCCGATGTTCGTGAATACGAATATAATATTTGACGAAAATTAACCAACTGACTTCTGCAGTGAATCCACACCATACACAGAAGTATCTAAACAATTGAGTGCGCCCGATTTTTTTGTACCATCAGTCGAGGTTTCATTTTCCCGGACTTTTTCACTTCCCACGTACATTCAAACAAAAAGGTTTGCATTTTCGCTTATTGCTTGATGTGCACTAAAGGAAATTTTAATGAAATGTGAAATGGTGTTTTATTTACAGAAAATTATTACATAAAAATATCTTTCAGTAAGTTGTTAAAGGAGAGTTGCAAAATATCTAATACAACCGTGAAATATAATAGTATGTGTTTGCATGTCCCCGGTCTAGTCAGACCACCGGCAAGTGCTCCGAACGAGCCTATTTTACTAAAATAATATTGTTATTTTGAACTAAAAAAAAAGAAAGACTTTCATAAAAATGATTACAAATTAATATTTTTTCGTTGCATTTACCTTAATGTTTATTTACAATTTATGTATTTCCTAGAAATCTAATTCGCGAAATATTCGCATGGATTTGGCGAATACGAATACAAAAAATAGAAGAATATATATGATTACGAATACGAAAAATTCAGAAAATTAATAAATATACAATATATGCAAACATTTTTAAAATCACTCATATTATGATACCCTGTACATATTTTAGAGATATTTAAATGAATCAACCAACACAATAAATAGACAGAAATACAGACAGAAAAATGGACAGACATACGAAAACATATGAAGGCAGCCACATTTAAAGAAACACATAGAAATTGTTTTTCTCTATGAGAGCATGAATGTGAAGTATAAGTTATTATATGTATGTACATATTGTCTGTAGTTCTTACTCGTTCACAGCACCAAGTACACTTGTAGGGCTCCTTCTTTTATCCATCCATTCATGAAAAACTTAAAATGAAAACAGAAAGAAAACAATCAAATTAAAGAGTTGATGCGGCAGCAAGAAATACCGTCACTACCACCAGCTAAGCTGGCTGGTTGAATAGTATAACAACGAGATATCTAGCTGTCTGGATGAGTCTGTGAACATGTTTTGGCTGAGTGAGTGCACTCATTGCGGTTAATAAGTATCTAATGTATGCATGTAGCACAAATGTTTAGTTTGTCTTTTGGTTTCACATTTTCCAACGTTTAGGGCAGCCAAGAAGGAGATGAAGATGAATAGCAAAGTATTTGAATAGTTTAAGGAAGTTAAAAACGAAGAAATAGATAATATATAAAACAAATAAAACATTAAAGAAAAAAAATAAAGTAAAACTGAAACCAAAAATATAAAGGTGAAGCTATTAATATAATTCCACACTTTGCCAAAACGTTTTTGATCGCCACAGCGTCAACATTCATTCAAAGAATATCTAAATCGAAGAAATACAACAATAATAAAAAATAAAAACCACCAAATGTTTCGAAATTATTGGAATGATTGGAGTAAATACCAGTACGAAAATTAATAGACTGACATTAACTTTCAAAATAATGTCATTGATTAATTAAATGGTTGAATGCGATTGGAAATATAATTTGAGTAGGACAAAGTTATGCTGGAGCCACACTAGCGTTTCAAAATCGCATATTTCTGCTAAATTTACAGTTTTTAATTCTTATCCACTAGATCCGACGATTATATTTACCTGCCACATTTTTGTTTAATTGAAAATTATACTATAAGTTTTGTTAAAAATAGCTTAGAACTGCGTTTGTAGGAATGAAGCAAAGAAAAACAGATAACGCATTGCGCAGGTCTGGAAACTTTGCGCACACATCAGCTTTTGTATGTGACGTCACTGTAGTGAAAAACATATATTATCGCTTGTGCTGTTTATACTAAAAACATTTTAAATTATTTAAAGAAGTTTAGTTTGTGGGAAAGCACATACGAGTAGTTATTAAAATTGAAGTGCGCTGCTGCGAATGGCATAAAAAAGCAATAAAGGAAAAACGTCCGTAGTTTTTTTGAAATGACCTTGAAACACCCTGCAAATCTCCTATCGCTAATTACGAATGTTGTATATTTGCATATATGTAATGTGCATGTTTTTAGACTCCTTTAAGACATTAATCTTACAACATTAGAGTCAATGATGACGCGACATAATCAGACGAAAAAGATATTTGAGAATTACCTTACGATGATATAAATTGAAAGACGTGGTTCCAGAGTTGGCGATATTCTTAGCAGTTTTTGAAGAATTTTATTTTATTCTTCCTTTTATTTTCCATTGATATTGAAACGGTTCTTGGAAATTAATGATTCATATAAAAGCGCTAATATAATAATAGAGTAACTAATTGGTTTTATTTGTTTTAGATCAGCTCATTTATATTTCAAATGAAAGACTCTATTGTTAGGGGTTATTCACAACCGACATATTTTTTTTTCTTTTTCAGAATAACACAATTAATTTCATTATCAAATAAGTAAATACATATCTGTATCTCAGCGCCCCCGCATCGATACTTTAACAGCTCCATTCTAGAAGGAAGGAGTTTAACTCAATTCATATGTAATTGAGTGCCACGTCGTACGTTTCCTTACGACAGCGATTGTTTAATTTTAGAGCGTGTCGCTCTTTTATGTATGACTCTAAGTGGAATTTGTTGTGATTAAAAAAAAAGAATCCTTTACTGAACATTTTTGCAAAAGCATTTATGAAATGTATTATTTTTAACTTTTATTAAATCAGAGTAATTCAATATTGTATTTATTTTTGAAAGTAAAAAAACAAGTATACGCATTACTATTTTAGGTGATAGTAATTTTGGGAAACACTGCTGGCATAAATGGGGGGTATTGGGGCGTTTTGGACAGTAAGTACTCGTTTTTTTAGTGATTCCTTGCTGTTTTCCTGTTTAGTTGTGTTTTTTTGTAGATGCGTAGCGCAAAACGCCCGCACGTATAATGGTTTTATTGTTGGCATCTACCCTTTTAGTTATAATGTGTTTACCGGTGCTTAATGGTTGCGGAGAAGATAGATTTAAAATTAAAAGCTACACGTTGACGGAATTTGCATATGTTAATGTTCTTTGTAGCTTCCTTATAAACAATATACGCGTTTACTATTGAGAGGCCAAGTAATAATTCAATTGCCAATTTTCTATACCATTTCAAATCATTGCGTAGAGTGCTACCATACGAGACCATTTGCTCTGATAAATCTATACCAGCTTTTCCTTTGTTGTATTCAATGATAGCCAACGGGTTTTCCTTAGCTAGACTTATACGTCTTCTTGTTCTATTAGTTGAAGGCATATTTGGATCAGTTTCTTGATTTTAATCGGATATCATCACTGGAACATTCTTTGTTGAAAGCATTCTGACATCTCGCTTATCCTTCCATTTCAGCACCACTATTCCGTTTTCATCTTCTTTGGACATCAATTCACCTTTTATAATGCAGAATTCATCACTTCTTTTAGAAAATATTTATTATTTGCGCGGTGAGTGCCGACAAAAGAATAATAAAAGCGTCGTACGTTTTTGTATCACAGTAACTTTTACAAATGGATACCCGTCAAGCAGTGCTACGTTGTACAAAAATGTACGACTCAAAAAAGCCTATACAAAATAAAAAGTAATTGCCACCGCTTGGCACTCAAAGTGTTAAGAAGAATTCTTTAAAAAAATGTATTTATTTCAAATGCACCAGTGTCGACCATTCGAAAAATTGTTTAAAATACTTTTTAAAATTTTTATCGGTACGAATATTATATTAGTTTGAGAAGCTAAAGTAGGAAAATTTAGTTTTCAAAGTTTGTTAACAATAGGAAATTATAAATTTTAAATAATAATTTAAGGATGAAGGTATTGACGAAGTTTCTGAAATAAATGCTAATAGTTTATTTAGTTATTTAAAAACTTTTCTCAATAAATGTTAAAAACTTAAAAAGCATTAGCAACGTTGAAGATTGTTCAAATTGTTCGGGAAAAACTTAATATGCTTTTTAAAGCAATTTTAGCCGTTTGACGATCGTCTAAAATTTGTGAAAGTAGTTTTTCTGCTTGTTTTTTTAGTAAAAAGAAAGAAAATATTTTAAAATGTACTATATTGGATACATGTATATTTTTTGACGAATATGATTTCCCTTTGTAAAAATATTCTTTTTTTTTGTGAATGAATATGCATATGCTTTTCGTTTGTAATGGCTTGGTTTTGCTATAATGAAAAATGAAACTAAAATATCGTTGTCCTTTTTTAAATTTATTTTAATATATTCGAATAAAACTTTCTATTCTTCATTCGTTCGAATATTCAAATAATATTTAAGATTTATTTGATTATTTTAAAAAGAAGTTGCGAACTTTTATTCGAAAAATTTAAGACTCGAGTTACGAAAAATTAGTGTAAAGTTAGCATAAGTAAGGAAATTTAACTGCGCCTTAACAAGTTTAAATTCAGCGATTTCTAATGCTAAATTGTAAAAGATCAATCTCATTAAGGCTGTTGTAGTCTATTTTTTTCCTTTGCAGTAGTAAGCCCTTGAGCTGAAATATGCATGAGAGTCTGTGACAATAATTAATTTGCTTTAATTTGGTATCGATCATATGTTTTTGGTCCAGTTAAATTTGCCACTATTCCTTCACGTCTTTTCTTATTATATAATTATTAATTCTTTTCACGTTTTTTTTTAAAACAATGAGGACTGCAAATAAGGAAGTGTAATTGTAACTATGACAAGGAAATTGTATATTAAGAACAATATAGATATTTTTGCACATGAGCAACAATCTATCTGCATTTCCTTACAGTAGTTATATAATTTATTACTTGTAAATAAAGAAGTGAACTATTCTCTGAGTGGCGGACTAGTAGAGCGTACACCTATTAGACAGAAGGTCGGCTATTCAGCCGATGGCGAAGGCATGCGCTTTTTATAAGTGTGAAACAAGTTTTTAGCGCGTAATAATTAGAGAATAAGACGCTTTACAGTATCTTCAACAGCATGAGTTCAATACTCACAGCAGGCATTTAACTTACATATGTATGTATATTGTGTTTTGTGTATTCAATGACTTCTAAGTATTAACGTTTTTACAGCAATATTTGTAATCCGAGGTGGTAAGAACTTGAATCCACTGACATCGCCACGTATGAACGTTTGCACATACCTTGAGTCACGTTGACAATACAACATTGTGATTGCAAAAGTGGGAAGTTCCACTCCCATATAAAGTATACATATGTATGTTGTTTTTAAATGCATCTACTTGACGACGCAAATTAAGAAAATAAATTTAAAGGAAATTCATTCTAACAGAGTGTCGCCAAGACGTTTATAGTAGTTTTATATATGTAAATACTGATTTTGATTCTAACATTTAAATGAACAAAATCCGTAAGGATCTTCTTATGGCAAATATTAATAGTTTGGTGGTAAAAGTGGGAATACTCTAGCACCACTGGCCGGGGGTGAAAAATATTGTTAAACTCTTATTATTAAAAAAACGAATGAAATATTTTTTTCAGTGGCGTAGTGTTATTTTCATTTGCCAAATGTATGTAAATGAATTTTGCTTTGCACCAATAAAAACAATAGCTTATTCACACGTCGCTTTGGAAAAAATATTTAGTTAAATTTTTGTGTTGATTTGTCAATGCTCTTTCTGTTAAGTAATCAACTGTGACTTTGACATGCTTACAACCACCCATACAGAAGTACACATGCATACATTTAACTACAAACAATTGTAACACACTGATTATTGCGCTTTTAGAAAACTTTCCCACATGCAATAGAGACAGTAAAATTTACAATTCAAACAATATTTTAATTTTCGTCATCATTTCCAGCATAGACGCCGACCAGTGTTACCAGCTCTTGAACGAGAAAAGCACTGTGGGCAGTTCAACAACGTCTATTTTCGCAAAAAGTCAACAAACTAAATTTATCAAAATCTTTATGCTGTTAAATATTTCAGTTAAAAAAAACTGTTGGAGGAAAAGTAATTACATATTCGAAAGTACAAAAATCATCATCTAATATTACATCTGTTCTACAGGATAGAAGTGATATTTAATATAAATTCATACAATATTATATTGATTGTAATTATATACATATGTCTGATCCTGTAGGAATATGGATAATTTTCTCGTTTTATACATCTGGGTTTTCCCGAATAACAGCGTAAATCAAATTACGATGACTTGCAGTTTTTAATGCCGAATAGCTCTATTTGAAAACTGTTCATACCGACGACATACATACAATACATATTGTTTTGGTTCTCCTGGAAAAATTTATTTGAGATACGTACGAGTAGATATGTCGTTATTAGCTTTAGCTGCTAAACTTTTAACATTGCATTATTATTTTTATTAAAATGCTAAAACAGTTCATATCAAACAGCAGAATGTAACTTTAACATACGTTAGAAGTAGGCTCCTTTCTACTTTAAAGTATTTAAAGTTAACAAAGGTTTACCAAAGGTATATTAAGCTAACAATCGTTTTTAAATACAACTTTGAGGAATTTAGCTTAACAATGATTTACCAATGGTTTTTGTGTACGGCCTTTAGAAAGTAGCTAACTATTTTAGAAAATGTTCAATATCGTGTTGTATGTGCGTAAAAACGAATTTTTGTTCGGCCGTCATGTTCTTTACTAAACGTAAATTTTGCGTAAATATAATTGAGTATTTAAATCTTAACTACGAGTATAAAATTCTTATTTACGTCCAGCCAAACCTAAATTGCGCGTCAAGCATTTTCTATCTGTCAAAAATTCTCATACTAAATGGATGAAGCAAAACTTAATACCGCAGCGTTAACGCTTTACAATCAAAAACTCATATTTTGACAGGTAGAGAAGTATGCTGCTAATGTAAATGCAAGTTGTGGTCAATATAGCGATTTTATCTCTATTATTTAATTCTATTTAATGGGTTTTATTAATCAAAATAAGTTAACACTACTGTTCATGACACATCCTTTTACTCCTGCAAGGAGCATAAAGCCGTAGCAGTAACGTGTATATTGTTTGCTGGTAGTTTAGTTACTCACTGTGAAAACAACAATGTAAAATTTCTTTTTTTGACAGTCAGTAACTAAACTGACAGCCAACAATACAACATTTTTTTGGAACTGCACCTACTTGATAATAATTGTACCATGGATCTAGCTTTAAATATATGCGATTATTAATTTAATCGTAAATCACGGTAGAAATAAAGTTGTTGCCGCAATGATAAGTTTGCTTCTCCCGCTATGGGACAGGATGGAACCATTTTCGTATAATGACATCCTGCTTGCTGGATTCCTCCTTGATCGTTTCAGTCTAAACTATCATTTGTGGAGAACTAACATCTTTATGTCGTTTGTGCATAAAAGAAGGCGAATCATCGACATTCTTCACATTTAAACAGTAACTGATTGCTATGGATATTTTAGACTTTGGTTTGGCCAGATGGCAAACTTGATTGAGTTTTGAAGAGTCTAATGTGTGAATAATAAACGCTTCAGAAAAAATTAAATTAAAAAAATTAAATTATGTACTTTAAAATTATTGGTTGGGAGTTTATATTGAAAACGAAAACTATTCTGAAGAGACGATGATATTTAGTATCCATTGGTCTATTCATTTATTTTCACTTACGTTATATCTTCAAAATGTTGTATTTAGATTCTAGTTCTTGCACATATTTACGATACTACCACGAATAATTTACGTTTTTTGAGTAAATGATATAAGTGATACTACCGTGTCACTAGTTTCTTTGCATTGATGATCAAGAACATAAAGATTTTTTTCTTAACATCGTGAACATATCTTCTGATTCATGCACTACTATATTCACTACTTTCGGTGCATGGATCACTGGATACCAAAAAAATGTATAAAGAAATAAAAAGCACAAAAAAATAGCAGCAAAAAATCGAGATGGCAACACAGACATCGATAGCATCGACATTTTCGAAATACGACAACAACAGTTGTTTGTTTTTTGCTCATTGAAGCGAGTGCAGGGCAAGGCCGTCAGATGGTTGTTTTCATAATTAAAAATTTAATCATGTCCGATTCGGTAAAAAATATTCGCTTAAAGCTTTTATACGGCCGAATTGTGAACATAATTGTGAACGTATTGGCAAGTTATATAAATAAATGCATACATGCATACAAGTATATATTTGGGTGAATGTATTTATTTTATTCGTTCTAGGTAAAAAAAAAAATTAGCCGCTTTACAAACTTAACTTTGTCAATGAAATCGTTAAATCAAAAAATTTCAAGAAGTTCATTAATATTGGTCAAGCCGTTCTCACTGACGGCTTTATTAATAATCAACCAAAACTGGGCGATTTAGCCTTTCTGAATATTGTGTATGGTTAACGCCAATCACGTGCAGTTCAAAAGATTGACAATATTCTTATTTTAACGTCGAAGTTGTCATCCATTTTGTTTAAACGTCAAAGTACGAAGCAAAGCGCCTCAATCCGCTTTGAAAAATACCTGCTTTCTTTGTCAAAATCAACGTCAAACACTATATATAAATCGAACATAAACTAATTTTGACAAACAAAACAGATCAAAATGCAAGGAGAAAAAATTAATAATCAGCTGAGCTGTCAAGACCACCTGTTATGAATTCGCCTTGCTTCATATGTTACAAATAAATCATTTATTAAATCCTTTCATAAATTCTGAATTTATTCACAATTGAGTGGTTGCAAATATTTTACAGATTTTTTTTAAATTTATTTTAAATTTACAAAAATTAAAAAAAGGTTGATAAGAAAATCGTTTTGCACTGGCAATCTCTTTGTAAGTTCCAGCAGTAGTCTGCCATCATATGGCAATACCATCGGCCTTGATATCTTTCATCCATGGTTTTGATATCTTGGTGGATTCGTTCTAAATGGCTGTAATACAATTTGACGCTCATATTTGTTGGTAGTTGTTGGAAATCTTGAAGCATTTTCCTTACTATTTCAAGATATTCCTTTGCTTTGTTATTTCTGAGAAAATTCCTGACAACTGATACAGAACTTCTTCAAGCTTGAAATTCCAATTGATTCATATGTTTTGTGAATTCTGCATGACTCCTTTCAACTTTTCTATACTGACACCAGAGCAAAATTTGTAAATATATTTGAAGCAATCTCACAAACTGTTTAATAAGTTCAAGTTCATGTTTGATATGTAGTGGTGGAAGGAAAATATTTTCTCAACTTATCAGAGGCTCATGAACGATGTTGTTTCCTTTTCCTACAATCATATTTGTTCTCAACTGCTACTCTTTTGTATTCCACTGATACAGATAAACCACTTAATTGATGTAAATGAATTTAATATGAATAGGTGCTACCCCATAATTGTGAATAAATTCAGAACTTATGAAATGATTTTGAAAAAATTTGAATCATTTATTTGAAACAAAATTTAAAATTTTCTTCAGTTTAAAATTTTAATGAGTCTTAAAGTTTTTTTCGTTTTTCAAAATTTTGTTGAAAAATTTTTTTATAAAACTTTCCGAATATCTCCGAAACAATGGAATTGTTAAAAAATTAAATAGTACGTAATTTGAAGGCTATTTCGCATTTGATCCTTCTGCATTTTTTTAATTTAATCGAAGAACTAGTTCTCCAGTAAATTCAAATTATGTCAATTCAAAAAACGTAATTTATAGGCATTGGAGGTCATTACCATATATATGCAAGTTGCTTAAGAAAATACGGGCCTTAGATCTCGTATTGAAATGTGTAATCATTTTAATTTCTTGCACTTAAATCTAGATTTCAAAGACCCAGGTTTTCGGTAAAAAGTTGAGGAGTTTATTCCGTCCATGAATTTTTGTTTAAGAAAAGAAAGTAAATTATGTTGCTTTTCAAGCAGAAAATGAACTGATCCAGAATTGTCAGATATAAAGTTTTCGATAAGATTTATTTTTGAAATAAATGTTATACTACTGAAAATGTGAAAAAAGTATTATTAAAAAAATCAATAAATTTTCCAGCGTTTGAGCTAGGAATTAGCGTAAAATTCCTAGGATGACCATAATTGAAATTAAAAATTTTCCCATATTCCGATTGCCATATTTAATACATACTTATTTATGCATATGGAATCGTAACTTACTGCGCCTTTTCGCATTTAACTAGTTGTACATGTTTACTATATAATTGCTAATTATTTTGTTTTTCTCGTTTTAGGAAAATGTTCATCGGTGGTCTCAGTTGGCAAACAAGTCCAGGTAAGTTATCTTGTTGCAGTATTATATATTTTATCACTTTATAAGTTCTTCATCAATATCAGTTTCCAACGCCAAAGTGTGAAGTATTTAGTATCCGTATCTAAATTGTTAATTCGTGTCGATTGTTAGAGTTTATTTAACAAAACTCTTACACATCATTTTGTTTAAAACAAAAATAGTAACAAAATAACAGACCAGATACTCCCAATCTGCTTGACTTTGGTATATTTTGACTGCAAATTAAATATAAACTAGGTTGCAACATTTGTACATGTTATAAACGTTAAGCTAAAAATAAATAAAAGCATGAAAATTATTATATAAAAATTGTGTAGTAAAATGTGAACATCGTATAATATGAAGTCACTGTATCAGCATAGATAGACTGACTGGTGTGGCAGGGGCTTACTCCAACAAAACCAAGGTTTTTTCACTTTTAAGACTTTTAATTTTAATTCAATTATAGTTTTTTTCCTAATTAAAGATTTAAGTAAATTTCAACTTACATGGCAGAACAGCAACAACGTTGTTTTTCGGGATCCGCTACAATCCCATCATCAGTGTTTATGTGTTTGTGATTTCGAATTTGTATTTATACAAATTATGATCCGAAAAAGAACACGAGGCTTGGAAACACGCAAGAACACTGATGATGTGAGTTCAGCGGCTCCCGAAAAACAACGTTGTTTCTGTTCTGCCGTGTAAGTTGAAATTAATTGATGTTAATTTATCCCTTGTACCTTTGGAATATTATCTCATATATAATTCTTTCCACAAAAATATTACGATATTTATATCTAAAATTAAAAATAAACCTTAATTTACTTTCTCAAATGCTTTGTCGGTCTTAAAAAGTCACTATCAAAACAACGTTAAATAATGTTATATAATAATGTTTATTTTAGCTCTTTAAATTCGTTCTAGTTTTCAAAAGACACATATTTTATTTCTGTAATTAAATTTTTTATATTAAATTTCACATAGATCTGATTTTTCAATTAAATGAATTCCTTAAATTCATGACCCATCTAATAACGACTGAATTTGCCGGGATCCCGGGAAATTTAAATTAATCAGGAAGATTTGCCGGGAAAATAAAACTGCAGTGGCGACACTTTTGTAAGCATATTAAAAAATTGTTTAATGAAGTATCACAAGACGACATTAAAAGTATTGAAAAAGCATAATACTTTGTTAGACACACCTACTGAGTTTTAGAACACATTCCATCACCGTTATTGAGTACAAATTTCCTTGCTGCATGCATCTAACCACCGAGTTATTGTCTAATGTGCAATGATAACTATCTTCCCTTGCATCTGCATTTCATATTTATTAGACAAATACGCACTTCCCTAAGCACAAAGCACCGGAAATGTTTAACTCACTTGAGTGAATCGACTATCAGTCTTCTGCTGATGCCATAATTCTATGCCATCATTAAACCCAAGGTCGTTGCAAGTGCAAATTTAACGATCATAAAAATTCCATTTGACTTTCTATATATAAATACATATATAATAAATAAAATATAAATATAAATTGCTGTATCTCAAAAACTATCTCCATTGCAGTACATTCGAAAAAAAGTCGGATACTTTTATTGAATTGAAAGTTCGTTATTGTAATGCAAATTCGGTTTGCACAATGAATCTGCCTTATATCTGTATAAGAAAGGGTTTCTATTCCACAAAAGCAAAGTCAAAGATAGACGTAAGTGATTGACAGATGGTGTTTTTTAAATTAATTGCTTTCGTAATAATTTTCTAACTAAGAAGTATGTGTGTATGCATGAGTACAAAGCATGCACCTATTTTCATAAAAAATCTTTATTCAATTTTGTTTTTATTGCCCGTGTTTCTTTTTTTCGGCTATTCTGTTATATGTGTTCTGTTTTTACCGTCTGTTCGATTTCAAAATTCAAATAGCATGTATCGCAATCTATACGATGCGAAACAAAATAAATTGAAATGTAATTGATTAATGATAAAATGCAAGAAAGGCAGAATAAATTAAAGCAAAACATATAAAAATACAATATGTAAACAAATAAAATAAATACAAAAAAAAGCTTGAGATCTCAGTGTTGGCATTTAGCGGCAACGGCAGAGTCAATTGCACTACAGAAGTTAACTTTTAAGCAAGGCACATCAATAAGATGGATGCAACAGCGGTCAAATTGTATTCTATTTTATTTCTTCTATTACAATTAATTCTTCGTTTCGATTTTTTCCTTAGCTTTGTTGACAGTGCGTTTGCCGAAAAAAAATAAAAAATGGTTTTGTTGTATCAATTCACCGATGAGTTTACCTTATTGAGTTGATTTGCTTTTAAGTGATTTGAAAATTGAAAACAAAAAATATCTTTTTGTATATACAAAAACAATTTAAAAGAAAAATGTGGATAGTTTAGTAAAGTAGCATGGAGGCGAAGTTCTTGAATGTATCTCAATTAGAAAATATTCTCATACTTATTTACATTAGTGTAGTTCTTAAAAACAAGAAGCATATTACAGAATAACATATCTTCAATTATGAGATAATGCAAGCTTGCAAGATAGAAACAAAATATGATTTTTGTACGGCGAGTGATCACTTTGAAGCAAGACATTTAACTTTTTAGGCATTCAATTAATTTTTTTTGGAATTAAAAAAAACAATAAATTTAAAATCTAATCATTGGTGCAGACTTTTTTTAATGACAGTGAAAAATTAAAATCTGCTTTCTTCATGATTTTTATCACCTATCAGATCATACTACGCTAATTTCGGTATTTGCAAAAAATTTGAAAAAATTACTCACAACCCCAATGTATGTACAATGTACATACCTACACATTAGGGGCAATGAACAATTGATTTTTGATTTGTGTAAAAATATAGAAGAATTATTGTATCAATTGGTCTAAAGAGTGCGTACTGAAAGTTTGAGCCAAATCGTATAAATCTTAAGCGTTTCCCTTTCATTCAAATTAGCCATTGCGTATTCTAGGCATCAAATGACTCAAACATTTTTCGTTTAAATAAAAGCATAACACATATTTAATGGTCAATCAACCAACTACAACAAATGAATTTTAATGTATGACGTATCGTTCATTAGTTAAGAAATCAGAATGAAGAAAAATTATTGTTCCTATGCTATTCATAAGAGATATGGTGTACTTTAACAGATCTAATTAGATATCTAAGCGAAAGTTTGAAATTTTGTTCTGAGAGAACCATTTCTTTTTTGAGAACGCTCTAATGTAATATACATTTGGGGGATTCAAAAGGTGTCCTATTAAATCATATTGTCAAAATGTCTTAATATTTTACAATAGTTTAAAAAATTGTTGTTGAGCTTCAAACAAAAAAATCATAAAATGATGAAACTTTTTTAAGTATGTTTATTGTCATATCCAAACAGTAGAAGTTTGAGAGAGTGTGAGAGAAATTACATACTGCTTGTTCTTCCTCGTCATATTTTTTCATTTTATTATATTGAAACAAATAATTTTATGACCACCATTTGAATACCCCAATTGTATATGAGTTTATAAAAATATTTAATTTTCGAGACATAAAATCGAGGACAAAATGAAATAACTCTAAATGAAATAAGTCAGAACGGAAAAGCTCCTTATTAAATATGACCTTAAAATGAAATAAGTCCCAATATTTACGAGTATTAAAAATAAAGATAGAAAATAAAAAATATATCTCAAAAAGATGGACAGACGAATATTTTATCAATTTGGGTTTGCAAAATATATTGAATTGAAAAATAAACTAAACGAGCTTACAAGTTTACTAAAGTATTTTAAAGTATTCACAGTAGACGTTTACGCGAGGTTTCATTTTCAAAGAAACATAATTGGCTATGAAAATACACATAACATGATTTTAATTTAAAAATCTTGTAAGTATGGAGATCGTATAATGAGTTCGAGTTATTAAGGAACATTAAATAAATACAATTTTTAAATTATTTTTCCAAATATAATTTTAATTATTTTTTATTTTCAGTAAAGCTTATCTTAATAAATTCGTACAGAATTCCATGAAGTTCGGAATTAATTCGGGAAATTGTTAGATTTTTATTATTGGAAATTTACGTAAAATGCGAATACACGAATTTTATTTCAAAGAAATCAGTCAGCTCACCCTCCAAATAATAAATCGAATGTTTTTATGAAGATTCGCAAAACATATTGGCGGAGTGGACCGTGATATATGTATGTCTATTTTAGAAGTTTTTTTTTCATATTTTGGTATTTTCTCCATAATCAACATAAATTAGAATATCATATGAAAAGATTTTTCAAGCTGCACGCAATAGCTCATAAATATTGTCCAAGAGAATGCGGATGCGGCTTCAAAAAGCCTTGATATGCTAAACTGTGTGCTTTGTATTAAGAGAAAGGAGAAAAAATGCAAAAACCTAAAAACAACAGGTCAGCAGTAGTCATCACTACACCATTTTTCAATGTAATTCAGAACATTACCGATGATATTGAGAAAATTCCAAGTGAAATTGAGAATTTCAAGTTCAAATTCAGAAAATTCCAAATGAAATTGAGAATTTCATGTTCAAATTCAGAAAATTCCAAATGAAATTGAGAATTTCAACTTTAAATTCAGAAAATTCCAAATGAAATTGAGAATTTCAAGTTTAAATTCAGAAAATTCCAAATGAAATTTAGAATTTCAAGTTCAAATTCAGAAAATTCCAAATGAAATTAAGAATTTCAAATTCTAAATCAAATAAAAAATATATTGAAATTGTATTTAACAAATTTACTAATACATACATACATATGTAACATTAAAATAATGCAGATATAAAATAATTATAAATATGTACATGTTTGCATCATTTTACTGCCCAACAGGCATATCATCTAATTGCAGAGCAGTTTGATAGAATGTAGTTGTGTGCTGTATAGCTCTACTGCAATCTCCGGTAGTTATGCAGGACTTGGAAGTGTTTATTATTTCTTCAAGATATGTCAGCCTCTGCTCACCTACATTTGGCGGACTTACATTTGGTATATTCATTTTGGATTTTACACTACTTTTAATTTTGGACCAAATAATTTCAATAGGGTTAAGCATTGGTGAGTAGGGACTCAATCGCAAAAGAATTGCTGGTGTATTTTCAAAAATTTGATGTAAGCGACTGTGGCAGGGAGCATTATCGCATACCAAGACGAGTTCAGATAACTGATTCCCCAAATCCTCCCATTTCTCAAAAAGCCCTCTGACCCATTCATTTGCAGTATCGGCGTTGAATGAACCTCTACGACTATTCATTTGGACAACGCCTGACGCACAAATTGCACCTATTAAATGTATGTTGGGGCCACGGGAAGTAGGTATCGTTTGTACTGTACGGGATCCAACACGAGACCAACCACGTTTTCGACGGCAAAATAAGTTGAAGTTAGTCTCATCTATCCAGACCACTTGTTTTCCAGCTCTAACAAAGTCGTTAATTTTGTTGACATATACCGCACGCTTTTCTTTATTAAGTTGACTGTTCATTGATATTGGTTCTATATGAACGGACTTTATAGAATACATCTTACCGTGAAGAGCATTACTTATAGTTGTGATGGAAACTTGTTTGTTAAATTCGGTAGTTATTTTTTCAGACATTTGACGGAGTGTTAACTCTGGCCTTTCTTCTACCCAATTTAAAATAATATTTAGTTCCCCATCACTTAAGGATCGGGGCTTTTTTCCACCTCTTTTCATTGAACTTATATTTGCTTTTGTCACCCAACAATGCGCAGTTTTGTAGCATATATCTAAGGATCTCGCCAATTCTACCCAATCACTTCCTTTATTGGCTGCATCCATTATGCGATGTCGATCTGTACTCGAGTACCTTTTGTATGTCTTCCGTTGAACACGTTCTGAACCTTTTAGATTTTATGTAATATTTTAAAGCATTATAAGTCATCGACAAATTTCAAGCTGTATACTAACCTTCTATTTCTCCTCTACATATAGGACAATGGGTTCTAACCAAAGATATACATTTTTCATGAAATAAGTGGCGACACGGTATAAGTCGCTTTATTACCCCACGTGTCATGTTGCATAAACATATTCCACAATTATCTTTTAATTCCATTTTCCTCGCTCAAGTAATTAAACATTATGTTATTGCTTTCCCGTAACATTATTTAAAAAGCTTACTTGACCAGAAAATAATTGAAGTTTATGTAATTTGTTTCAATTATTTTTTGCCTTAAGTAATATCATAATTGATTAAAGCTGTGTTCTTTCTATGTACATATTACCTATTTGTTTAAAACAAATCAATTTCTTAATATTATATAGAACTTTCTCAATTTCATTTGAAATTTTCCCAACTTCATTTGGAATTTTCTGAATTTGAACTTGAAATTCTCAATTTCATTTGGAATTTTCTGAATTTAAACTTGAAATTCTCAATTTCATTTGGAATTTTCTGAATTTAAAGTTGAAATTCTCAATTTCATTTGGAATTTTCTGAATTTGAACATGAAATTCTCAATTTCATTTGGAATTTTCTGAATTTGAACTTGAAATTCTCAATTTCATTTGGAATTTTCTGAATTACATTAAAAAATGGTGTAGACCCAAGATATTTTGGCAAACATAATAAAACAAACTAAGCTTTGATTTTAGGGCATACAAAATACACTTTATTCACCTTCAGTGTGAGTGTGTTTTGATTCCCTTAAAAATTCATAAAGAATCATGTGATTTTTTAGTTTGCTTATGTTGTCTTGGGATAAAATATGAAAATACGCAATAATCTACAATATTGCAAATATTTTATTAAACCTTAACCAGTGAAAATTAATAAGAGAGCAGCTAAAAGACTTAAAACTAATTTAAAAAAATAAAATCAGTTGCAGGTTGCTTAATAATACAGATACATATATTTCGATAGCAAAAATATAAATTAAATCTACAGAACATCGCTCTGTTTTATTATTAATACATTTAACAATTTTTTCTTACCGCCGGTAATTGTTTTTTCTTTCCTAATTGTATAAATTGGGCGGAGCAACTGAATATAAAAGATAAAAAATGTGCAAAAAGACGAAAAAATAACTACAAAAAAGTAGCAAAATAATTTAAAATGCGATGGCTGGTTGAAAAAAGTAAAACATTTATACTGAGAGATACGTATTGTTCAGTGGTGCTAACTTAGTACTTTTCACACAGTTATTAGAATTTTTTTATGGTTCTAAATGCATAACTTTATGCTTAATTGAATTTTTTTTTCAAAAAGGCAACTTTTTTATACTTATGTATTTACTTTTGCATTTATTTTTTTTTTTCGATTAAATCTTTATCAAAAAATCTCTCAAAAGTTTATCTTGACAAAGTAATTCATATTATTATTTGGTTGAATTTAATTTTATTTATTCTTATAGAACTTTATTTTATTTATTAATAGACTAGAAAACTTTGTTCATTTTAATGTTTCGAATATGAAAATGTTTGAGAATAAATAAGGAGTGTTAGTTGCATAGGATCCAATTTGTACTTTTCTTATAAATATGAATGTCGGCAAATTTCTTATCTTATTTCCGCTATTCTATTGAATACCATAATATGCAGAATAATAAATTAGCGTATCTTTAAATAATGAAGATCCTGTAAGTTAGTTTTAAAATTTATTGAAATAGACAGTGAAGGTTTTGAAATTATACCTTTCAAATACAAATTATTTGGATTATTACGATTCAAGTTATTTAATAATATTCCTGGATTTCAAGGATTAATTTCGAAGAACTTAGCATTTTTTTCCAATTTGCTATAAGTCTTTTATTAAGAATTTTTTTTTTTTAATTTTTATTATTTTTGGCGGTTTCAAAAACCGACCTAACTTTTAGTTTATGTTCTGTAGGTCCTGGCAACACGGCTGATATACACTAATAATCCGATTTGCGCTAATAAATGGGGTAAAAGCAAAACAATGAAACTCGAACCACTTCCAGCAACGGTTTAATACCTATACAACACGATTTAGTTTAATTTGAGCTCATTTATTATATAAGTTAAAAAATATATAAAAATATTTTACTGATTTTAAAAGTCTCTTTAAAAAATCAGGTATGCATAAAATATTCTTATAATTATATTCAAACAATTAACGATTACGGAATTGATGTAGCTCGAAAATATCCGAGTCTGATAACAAATAATTGTTTACCTTTATATGAATTGACTTAAGTTGTAAATAGCACAGTAAATTATAAGGTGTTGTTTACAACTGCCATATTTTTCCATGTTATTGTTTTGAAACATACGACCTTAAAACACTTTGTGAATACTCCAATTGTATAAAGTTGCTGCTTAAAAAAATAAACCACCAACACCCAATTTTAAAAAAAGTGAATGCTGCTTATGGATTTCTAATACAGCTGTATAATTTCGCAGGCCCCGGCACTAAATTAGCTAAGCTGACTGCTTAACTAGCTAGCTCATCCGGCTTAACCGGCCAAATTTTACATACATAATTTTAAGTATTATATAAACCAGTACAATTACGTACTTTCGTCTTTTTCTATATTTTCCTCTTAGAAAATTAATTTTCTCCTATTTATTAATAGAAGTGCTAAAGAAACCACACCAAATCCCAATCCATCCAGTACTTTTTTTCGTGATGCGAGTTTAGACAGGCGCAGACGAACAGACAAAAATTGCATTTTATGAACTTAGAGTTTATCATAATGAATCGCGAAAGTTGAAGGATTTAAGTTCGCTGTATTTTTGTTTGAATAAAATCTGCAACCTGTAGATATCGAAAATTTTGTCATGTAGAAGAGAACATACAGAAAATAAATTTTTACGCAGAGAACGTCAAACGTTGAATTATATCAAAAACAATAAGCATCGCAAACTAATAAAAGGAATAAAATATGAAAAGAAAATATTTGACAGTAAGTTTACATAATTAATAAGAAAATAATGAAACATTTCTGTGCAACATTTATGTGCTATTTATGATGGCAAAGGCGTGGTGATAGAATTTGTATAAAATAGTTAAATTTTTTTCTTATTTTCCCAATGAATTAGAATTTGAGTCGTATTTTAGAAAAATAATGTGGTTTTTCAATATTGAAAATTTGTCGCCACTTTCAAAGAAAAAATCGGTAAATTATAATATTGTTAATTTGGTCAGTGTTGTCACAATTTTTCCACAAATCGAGAAAAATTACTTAATTGTGAATGTGTTTTCTTTCGTAGAATAAAATTTCTGTCAGCCTTCGTAAAAAACTTTTAATCAGAAAAAAATCTAAAGTGGAAACAACAGCAGAAAAGTTATTGTACGTTTAAATAAAATAAAACTTTTTTATTGACAGAATTTACAAGTACGAAAATATCCGACTGATCGGTTCATTTATTGAGAAATCAACCGAAAAATCAACATTAGGAAAATAATCGACAACCGCATTGCAGAAACATTCGATCACTTTATAACACAACCTTGTAAGCAGAGTTACAAAGAATATTAAAATAGTAAGAAAATATTCATTGTTGCATTCAGGCAAACGTTTTGCGTTGTTTTATGGAAAGTTTTTGTATCAAATCAACACTTAATGTCACCGAAAATATTAAAAAGCATTAGAAATAAAAACTAATAGCATTGTCGATTTTAAAAAGCTCTAAAACCGTGCTAAAAGCACTCAGTAGACAGCGCTGGTACGAGTATGTAAAAATATAAGATGAGAATAATACACTCTTTTTTATTTTGTTTTTGTGAATTTCTCATTTATCGGCCGGAAACAGGCTAGGAAATGATTGTTTCTTTTCTTGAATTGTTGTAAATTAACTTCATTGTTTCCAAAAGTTAAATATTAAACATGCTACAAATATCTTAACGAGCACATAATAAGAGTATGTGCCTGTGTGCGTACAAATCAGTGATGCGAAACCATTGCAAATTTTTTAATAGTTTCATATATTTTGTCTAACTTTAAAAAAGTAAATCGTTCACAAACCCATACATATACATATCTGTTTTATTTTTTTTCATGAATAACCACACAAGTCCATTTTTGTAGATTTTGCCAAAATTGCTTTATTTTGAATCACCTTCACATACGGAACGGATTTGTTTTATGAATGGGAATGGGTTTCAGTTCTAACAACGTATGTATGTCGTAACGATTTCCATTTCAACATTTTGGTGTTTCCACACAACCTTTTATTGTTTTTTATTAGACTAAGCTACAATATCATTCATATAAATACAAAGAATTTTTGCCTAAAATTTGTATACCAAGATTTAATGATTCTATGACGAGTGCATTATTTCAAATATGCTCTCCCGAAAAAAGTCGGTTTTAAGACTTATGCGATTCTTCATGAAAACCATAGATTTATTCATGTGTGTACATTGTACAATTGAACATTCATATCCATACATACTTTCATACATACACATACAAACATACATGCATAAACATGCAACCTGCAACAAAACGCTTAATATTTTATTTCTACTGCAGTGGGTGATATTTGGCTTGGTTTTTGAAGTATAAACTAGTTTTTTCTGCTTTTTGTTATTATTCTTCTTCGTATATATTATTATATATATATTTTTTCTTTCATATGCATAAAACTTCATTGCATAATTGCATTTGGCATCCAAAATAGTTTCTCTAAATGGTCAAAGGGAATAATTTAGGTGAAGCCTCTTATTTTATTTTATCAGTCTTTTTAATATTCATTTTAGTTCTCCCTTCATATTTCTTCTCCGCCCAGTAAAGTGAAGTATATATTGAAACGAATTTAGTTAATGGACCATAATTTGTATTGAAAATTGTCTATTTTATATCAGTAAATAAGGAGGATGGCAGTTAAGAAATTCTTCATCATGAATTTGACTTTGAAAGACATATTTGTTATACATATTTATTTAATAATTTAGATAAAAAACTGTTTGATACTTGGTTTTAAGATCTTGCAGTTATTAAAAAATAATAATAATAGATAAAAAAGATATGAATAAATAGTAGCAACAGGAATATTTATAATAAATATGTGTTTTTTGTATAAAAGTGTGTTTAGAACATTAATTTATTTTTTTTTTATCTGCAAATGTATTTTCTTTTTTATTTCTTCAAATTCAATTTCGAATTCCCAAAACGTAGATGTTCAATTGTTATATCAAAACCGTAATCGTGCATCACTGTAAATTTGAAGTTATCGATAAAAACGGTTTTATGTGTCTTCCCGGAAAGTTATAATAAACATTATTATAAATGATCGAATAATTTGAAATTAATTGTTCATAAACGAATACAAATAACTCTCGTATCCTCTTTCGAGTCATGATTTGTATAAATACAAATTTGAAATCACATTCAACCGAGCTACCTAAACAGTGGCAGATACAACGTTGTTTCTGTTCTGTCGTGTAAGTTGAAATTAATTATTGTTAAATTTTTCCCTTGTTCCTTTGGAATATTGTCTCATGTTCAATTCTTTCTGTTACGAACTTTAGCCAAAATTATAATCACTTTGGATTAAAAACCACTAAACGATTTTTTGTTGCCCAATCTTTTTGGCGAAATATTATCAAAAATATCTGAAGTTTTTAATTTCTTTTTTAATTTATTTCGCATTTCATTGCGATTATAGTTAGCGCTTTATTATTTAAATAGATAAGCAACTGGTGAAGTTAAAATTTGTTAAAGAAACGTGATTAGCACATACAAAACATTCTCAGTGCAACTGAAGCTCCTCCTAAATGGTACTAAAAGGATAATTTCTAAAAATTTGATTAGATTAATTTGAGATCTCATATAAACAATTAGTTTATTCCCAAACTTCTCTATTTTGTGAATTAGTGTTATTAGTTCTATAAAAGAAACCCTCTACTTCTTGTCTACTTATATTCATTGACCAACAACTGTCTTAAATATTTCTATTTTACTCTTGACTCCATCTATCCATCTATCTCTCTCTCTGGTCCTTGGTTAATTTTTCTGTTAGAAACTTAATTGTGTGTAATTCACCACACGTAATGCCTGATTTGTTTTGAATAGTTGTGGTAGGAAATTATTTATCTTATTTAATGAGGATTCACTAAGTGGATTCTACGCTGTGTGGCTGGGTATTCTCTACCCAATGAGAGGACAATTTCATGTCGGATTTCCACTAGACACAAGCAATTAAATCTAGTTTTTTGTTTGTTGTTGATTTTATTTGTACCAATGAATTTGTATATGATGAATTTCTCTATTTTGAGGAAAAATCGTTTGTTTGTTTTTGAAATTTTTGTTGAACTTCAGAGAGAAGCTACGAGTCGTGATCGACTTAAACAAATTTATAGGTAAAAGATGAATTTAATTTTAATATTTTCACCTACAGTAAATATTAAATAAAAAAATAGTGATGGACGGAAATATTCATAAATGGAGAAATTTTTATGTTAAAAACTTCCTCCATCTGCATTTATGAAGCACATCATACAAAATAATTGTATTTTGAAAAAAATATTTAAAGGGGCACACATAAGAAAAAAAGAAATAGAATATTCCAAAAATATTGTAAACAAAGTGAACGAAATAACAATAGTTATCTTTTGTTTAAGAATTTTAAGTAGGTACAAATATTCTTTTTATGGTGAATTAGAATCGTTGAAAATTACGAGCTGCATTAAAATGAATTTATTTAGATTTTTTTCTCTAACTATTCTATTCCAAATAAATTTTGCATTATTATTTCACTTATTAAGTGTTAAAAATTACTACTAACAACATAGAAAAAAGTTACCAATAATTACTAAGTAATGAGTACATACATAAAGTTACCTTAATAAAGACAGACCCTAAATAACTTTTACATGTCGGAATATGCAAAAAAACTCGATAAAAAAAGACAACTTCTACTTCCACCTTCACTTACTAATAACGATTTAGAAATAGTCGTTATTCAATGAATGTACAAAATACAAATAATATTAAATATCTGACATGGAGGTAATTTGAACTCGTGCACTTCGAGTTATTGTTGTGTCCTTTGTCAGGTATTTTACTCACTGGCTTGTTGCAGAATTCAAGAAGCTTCATTTATTAGCAAGGACTAAACTGACACTATAATTTTAATTCCGAACGACCACTTTTTTAAAGTGAACAAAATAATGCAGCTTTTCAAGTCTTTACCTATTGCTGTAAGACTAAAATGCTACGAAAGGTAAACCACTAATTCAATTTTTCCTTAAAAAATATGTATGTATGTATTTAGAATATGTACCGATTTCATCCTTTTTGTCTTGTAGAGAAGCCAATATCAAATTACGGCAAAACCAGCCGTTCTATAGTATTTTTAAAATAAACAAATAAATTAACCTAAAAATAATCGTACACATTAATAAAATAACTATACGGACTTAAAATCTCTGCATTCTTTTTATATAAAATCACAATTATTTAAAGTTTTTTTTGTTTTATTGATCTAATTTTGGTACGTTTTCACCACAGATTCGGCATTAAATACAATTTCAAATCCCATCACTGGTTGGAACAAACATCACCAATTATAAGTTTACATTAGACCCTCCCAATATAAATCGGTGAGTAGAAATATTAATACGACAAATAATCGCATTCAAAATTAAAATTAATAAAGGCGCTCATAAATATATTTAGGTTTGCTAATGTCTTACGATTTTTTTACAGAAACGTAAATGTAACTGCTACTGTTTTCAATATAAATATCCAAACGGAAATTTTCATTTTATTTTCAAAAACAGGCGGTTAATTAAACTTTTCTTGTAGTATACTCAAATATTTCTAAAATGTAACGTCTCATAGTATCAGGAAACCTTTACCTTTGATTATCTGCCATGAGCTGAAGTGCCAGCATATAATAAAAAGCTCACTCCTCCTTATTAATTTTTATATTATATATAAATAAATATAAAATATAAATATAAATATAAATATAAATATAAAATATTTATTTGCATATTTATTAGCATGTTAACAACTAAAACTAAATTGCAATTTAATAATTATTGAAGGAACCTTTTGAATTATTTTAGTGTTGTGTTGCATTTTTATTTATAATGGTGCTCATCGCATACTGTAAATTGTCTTGAGATAATGAAACTGAATATCGCATAACTTTTTTCATTATTTAACAAAAATGCAAAAAATTGTACTTAAAACAGCATTTCAGGTTTGCTAACTCAAATATTGTATCGTGAATTACAAGTTTTGCTAGATAATTTGCGTGTTAAACTAAATTCCGGTATTGTATTTTGATAAAAAGTTTTTTTTTACTTAATTGGCTTTTTAAGTCAGGCGGTGTTTTATTTCATCACTGGTTAATCAGATGAACAGTTAAGCGGGGCTTAATATATTTAATATTTTAGGATTTTATTAATAAGTTAACCCACTTCAAATCAAACAAGGAAATGGGTGAAATGGACGTCGCTATCTCCGAGTTTAGTGAAACTCGGTACGGTCAATGTTGCCAGTAGATTTTTTAATACTTACGCATGGCGAAAAAAATTAGTATTTTCCCCATTTTGTTCACTAGTATGAAAGAAACAAAATCAATAATAAAAAATGTATGTATATTTTACTCCTACGTATTACATGTTAAAGACTTAATAACAAGAAAAAAATAAAACTGAAAACATTTTTACTTTTAATACAATATTAATAGGAAACCAAAAGGCCACTTAACTAAATTTGTTAAATGCCTATTAGTGCATTGGAAACCTTAAGGAAATTATCTTAAATTACAGATTCAAAGTAAAGCTTTTCTTCTTAATATGACAGATAAGATTAAAAAGACCACTCAAAACACTGATGAAGTTTAATGCCGTTTTCTTAAAAAAAAAATGCAAGAATTCTTCTACTTTTTATAAAAAAAATAACAATTCAGAGTTTTCCTAAAACAAACATTTTTCATTGTAAATTATGATAATATAATTAATTTATAATAAGTCAGTATTTCAAAAAATAACCATATTGCAAATTTTCAATAAAAAGGGCAAAAAATGTTGTACTTTTTTCTAGAAAATAAATCGCAATAATACTTAATAATATTCAGTTCGGTTCAGCTCAGTTGAATATATAAACAATTTTGTATTTAATTAATTTGCCCCCTGAATTTAAAAAAATAAATAATCTAATAAAAAATCAAACCGATTTTCCATGCGCTTCTATTTTAATTACAAAATAACCTACATGCATTAAAGAGTATAAAATTGAAGTTTTTCTAATCTTTGCTTCATTACTTAAAAACGTATCAAGCCTTGCTAATTTGCTGTAGTTTTCGGAGAGTTATTTACATTCTGTAAAAATCGCATACAACTATATTTTGTACTCAGGAGATTGTTGTTTCAATTTTCCATTATTGGTCCCGTTGGCTGTGGTCGTTAGCGCTTTGACTACAAACTTAATAATAACTAAGAACATGGGTTCCAGCCCGGTTTCAGGCAAGTCATAACATCCTGCTCTTTTCTGATTTAAAATAGTGTTTACGTAACGAAGACTGTAGCATACATGACCGATCAATCAGGTAGTAGAATAGCTGGTTAACCTTATTTGCGTGAAATTTCGTTGAGGTTGATGAAATACTCATGACAAACTATAAAACTAACAAACACCATATTCGTATTAATTTGTATATTCTATTTGACTTTATCTTAAAAATTGATATATGCTGACAGTGAGACCCGGTGTTTTATTTGTTTCGACAGCCATTAAGGAATTTCCTACAATAGATTTTGTATTGCTTTAGAACCGCTACTATCTTGTTATTCGGTCTTGGTAACACACCTTCTGGTTGATTGGTATTAATTGCCTGAGGGTTGTAGTTCTCTTTAAAAATAAAAGTTGCGTGTAAACCAAAAAGTTTAAAATAGTTTTCTGTGAAACTAGTTTTAGTTGAGTTATAACTCTATTGTAGTAAAGGATCAACAAAAACACAACGTTAAACGTTTTAAATATGATTAAAATTTAAAATGAAATTGACGTTAACTTGGCGCAGACTAAAAGTTGTCTATATTGTTATTAAATTTATTGCCTTTTTCCAGACTTAAAAATCAAAATCTAAGTTAAGATTAAATTACTTTCGGCTATTTTACTTTTCGAAGTAAATTTTTTTTATCGCAAATATCAAACATATTTTCTTTAGCTTGTTAAGAATTATTAAAAATAATCGAAATTAAATTATTCAAAAGTTGTAATATTTAAAAGTATGATGAAAACGGAACCAGAAATAAATTAACTCTAATTACATGTATTCGACATTCATTTACAACCTTTCTTTGAGTATAAGTTGCCAGTAACACTTTTCTCCCTTTGAGAAAAACAAAATTTTTGTGTAGAATATTATATTCCCTAATAATTCCTCAAATAATTTTGAAACAAAGGTTAAGTATTGCAGACCTGCACAAATATACTTAAACATGCGTTCATTTCATAAAACAAATTTTATTTGTAATAAATTTATTTGCTCAGAAGGGCGGAAAAAACACTTGTAGAGTACATTTAAAGAACGCAACTCGTTTCATCTCCTTATTACTCGTAGATGCTCAATACCAAAATATATTATTGATAAATCTATTTTAAGTACTTTCTTTTCACATTAGTGCTCTTTAGAAAATTTCTGACTGAAATATTATTTTTAGTTATACCCCAGAAGTAAAGAAGAAGATTGTTGCTGGTGCACATGTATAAGTAACGACGTTTGGTCAGCAGAGCCGATTAGAATTAATCAATTTGACTTTCAAAAAGTCTATATTTATAATTTGTGTTGTGCATGCTAAATCTTCTTTCATTTTGAATCGATTTAAATTTTCTTTTAAGAACTAATTCCTTTCGTGATCTGTTTTTAAACTTGTAAAATGCAACTACTACAATTATAAATATCCTCTTGTATATCAAAAAATAAAATACAAATAAAAGCTTTTGTTAATTTCTATTCTTTTTATTTTCTGGATTAAATCTTTAAGTCAGCAGTTTTCAAGAGTAACTTGGATGAAACTAGCTCTGCATTAGTGCTGTATACAATATAAGTATGTATGAGTATGAACATCATAATTGAAAATGTAGCAGCACCAACCAACAATGTAACAATTTACAAGTACGTATAGTGACAGTTGCCACATACAAATATGTATAACAAAATGGGGGAAGTTCTAGTTCCAATACCAACTATATCACTTCGTAGTAGTGTCAGTAGTAAAATTAAAAGAATTGTTGTTTAAAAGCAGTCAGCAGTTAGTCAGTATATGAGCATAAAGAATATACTTAAAGAAAACAATTCATCGCCAATCACCGCCCAAAGAACGCCAATAAGAAGCTCATACTTACTCTGATATTGCCACCGCCACAGTATGTGCTAAAGAGGGAATATGACGAAAGCGAAAAACAGCAGAAATACAAAATCTCGAATTCTAGTGCATTGACATAGAAGTACCCACTTCAGTTGGTTGGTTGCTGTTTGGTTTGCTTTGGCTCTTAGCTTAAATAGATTGTGTTAGATTGCTTAGCAGTTAGATTCAGTCTTTTTTTTTACTTAACGCTGACTCGTCACTCGTAAAATTTTTACCATTGTCGTTGGCATAGCAATTTTATGGAATCAAACTTTCTTTTAAATTATAAAAATCAAATATAACTCGCAGTAGGGACACCTTGCAGTTAAAATTAATGTTTGTCTAGAAGCAATTTTATAAAGGATACTATGCTACAGAATGACTTGCTGATCCATCCACATGAATAAAACATGTTTTTTGTTCGTAATGAGCCGGCTAGAAGCAATAGGTTCTGCATCTACATGTAATAATGAATAGTTGTAATGTACTGACCTTATCCAGTAACTAAAATATATATTAATAAAAGATAATGTTGTTTTTGACATAAATACATTTTTAAATGTTTTTTATAAAATATTTACAAAATATGAGGAACAAAATATTTCTACAAAAAAACTATGAGATGGCACTTAAATGAAAAGGTAAAGTTTATTGTGATCTACTGTTCCTTCTAGAACTTTATTAAAAAAGACTTTGTTAAATGACACACGTTCATTATTAATTATTTAATTAGGAAAAATTAAAACTTTTATGTATGGCGATCATTTGAACTAATTTTTGTCATAGAACAACTATTTTATTGCGCACTAACACTTGTTTTCATAATCACCTACACAATTAAGAAATTACATTCATTCGCCAGTTGTTAAACTGCCGACTATCTGTACGATAAGCGCGAGCTCTACTGCCGCATCACTCAGAGAATAATTAATTTGTTTATTTATATACACATATAACTACTGTAAATTTATACGGGTGGTACGTAGTTCGTGTGAAAAAGTAAATTGTTCTTAATAGAAGTCTTTACCAGGGTTGCCAGAATGTCAAAAACCGCCAAAATACTTAATTTTTTTTTAATTTTTGCTTATAATTGTCAGTTATTTTAATATATTTTAGTGATATAGTTTTTAATTATAATTGTTTTTTTTATAAATGAATAAAAATACATTTCGCCAGATATATTTTTGTTTAATTTTATTGAAAATAAAAAACAAAAAAGACAAGTGAACCAAGAAAACATAAATGTTACTATAAACTAATAATGGAATTTCCATTGCGAACTGGAACACATGCTACATGCATTGATATAATTTATAACTCATGAACTTCAAAAAAGTTTTTTTGTTGAGGGCTTTTACCTGGTCTATATACATACATGCATATCATTGGTGCTTATACCAAATCATCAGTAGACCTTAAACCATATTCTTGAAAAGTTTCAAACCTCTCTGAACTTATGAACTTTATTTACGATCTATTCCGCTGATGAATTTCAGCGGAAACTATTATTGAAGATTTTCAATCAACACAGACATTTCTAATTGGAATTACCAGCGTATAAAGAACAGCCAAGTATATACCCAATCTTTTTAATCACATAAAAAATTTTGTTTAAAACTAATGAACATCTTTAAAGAATGCAAAGGTGACGATTACTTTCATATGCAGTTCCTAGATCTAGAACTAGTCGCTACCAGTTGGAAACCTTTCACATGACTTACTCGTATAGTGTGATAAGTCCTTTTAATTCTAGGGAATGAACTTCCAAATTTTAAAATGGAAATATATTCATGTTCATTAACTCTTTTAAATGAATCTTTGAATATGCAAGATCATTGTTGACTTTTTGTCAACATTTACATAGCAAAGAAACAAAAATATTGAAACAAATATCATAAAAATCGCCAAGTCGCCAAATCAAAAACTAGTTGGCCAAATAAGTTTGAAAATCGTAATGTTTGGCAAGAAATCACTACATCTGACAACCATGGCCACTACTAAGTTTTTTTCTGTCATTAATAAAACAAAGAAACTTCAGTTTCCATTCATCGTTATTATCAAATCTGACTAACTAAAGAACTTACATATGTACTCGTATGTTCAAACGAAATGTCTAAATTTCAAAAGTTAATCAATCTCAAGCTATACGGAATGGTAGAACGTTGTTTTCAGAGATTTTTTTCAAGATGCGTAGAAATTTTTAAAAATTTCTACAGGTAGCACAGATAAAAAGAAGAGTCCTTAAGCTGAAATAAAAACTGCATTTTATTAAGTACAGAGTGCTTTCATTTCCGAAATAATTTCTGAATCTGTTGTCAGTGAAATTTATTTTATAACGTCTTACTCTCAAATTGATGTTTTAGGACAAATATAAAAAATCAAATGTCATAAAAAATGTTTAGACTAAGGTTGTGTTAGTGAGATATTCCAGTTCATAAACGCATTCCATTGGTAACTTAGCTTATTGCTCTATTAGCTGATACAATATTTAGTTGAGTTTGTATTTTCTTTTTATTTAACTTCATTTAGCTTTATATACTTTCGTAATATACAAAAATATTTTTGACTTCATTATGTGCCTTTTAATATGAAATGTAACATTTATTTAAGCATTTCCTTTTGTATATTATGCTCCGAAGCGTCAAAGAGAAAAAGGGAAACACAAAATTGCAAACAACCGTTAAGGCCTATAGTTTAGTGTTTGCCAAAATCTGAGCTCATTATTAGCTAAATGTCTATTTGTCAGACGGGACACTCTTATGTAAGTTTTTCCATAAAAGCGTACAAATTTTGTGTTTCTTATTTTTTTTTGCCAAAAACTTGTATATAGATAAGTGAAAATAATTTCTGCTTGTGTCTGTCAAATGGGAACATGTGAGTGCAGTATTGTGTAAAATGATTGCATAAAGTTTGATATTATTTCTAGTCAACTCATACTTTCTTTTTTAAGGATTTTGCCAGACAGTTGCGGATTTTTCATTGCGTTTTGTGTAATGAATGAATCGGTGTAGATAACTAATGATAGTTAAAAAACATGTTTTCTAAATTAATTTAAGGTTGTTTAATACGAAAGTTAAGTTACTTAATTTTTCATAAGAACCCTTTTTAAGATATCCAATACTGAAAACTCATGCGAGGATATAGCTCACGATCACGCACGTTTATGAAAAGAAAATTCGTGACAAAATTTTTAAGAACTCAGCAAAAAGAATACAAATAAATTATAAAGTGTTTTACATTTCAGTGCAAAAATATTTTAGCACATACTTTTCTATAAAATAAGACCGAGTTATTAATCATATATTTATGTATAAAAAATTATTTTGTTCTCCTTAAAGTCCTAAATACAATAAAACAAAAATATCTTTTCTAAAAACCAATAATTTAAAACCAAAATTTTAAATACAATTTTTCGTGAACTGGCTCGTCCCAAAAACAGAAAAAATTAACCCACAATTTTATGTTGTTTTTCTTATTTCAAACTTGCGTCCATTTTCCATCGAACATTTTTCCTTACTTTGTATTTTGCATTATTGATTTTTTTATGAAGTTATAATTTGGGTATTTAAACTTTTGTTCCTCTAAGAAAAAGAAAAATTACTTTGCCATTGCAATGATCTTGCACGCGCACCCAAGAGAATTTAATATGTGTTATTTATTAATATAATAAAACTTGACACATTTGAAAATTTTTTGGCAGTTAAGTAGTCAGTTTTTCCCAATACGCAACATGTCCTTTGAACTCCAAACAGACTGTGGATCATTTAAGTACGTTGAGATGTTCCTTTTTTTAAGAGTTTGATAACTTGTTTCCTATCGTATAGAAATAAAAGTTAAGTTCTTTTCACAAGTTTGAATAATGCCACTTTATTTTATAAACGATAACTTCTTAAGCATTATAGTTGAACCACCATTTTGGAGAAGGATATAAAGCCAAATCTAAGAATGGAGATAATTGAAAAACTTTATAACTTTTGATGTTGATCAAGTAGATGTCATTTGAATGAAACGAAGGCAATATTATATATTGATAGACTTAGAAAAAAATTGACTTAGAAAATTTTATGAAACTAGATAAATTTCGACCTGAATTTCAGAATTTTTCAGGGTGTATTATGTTAAATATTTTTGGAAATATAAAAAAAAATAATATTATTACATACATACATATCGCTCTTTTATTGCAACATAGTCATATCTCAAAAAACGTAATTTTTAAGTTATGAATACAAAATTGTTTTTCGTATCGCTTTTCATTTTGTATAAAAAGTGTATTCAAATATCTTTTTTACTTATCTCTTGAGGGGAGAATCCTTTTTTTATTTTTCCATTCATTGGGGCGTGAGTAAATTAAAAACCTGAAACTCGTTTTCTGAAGAAGGAGTTCTTTTTGACATGTGACTACGTTGCAATAAAGGAGTGATACGTATATTTGTTTTCATGGAAATTCAAAAAGTTCATGATTTTTAAATGCTGCCAAATTTTTAAATTATTTATTTTGTTTACATAAGAAAAAAATATTAATTTATATACATATATTAATACTAAAGACCTCATTAGTTTTTACTTTTCGTTGCCATTCTGTGCCGTTCTTTTCTGTAGAAAATATTTCTTACTTATTTGTTCTGTGTCTGAACTTGTGGATCTGGACAATGTAATTATAGGAATGCATCTATTAAATGTTTGCAAAATGTTTTTAGTTGATAAAAATATATAAATTTTTAAAAATTTGAATTAAAATATTTTCTGACTTTTAAAACAAAATTTGTAATATTTCACATAACAAAAAACTAATCCATACAAACTTTTGGCTGTCACTTAACGTTGTATTTTATTTTCTTCAGATTTGTCCATAACAGAACATAACGAAAAAGTAACAACAAATCACACATACAGTTTTCCAATTGAATAGAAATAAAACAGCTGATTCGTAACAGAACAGAACGTACAAACTAATTCTGTCTTAAATATATGTTTTATTAGAAATAAAATTTTTCGTATAAAAAAATTCTTACGTGCTCTATTTTATAAGTTATTTATTTGTTGTTGCTTATCAATACCAGCCGACAATAGAGCTGAGGCAGTACCATCAACCAGCGTACTACTTATAGTACGAATCGAAGTATTTCACACTGATATGGCTAGCACTGTAGCAGCTCCACCTGCTGCTTCTGCCACCTGTGTGTCCAGCAAACTGGCGTGATTTATTGGTAACACATTACGCACTATATGTGCCGTTCCCGATACTGTTCGTGATGTCGCATTCGAAATACTTCCAATGTCCACTTTTCCTTAATCTTTTTATATATTTACATTTTCCCAAGGCATACACACATACGAGTAGGTATGTATGTACATATTTTATTTTTTAAATTTCTTATTTTCTTATAAATTTGTCAACCGTTTTTGACACATCTGTTTCAAATTTTCAAGGCGAATTCGGATGAGACTACCTGATGTGTATCTGCCTTGCGTTCTATTTACGTTTAAAAAATATGAAATGGGCATTAAATCCTGAAAATATTAAACTTTAACAAAAACATACATGTAAAAAATTAAAATCGGGAAAATAAAATTGTTTGTAGAGACAAAAAGGACAGAAGAGGAAAAAGGTATGTATCACAAAAACTAGAAAAATTCGGAAACTAAAATGCCAAGGCCGAATTCGAATAAATGAAGTTTGGGAAATGAAAAATGCAAGTTAATATTCCCAGTATATTTTAATATTTATAACTAAATGTTGAACAAAACTGCATGCAAAAATCAAGGAAACAAACAAACAAAAAAATATTGATATTTTTGTTTAAAAAATTGCGACTTAGAGATAATTTTTTAAACAAATAATGAGTAAATAATTTAATTTACAGACAATTTTTTCTTTATTTCATAAATTGGTCTTTAGAAGATAAATTTGGATGAAAACACTCTTTATTTTAGAATTTGAGAATGAAAGAGACTCAGAAAAGCTTTAAAATAAAATCAAAAATTTCTTTAAATATTTTGTTTTCATCTGCGAATTCCGCAAAAAAACGCCATTATATCAGTTGCGTAGATTCATTTTTTTCTTTTACATTTACATATGTATGTGTATATATTGATTATTGTATTTTCGCTATCAAAATTAAATAAATTTTAAAAATTTTATTAAAAATAAAAACAATTTTTGAGTTTTTTTGATTCAATATAAATTTCCAAACGAAAATTTGAACAAGATGAAAAATCGATAAATATAACTAGGAAAAGGCTAAATAGGCAACACTATTCTGAAATTGTTAGCATTTTAGTGTTCAGTACAAATTTAGGTCATCTTAGAGTAGAATTTCGTTAAAAGCAAATAAGAATAAGAATTTACATTTTGGTGACTTTTCTCCTGACTTCGGTAGATTTTTAAAGAATTTTGTTTAAAAAAATTTGTTTAAAAAAATTTGTTTATGCAAAAAGGTGATTATGTGCTAAAAGGTTTGTCTGGATGTGTACAAGTGTTATCTTAGGACCGTGGTGTGCAAAGTAACTTTTTTACAATTTTATTTTTAAAACCAATGTGGTATTTTTGTACATCTAGTTATTTACCTTTACCAGCTACAAGAATTATTGCCAACTTCCGTTGCTTGATTTTCAGCGAAGGCTTGTATACTTTTAGTTTTTCACTCAATATATACATACATGTTTCTTTATTCAAAATTGTTCGGCTTTAAGTTGTTTAGTTAGAAAATTAGACGAAATATCTTATGTGTAACACAAAAAGTTTTTCTTTGTTTCTGTTTGGTAATCTTTACCCTAAAAAATGTTGTCTTGTTGGTTTTTAAGTCCTTTATTTTTTGTTTTTTTGTAAGTCACTGATTTTTTGGGGTAGACTAAAAAAATTATAAAAATACGTTCTACAATGTAACTTTTCAAATAATAAACATGAAACTGTTTATTATTTAGCAATTATTTATTTATTACTTCGTTTAAAAGTTTTATTTGTAATTCAGGAACCTTTACCACATACAACTTTTGTGGCTACCAGTTTTACCATATAAAAATCCTTCACTAAATCCACAATAAGCAAAATATAAAAAAATAAATTAATTAATTTCACAAATCCAGTAAATTTTGTAACATGTTTTTAAATTGGATGCACTGTTTATCTTTTTTACAATAACTTGCCGCAAGTTGAGTTGTAAGTGAGGAAAGTGATCTGCAACATTGTATAGAATAAAAAAAGATTTTCTTAAGCTTATTATTTATGTATACTCAAAACTTCAAATGTTGAAAAAAAAAACAAATAAAAACGTTGTGTTGTACAAATATTTTCCATAGACATTACCAACAACATTTTAAAAATATTGTAAACACTATTGACATATAACTTCAACAACAGGTTGTGAATCAAACAATTGCTTAAAAGTGATTTTTGTTATAACAACCTTGAAAATTTGAGTCCGAAGAAGTGCTTTTATTCATCAAACTTACTTTCGCTCATAATTGGTGCAAATATGAATTTTGGAGTGTGATTTAAATTGAGCTTTTAAACATAAATGTATTAAAGTGAATGTATTTTGATTGAAATTAATAAAAAAATAATTCATGATACTATATGCTAAGTGGTTGTTTTATTGTGTCCTTTGGCATTTATTTCAATAACAACCAGGTTTGTTTACTTGATTTTAGGGAACACTAATATATGTAGATTTGTTTTGAGAACGAAAAGTTTCCTTGGATTCGGTTTACAGAACTGAACATTCAATTATGTTGTACTTTTTCGCTTGCTTATTTTAAATATATTTGTGTATATTAAAAATTGACTTGATTGTGATGTTAAAACTGCATTATTAAAATAAACTCTTTGAGTTGATTTATGTTTGTTTTATGTTTTTGTAATTAGAGTTTGCCTTTGCTTCATAAAACATAATTGAGCTTAGCACTTTCTTTCAGACCGCACTATTAGGAGCATAGAATATTTATAATGACATTGTGAACAATTTTACAAATACGAGGGGAATTATTTATCTTGTGAGCCAAATAAAGGAAGTAACACTGTGTTTCACATATTAAATTGCCCCAAACATATATTTACATAGTTTTAGTAATACCAAAGATATAAATTACATATATTCTTTGGTAATACGTAATATTTGCCTTTATGTTAATCATACGTATGTAGAAAAATACAAAATCAATATAAAGTATTTACCACGATATTAAACTAATCGGGTTAATCGCTCGATTAATTAATCGAGGTAAAAAGTATAGTTTACACAAGACAAACGATAACTTTCTTTAAGATAGCATATTTTGTTGAAAAGTTTCAACTATTTCATCGGATATTTTAACAATTTTGCAAAGAGAATGGATTTCCTGAATTCACTTTCAACTATTTTAGAATAATTGAAATGTATATAATTTACAAATGATTGTCCGATTACCGCAGATCATAACTAATGTGAAAGACTAGAAAATTGTCATGCGTGACACTCAATACTTTTACTTTTTATTACATTTGTGTTGAACATGATCCACCTAAAGAGAGTAGATGTAAATTAAAAATAAATTAGTTCATTTTCATATATTGTTGTTAAATTACTATGGAAGGTAACATTTATTTTCTTAAAGAAAAAATATTTACTCTGAGATAGCACAAATACAAAAAAAATTATTTATACAAAAGACGCAAAACTTCTTTTTTGCTCTGAAGTTTTTATTAGACGTGAGGAATACGATGATTTAATAACTGCCATTTAAAAGCAAAAGTTGCGTTATCACTTTTTGCATATAAGATCTCGATATAAATTTAAAATTTACTATAATATTTTCTACTACTGTGAAGTATTTGAATGCATCTCATTGGGTTTATAGTTCGTCTGTCTTGAATAATTATTAAGTACAAAGTAAATGCATATGTATGCAGCACAAGTCTGCTAGAAATACGCGAAAAAGGGTCAAGTAAAATTTGTGCTAGTCGCATCACTTTATTGTTTTAAATTTTTTTATTAAACATTTTGTATAAAAAATATGTGTCTGTTTCCGTTTCCGTTACAGTATTTCAAGAAGAAAGGAAACTTTTGGGTTTAACGTGTAACACAAACCACATAGTTAACAACAATAAAAATATTGTTGTCGTGGTCATCAACAGCAACCATTGCCATCAACTCAAGCGTCGTCAACATCTGTCGCCTTCGTCGTCCATTACGATGTAAGCGAATGTTGAAACGAACAACAAAAATAAATGATTTTCATTGACTCGTTTCTTTTGTTTACGTTATTAAAGTTTCATGACCTGAAGCACAGACGCAACACACTGCTCTACATATTTACACATTTACATTCACATGCAGACAACGTGAATGACTTGCGATAGAAATGCAAACATAATAACAAAAACAACTGCAATAGCAAAAGAATCATATAAACAGAAATCATGTACTTATTGTAAAAACACCAACATCAGCATAAAAAAATAGCAGAAAAAGGAAGTAGGTCCCCATTTTTATTCTTTTGTTGTTGTATTTGTTCTTATAAACATACACATTTACATACATACATACGAACACACGTATGTATGTACAAGCAGAAACAACTAAACATCTGCAAGCCCGGTAGAACTAATGTTTAACTTAAACAACATATTGATGCTTAAATGGAAGTACATACAAATATACATACATGCACAACAAACACAGTTTCAAACGCTTGAAATATGTATGTATGATGGTTTTGTTAAAATATTTGACGTCAAGATAGACTTAATTTGTGACTTACAGAAAAGGATATAGAGGCCCCAGGTGTAGCTACTAAGTTATAATAAAACTTTTAAAATACAATGGCTACAGAAAAATAATATTCCAAAAATCAATAAACACATTGAAACTATATCATAAAAAATCTTAAATATGCAAAAGATTGTTTAAAAAAATGTGCATCACGACGCGCTCTGAGTATCGGAATAGAGTTAACTGAAAGTTTTGCAAATCAAGTGTATGAGAAATAGAAATTAAAATGTAACAAATTAACATCATTTATATTCCAAATTTATTAACGATCAACATTAAAAAAAATTTGAGAGCAATGTTTGAGATTAAGTTTGAGAATAAACCCCTTTCTCAATTTGAAAATAATGTCACATTTTTAGTGCGAATAACATGTTTTTCGAATTGCATTCAAAATATTTCTAAACGTTTATTATTCTAAATGGAGTTTGATTTAAAATTGTTCTCAATTTGAGGTCAAATAAGTGTGCTTGCTGGGTAGGTATGTATGTGAGTATGTGTGCATGTTTTTTATGCATGCATCTACGTCGGTATGTATGTTTATACTTATACGAGTAAGTAACAATAATAAGCACATATGTACACAAATACATGTGCTCTTTACAGCACATGCCGAAGTGCATTTTTTACTCCACATTGTTTGTGTCTTGGGTTTATTAGACACGTGACTTTTGTTTGCTCGTTTTTGTTCGTTCAAACATGCTGCAGTAAAATTTACTCAGTCGATGCAAATGAGCTTTAAATATTTTCTCTCTTTGTCCTTTTCCATTTGAAAATACTCTTTTTTATTTCACTCTTCTTTACAGACTTTCTTCTCTCTTTTTGCTCACTCTTGTTTTTAGTAATGCACATTTTTGTGCTGCCGTTTTGAAAGCTTTACCATTCATAAAATCATTTTACGTGTTTTCGTATTATTTTGTATGCCGCATAAAAGCTTTTGCAGATGGCGCTGTTTATTTTAGCTGCATATATTATATAAGAATAAATCTAACAGTGTGTTTAAGGTGTAGTGAAATGTGTAGGTGTTTCGGTATTGGGTTGGGTAAGCGAAGTGCGGAAAAGGTATGTGAGAGATTACAATTTTCAAGGATTTTCGAAATGAAATCACCTGCTATTATAAAATTATCATACGTAGCTGTCACTAGATCAAGTATTCGGATAAAAATTCTAGTATTAGTGTCTTTGTAGGATCTATTAATGTTTCCTACCAAAAATTCTCTTCCTTCATTATAATTTTGAATTAAAATATATTCAATAAGATTTATAGGATCTACACTTTCAATATTCACGTTCGATGTGAAGAATAATGTAAATTGCAACGCCACCATATCCATCCTATCTATTAATTCCACGTAGATTATATCCATTCAACGAAACAGGAAAGTCAGTAATGTCAGAACTTTGATCATATTCGCAATACCATCTATGGGACGCATTCTACAATTATTATTCTTAGAATCTAAACATATCTCTCCAGCCATTGTTGTTGAAACAAAACAAATAAAATTTTTCTATATCAAGAATACGTATATTGATTTTAATATTAAATTGTTTGTTGGGTTTTATCATGCTGTAATAATTGATTGTTCCTGGTGTTGCATTCTTTTAATGTTTGAAGCTTTGCTTTGTGTTTCATCTTGTATCTTATTATTGATTTAAGTAAATGTTTTTCTATGTTTTTTATAAATTAGTTTAATTCTTAATTTTGAATTTCAAAAATTAGATTTATTTGTAACTTTTTAATTGATTATTTTTATGTAGTTTTTTTACACACCTGGCTTGTATCATCTTTGATTGATTGAGAACCTTTGCAGAATCGTTAAGGTCTCTGTGAAGTTGACTGGTCGATCCGAGAGAATAGAGTTTCAAAAAAATGATTTTAAGAAACTTTTTTTCTAATATGGTTTTGTGGAAGAAAACTAGTTGATCGGTTTGTATAAAATGTACATAAGTAATTATCAATCAGATTCCATCGGGGAACGAAAGTTAGTGTTAATGTTTTTTAGAAAGGAGAAGAAAAGCTTATTTGATTTCCTGCTGGGGGAACATGCGCACGTTTTCGGGACCCCAACATACCTCACCAGCACAAGTACTGCTACTCAACTAGCATTTATTTAAGAAGGAATACCAGACTTACAAAAATCAAATACCTTTTGCTTTACCACTATTCTTTGTTATTTATGATACTGTTACAGTTTGTATTAGATTTTTTTAACTTCTAATAATTTGTATAGTTTTTTTTAGCTCGCACAAAAGATTGCTTTCATTTAGCTCCATATTTTCCTCTTTTCTGAAAACAATTAATGCTGTTGAATATTTTCTGAGGATTTAGTGACAATAATCAGTGGTCGTAAAGTATTGCTCATTGCTGACAACATTTTTATATCTTTGTCTGTATAAACAGGTAACTCATAATCTTACAGTGCATTTAAAAATATATTATCTAAAGATGTTCATGTCTTAGGCAAATTTCCTTTTTTCTTGTAGCTTTTTCTGTTTGACTACGGAACATAAAATGAAGTGAAAACTAAACATCTCAACTAAATGTTCCATTTTAAAAATAATTTTAACAGATAGGAGTGAATTTATTGAGTTGAAAATCTAAGAAAAATAAATTTCAATAGAAAACAATTCTTTGACGTTTCGATTGGATGGTTTCAGCAAAAGTGCTGCCCAAATGCAATACAAAAATTTTCATTACAATTTTAATAAAATAATGTAGACACAAGAGTTAAAAGTACAAAATTGTTTTTTGAACCAAAACGAATAATTTTTATGCCGTCAGTGGTTTTTAGTTGCAACTTGCAAGTCTTTCACATTGAATTTATTTGTTCTCAAATTTCAAAGAGATCGTCCAAAGACTTAGATAATATTTTACTATTTCAAACTAGGCGTCACTGATGCTAATATAAAATATTTACATTTACATTTTAATAATTGTTTCGAAATTTCATTAGATATCATTCACATTTAATCTTCACAATTAATAAAAAACGTTTTCTTTTTGGCCTCAAATATTTTCTAAAAGAATTTTTATTTAAAAGTTGCAAATTCTTGGCGCCACGTTCACGTTTATTTTGTATTTCTTTTAACTTTTTTACAAGTTTCAAAAGTGGATATTATGCAACACTCTTTATTTTTAAGTTTAACTTTTGTTGTTCCAAAATATTTTTATTTCACAAAGTTTGACATAAAAAATAAAACTGCAAGTGCAATGCACAATCATGTCTTTCTATCTTCAAGAATAATCGTAAATTATTGATAGAAACCTTTTAAGTGTTGCATTAAATTCACCCTCAGTTCAAAGCAAAAGAAAAAAAATATCTAAATGAACAAACAAAAACAAATGTAGCGTTCAAATCGAAGATGAGACATGTTTTCCAGTTTCCGTGTATTTATAGTTTATATTTTTATAATGAGCATGATGATGACGTACAGACGATGACGATTATGGCCAAAACAACTTAAGTAGTTTTACGACAATTTCATAAACCACTTTAAAAAAGAGTCTAGAAATTTTTAATGTTTTTATTAGTTTTGCAACAGCAACTACAAATAAAAATAAGTTGTATATGAAAGGAGCACAACTACTACAAAATTCAGTTTCTTTTCGTACTTGTTTAATAATGTCGTCCACCCATAAACGTCATTTGCTAAGAGTTGCCTATTTTAATCCTTTAATATCTTTTATTTTGTCTAAGTTTCACGATTATTTCTTCTTTTTTAGTCAAATGAATGAAAATATTAAAATAAATAAAAAAAGCTAAGCCGTTACGTTTCATGAAGTTGCAAGTAAACAAACAACTTAGTTTTTGCAATTATGTATGTACATATGTATTCCTGTTCAATATGTACGTGTATAAGTATGTGAATTGTGTAAAGGAATTGCACTGACAAGACACATCTCTGTTGGCTCAAGTTCAATCTAAAAGAAACTTATCGCAAATAGAGCCAATAAAAAAGAATCTCAACTAGCATTTCTATAAGTAGGCAAGAACAAATCTTAGTTCTACTCACATTTTTAAATATATTTTTTCTTTTTTCTTTTAAAACTTATTACATCTGTCTATTTATTAGGTTGATTTATTGCAATATGTATTTCGTTGCTCCGTAATTTCTTTTGCCCAAAACTCTAGAATAAATGTATCACATATGCATAATTATGCCAACTAAAAAATTTACCGACAAAAAATTATTAGGACTAAATACAGCAATTTTAAACTCTTTTCTACTATAAAAGTGCAATTGCAAAAAAGGAAGTTAAAAAATTTGCTTTGTAATCTTCATTTTGGGCGGACGTTTCCAATCTACTTTGTAGATATTGGCTCCGGTGTCAAATAAGCAAAAATAAAGGGAAAAGCAAATCAAAAGAAAATACAAAATATGGATCGCCTCATTCTAATGAATTTATTTATTCATCTTCGAATTCCCAGTAAACAGTTTAATGAATCAAGGAAATATTATACACTATTTTCTTAAAGCTTTTGATTAAAATAAACATGGAGAACTCTTGTGGTCCCCGTAATTAACGATACCAGCTTTAGTGGCTCTCTCTTTATTACTGATTTGTCACGATGACTGCATCATTGTATCGCACTGCAGACGTCATATCGAGAATTGACTATCGGGGCTCAAAGCTACCACAACAAAAGCATATTTTGTATATCCATACATACATACATAGAAGCAGGCCAAACTATTCTTGTTGAACTCGCTTCGGTTTCTGTCTTCTTCAAGAGCAAGGTCTATCTCTTCTTCTGCTGCTTTGAGGGTTCCATTTAATTGGCATTATAGCTATACCGACTTCAGTACAAAGAGCCAGTCGAACAGATTACAAAACGGATGCAATTATGGGTGATACACGATACCTCGCACGGCCACTTTGTACGTCCGACTTGCGCTTTGAAATGAACACTTTGAATTAAAAAAGAGTTTTCAAACCAAACAACAAGCACAACCTTTCAAATAAAGCCAGAATGAAGTCGGTTAGAATGAAATTAACCCAAAGCCTGAAATTAAATAAGTCAAAAGAACTCCTGTAAAATATTTCATTAAATTATTTTCTTACAGTATAAATTCTTTATCATAAAAGCTCTTAAAAATCACAAAAAAAACTACTTGATAAATATTCACTAAAAAAATCAAAAGTAAAAACAGTTGTCCAATTCACAACCTATTAATTCTTGGTGCTAAAAATTTGCTAAATTAAATAAAAGAGATACCGTGTTTTTTGTGATGATCAGTTTTGTGTATTTGAAAATAAAATTCCATTAGAAAATATTGCCAAATATGTATGTTTTTCTGCCAAATTTGTATTCATGACAAGATTAAGATTTTAAATTATTATGCAGATTATCAGCATTTTTATCCCATTGTCACCAATTGGATCGACCCGATTGGTGGTTATTACATTACTGCCTAACACAGAACTATTTGAGTTCTATCAAAGTTTTATCATAAAAGTTTGTTCAAATCAATGCTTATTTTAAGTAAACAAGTAAATAATTACTCTTTTAGCGGATTCAAGTACTATTCCTGTCATATTTTTTTCCAAACAGTATAACAGAATATAAACACTAGAACTCCTCCAAATGAGTTATTTTTTAGATCACAGCATTTTTGAAAAGTTTTCCTTACATTTTTTCCAAACAAGTTTCTCTATAGTGTAGTTATTGCTGGAAAGAATCTTTTATTAGTTTTGGAGGACCGTTCGTGAAATATTAAACGAATAATACAAAAATTTGTGTAACTTATGCAAATATTAAATGCCACGTAATCGGAAGCTGCAAATAAATTATGTTGAAAAAATATGTATATCATTAGTGAATTAGCTGGTAGAAGATAAACAAAGCAGCTTATTTTGTGGGCCTGCTTATAGAATATATTCCATGTAGAACTTTGACACAATTATATTTCTCTAAAGCTTTTTGGTGTTAGAAAATAGTAAAAGTTTAAAATGCCAAATTTGATCTTTAAGCTAAATCATGCAGATAAGAGAGGCTAATAGTTTTTAATTTTGTGCTTGATTCTTTTGAAATATTTATATTCGAGTAGTAGTTTTCTTTTCATACGTAATAAACTCAACGAACATATTACGGACGACTGAAAACGGACCTTATCGAAATGTTTACTAATCAAATATTTATTTGCAAAGAAATGTTAATGATATCGAAATCATTTTCTTAATTTTTATGGTATTGACTTGACAAAGGCATATTTTTAGCTACTTTCTGCCAATTTACATTTGTATTTTAGAATTCTCGATTAGTTTTTCAGAATTTAAAATTAAATTTTAAAACTTTCCGATTAGGAAGCAATCATGCAAGAACTCTATTCATGCATGTTTACTCACGTTGAAGTTTTTTTCTACACACGCGTGATCATGCAACATCTGCGTTAATTACTCATCTCTAGAATATTGCAAATATGTTGCTGGTGTGCATGTGGAATTCTGTACAAATATAATAAATGTCATTGTAATTATGAAAACATGCATATAATTCATGTCTACTGTCACATTCAATTAAGCTAAAAAAAAATAACGAAATAAAAAACAAAATTTCTGTTATTCAGAGATGCAACTTTTAGTGAAATTATATTCGTATTCAACAGAAATTTTTGCTATTATTTGCCATAAAAGTTTGCTGCTTAAATTAATTTCTGTTATTACAATACTTAGCATTTCTTTTAAAATTCACAAACTGCGGAAACAGTATTAAAAACTTCTCCAAATGGTAAAAATTGTAGATTAGTTTCAATGCACCTGTGCCATAAATCCAAATAAACCATTAGAATTTATAATATTATATCTTGATTTTGTGTTTTATATAATTTGCGTTAAACGAGTATATCTATTAGCATTTTCAAAATATTTACTTGAATAATAATATACATAATTATATTTAATATTACAACAAAATTATTTTTATAAGCCAAGACATATAGTCGGCAAAGCATTCGGCTTGAAAAGCAAAGCAAACTCACACAGTTTGAATGTGAAAATTATTTTGTTTTTAAAATTTTTCTTAATTTTTTTTAAATAAAGTTTTTCTAGCCTTTAAATGATGCCTTGTCCAATAGGGATCGAATTCATAGTCACCTGAGCTCTTAAGTTCACCTGTTGCAATTCACCTTGATTTAAACCAACAAATGCTTTATTAATTTTGACTGCAAGACATGCAATAGAAATACTATCCTCACATTTAAAAATAGCGAACTTTACGTATTTACTTAAAATTGTGTTTCTTAATCTGGGTTTATTTCTTAGCATGAATACATATCAAGGATCGTTTGTATATCCTTGAAGTAAAATTACACAAAATATGTACTAACAAATGAAATGTAACGAGAGTGTGAGCAGATATTTTTTTCTATGTACATTTTTTCTTTTAGTATACCTGGGAATTTCATAAAATTGATATCGAAACTCGTTAAAAATAACTGATATTTTTATTTATACTGTCAGCATTCACGTTAAGATTCGCATTGGTCAAAATTGTAAAGACATTTTATGCTGATACATCTTATTCGATAAAGTTGTGCTGTATTGGGTGCTGCTCCAAACAATTTCATGGCTCATTCACCAATTTTTCTTGATCTGGTTTTGTGAAGAAATGTAATCTCCGTGCTGCTAATAAGCTCTAGCCTCTAAAGTTTTTTGAAATATATAATTTTATAGAGATTTTTTTTAACTATATTTGAGATGATGCGTCAAATTGCTCGACGATGATTATTGGAGAAACTTGTAATAGAGACTCTTTAGATTGTGGTTAAAGATGATGTAAAAAATTCAAACAGTCTTACTTGATAAATTTTTAAGTAAATCGCTTAAAATTTTTTTATTTTATCGGTATATTTAGATATTTTTATATCTTAAATAAAACTAAATTCAATTATTTTTGCCTGTACAAGTTCCAGCTCTGATATTAAAACTGAATGCTTTTCGAATTCTCAGATGTTGCCGCAATCGACATTATTACAAGAATGATTATGGTTACTTAAAGAAATGTACGAGGTGCTTGGAAAATAACAGCAGCTTAATGTTTCTTAGCTCTTGATTAATTTTTTTCCTTTAAAATTAATATCAGACAAAAAAAGGTTTGTGCCAGCGCCTTTTTTTACTTTGAAAAAAGTCAAAAATTAAATATTAGAAGTGAAACATTTTTCTCTTAAGTAGTTGTGAATAGGCGTGAACGGAAAACAAATTGTATGCCCTCATTTCGCTTAACTTTTTGGAGTATCAATTACAAACAAAACAGGATAAATTATTAGTTTTTAAATACATCTCGTACGTCATCCTATTACGGTTATCGTTTTGGTTGGCATTTCTTCAATACCAGATATTTTCAGCCGCTGTGAAATCAAATTTTGTCGGCTTAGACGAATTATTTGGATCTCCTAAATATTTTCGGTAAAAAGAACTAATAGAGCATATAATTTAATAGAATAATTCAACTGATTTGTTTACTTTCTATTTTCAAATTTTGTTTCATTATTTCTTTTTTGTATACATGTATGGGGGAAATGGGGAAATGTGATGTTAGTGTTTGCAATAAAAATAAATTCAGAATTTAAAGTTAATTTTCGATACGACTTTTTATTAACGTGAATTTGAGAACTGCGGTGGTTTAATAAACATTTATTAAATCTGCTATTAAAGAGATTTTTATTGACAAAACAAACAATAGCATTAAAATGTTAAATGTGAAAAACAAGATTCATCATGCTTCAACTCCTCTGAACACTACAATTTTCCCGAAAAAGCAAAAAGAAAAAATTTAAAGACGAAAACTTTTCATATGCAAGACTTGCTACGAAACAATTATACACAATGGCAGCATTCAACGTCCAAGTTTTGCTGTTCCATTTATTTTGCTTCTAATTGGAACGGTTAGAGCTATCACAATCTAAGTATGTATGTGTGTATATCACCCACCTCTTATTTGTCTTAGTGTTAATAAAAAGGTCTTCTAAAAACCGGGTTAATTGGTTAAAAAAATTGATTGAAACTTATGAAGTCAAAGTAATTAAAGAAATTGAAATAAAAAATACGTATATTTAATGAATTTTTCATAAATAGTATGAATTTAACATGACATTTTTCCAAACATTTTACATTGAGCTTAAAAATGTTGTGATAAATGATAAGAACTGAACATTATGTTCATTGAACCTGTAATCTACACAACACTAGTTCAATGTAAATTAAAAATGAAATAATTATTGACTTTTGTAATTAAAAAACAAAACTTTACTTTTTCAGTTGTCGGCACGAAATGGTCCTGAAAATTCAAGTTCGCAGTTTTGCAAACTTATCTCATTTGCTTGTTAAATACAGGCTTCCCGAAGAATGTTTTGACTAACGCAGTCCACACAGAAAACCTTTACATAGGCAGAGGAAATCCTTTTTGCATTATTTCATAATACACAAAAAACGAAATAAATCTTCAAAAATTATCTAACTCCCTATAAAATTGTTGTTGTTGTGTTCTGTTCATTTCTTTGGGAACTTATTTTTTTTTCGTTTTACAGACATGTTTCTTAGGGACTTCTTCTTAATTTTATTTCTCGAATGTCATTTTTAAAATCGGGTTGAGTTCTGAAAAAATAAAACCGTTGCTAAACATTTTTAAATTATTTCTTCAGGAAATTATTTTAAGTTTTATTACAATAACTATTATTATTTATATTCTTTGGAATTTTTCTACTTAACTGATAGTTTTTGATTTTATAAAATTGTATTAAATTTTTCTATATGTTCTAATAATTAATTTAGTAATTTATTTATTGTTATACTAAATTTTTATATTTTAAGCATACAGGTATATTTTGAATTATCTTTAAAAATCAAAAACAATTTAAGTACAAAATGTTCAACAGAAATGCAGAAATGTTATCCATAATAAAGAAATCCGAAACGGTAAAATTAATAAAATAGATTTATGATAATTTTCAATTGAAAGAATATTCAGAGAGTTAAATTAAAAATTCCATGCAATCAAAAGGGGACAACTTTAGCAGAATATTAAATAAGTTTAAATTAAAAATCAAAATACATGGTTAATAAATAGGTGACTAGTTTATCGGGTAACCGGTTTGTAGATTGATAAGCACAACTGCTTTTGGTGCATCCCACACCAACTCTGTGAATTATGGTTCAATTCGACTGAAGTTGTGCATGTTTATTGAAGCATAATTTGCGTCGTTTTTTGCGAACGAAATGTCTCGTCGCCTTAAACATAATCTTCGTTCAGAAAATCTATTCACTTTCATATTTCCACATTCTTTGTTATTAAATTGAACAAAAAGGTTAATGGTCAAATAAAAAAAATTTGTTTGCCCCACTAATTTTTTTCTTTCTATTGTTTATTCTTAAATGCAAATCAAGTGTTTCAGGGACTTTAATGGTTGCAAAAACGTCTCACCTTTCTCTACTATCTCGTCGTCTTTGCTATCTAACTGTAAATTTTACTTTTAGTTTTTTAAATATTTAATTATTATTACTTTTTTATGCGTCAAGAGACGCTTTATAATTTCCCTAGAGGCTTTTTCACTAGTTGTTAGTTTTTATCGCTTTAAGAATGTATCGATCAATCATAATGAATCGGAAAGTTCATACATATGTATGTGTGTATGTATGCATGTATGTATATGGTTAAATAATTTTAAAACAATTTCTTATTAATTATTACATTTTTAAAGCCCTAACAAATCTTTTTGTAATAGATTTCTACGTTATGGTACTTTTTGGATCTGCTTGTATATTCTACAAATAAACTTAGCATTTCAAAATTAAAAATGGGTCTTCTACTCATTGAAACAAGAGAAATATATAAAAATCAAAGCCCCGACTGCATCAAAAGTGGACTTTAAAGAAAGGTTGCTAATCAACCTCAAACTGTTAAAAATTCTAAATGGTCATTCGAAATGAAAAATGAGAAGCTAAAGCTAAAGATGATTTTCAAAAATTACAAAAACTCTAAAACAATGTGACCAGATATGACATATTAAATGCGAACACATTTACATTTTTCTCCGCTTTTTAATTAAAAATTTTGTTTTTTGAGTTTTTATTCTTAACAACGAAATACATTTGTTAATAAAAATATTAACCGAATAGCCGGTTAAAGAACTTTTATATTTTGATTTATACGATCCAATTCGTTACGAATTTTGTGTAACTTCTATATAATAATTAAAGAAAGAAATATACGACGTGTATGCGACGGAAGGCGTTTTTGATAACGAAATGGGTTAAAGTCGAAAGGAGATACACTCGTTATTTCCATTTTGAACGATTTAATAAATAATAATATAAAGTATTTAAACGTACAGCTTTAAAAAAAAAGTTGTGTGGGCACGGTCCGTATGAGTGATGTATTAGGATTTCGTTAAGGTATTTATCTGAGCACAATCTTACTGTTGTAGTCTTGTATTATTTTATGTTTAATTTGGGGAAAAGAGTTTCTAAAACCATTATGTTGCTAACCAAATTTATGCTGCCAACTTGTTATTACGTACATGAAATCTTTAAGTACGTTAAACGATGTTAGAAGGACGTTTGCAGATCAATCTCAAAGAGTGAATCTGCAATGCGTCAATCATAATATTTTTGTGGTAAATGAGGTATTGGTTTTGATGTTCCACACTGAAGCTTCAAGTAGGTAGGAATGTATTTTCTGTTATTTTCCATGCAGAAGCGGAAACCCATTCATCTTAACCAAATGTTACAACAGCACAATAAGAAACAACATAAAAATATAGTATGAAGATAAAAGAAAGTGAGCAGACATCAGTGTATAGTGTAATAATCATAAAAGCTACAATTTCATCTAATCGTAGTTATTATGCAATTGGCAACGCGTTTAGTGTTCTTGCAACATGAATTGATGTTGCTTTTGTTGGTGTCTACGGTTGTTTTCCTAAAAAATATGAATATTATCGCACAAGATTGCAACTAACAAATAATAATGAATCATTTTGCGGTCATGTGTTCTGGGAACAGAACAGAATTACCAGAGAGGATGAATTTGAAGGAGAATAAGTACACACAAGTAAAGGCTGTAACAGCTATGATTCTACTGTTTGCAATCGTGTGTTTATAATTATATACTAAATTTGTTATGCCAAAATAGAATACAAAAAGAAAAATGACGTTGCTTTTGTTGTTTCTGAAAAAAGTCTGGAATATTACCAAATATTTGCTAGATAAATGTACAATATATTGCTGTATGCAAGTGTTTGTAGCATATTATATTTAGGGATGTATAACAAGGAGTATTGGTGATGCTGTTAATCGAAATGAACATGTTGTTGGCAGACACTATGCCAGATTATTCATATGAAATACCCCATATATTATGTTTCGATATAATTTTAATCCTTCCAGAACCTTTCATATATGTATATTTATTAAGATTCCGAACAATTAATTAAGGTATAAAAAATAAAACGTGAAACCTGTTGATTGATACTGATACAGATTTACAGAAAATTTGTAATGATTAAAAAATTCGCAGAATGAATACTAAACGCGGAGAAAATGGAAAAAGGAGAAGATTAATTTATACAAACAATGTTTTTGTAAGAGTAATTGAAGATGTGCAGGAGTTACACTCCAGTAGATTATCCATATAGTAGTTTGTATATCACATTTTTAATGTAATAGTTAAATTATAGAAAAAATTTCCTTTATTTTTCGTGAACAATCGTAAACCATTGATGCAGATTCAACTAGTCTAATCTAAATTTTATTGCCTAAAAGGAATAATTCTATGCAATTTAGCATGTATCAATCATATTTCAGTAACAATTGTTTGATTAAAATTAAGGCTCAATATTAGAGTGATTTATATCCGAAGAAAGTTTTTTTTACAGGTGTTCAAGCCAAACATAAATCTATAATAGATGCAGAGAACTATACTCGAAATAAAAGTGATTCCTCAATATTAATTCTAAGTATGTGGCATGCATTTACATTTTTCCCAAAGTACTTTTTGCATATTTCTAATGATCAGCAGCACGTAAGGATATTATATTAACGAGATTTGTTGTATATTATATAGCGAATTTTACATTTTTCAAAACAGTTTGGTGTCATATATTAAAATAGATTTTAAATGGAGACTAAACATTTCAATTATGAATGTTTTCCCAAAGGATGTCTTACTTATATGAATAATTGCATGTACACACATAAATATAAAATTATATTTATAAAAAAATATTTTAATTTTCATAATTGTATTATTAGTGTACTTGAGAGCCCGATTATGGGAGTATGTATAATAAATTATAATTACAAGGGGAGCCCCGTAGACTAATAGATAGAGTACTAGACTATTAGTCAAGGGGTCGCAGGTTCGATTCCTGCCTAGACCCTGGGTGTTTCTGCAGACAAGCAAAAATGGCTTCGCGGTTTGTGTTTGTTTAAAAAAAAATTGTTTATTCATATTTTTAAGTACATGAATTTTCTCAACTAAACACTAAACAAAAAAAGTACTTGCATACATATTTGCGACACAAATACAAGTTTATGAAAAACGAAGAAAACTTGCATAATCTAAACAGAGACTCAGGAGAACAGCAAAGTGCAAACTGCTTTAAATGAATAACATGAAAATTGAAAATATTTAATAGTATTTTCATTTTATTTAAAGTGAAAAATAATCACTTTCTGAGTTAATTATATAATGTTAGATTTAGATATATTTTGAACTCTTAATAAAATTTAGATTTACATCAGGTAGATAGCATGACAGAAAAAAGTATGACTGTTGAAAAAATATGAAGTAAAATTGTGTAGTTGTATCACATTTTTTAACGAAAGATACATACAATAATACATGCAGTTATTAAATGATATACGCTAAGAACTACTGATGTAACTGATTTTTTGCATAAAAATTTTGTGCTTGTCAGAAAATTCTGAAATTATTTGACCATATTAAAAATCCACAAGTTTTATAAAAATTACAGACAATAAATAGAACCATCTGATTGATTTTATCCTAAAACCAATATTTTTGGTTTGGAAATGACTTTTTATACACAAGAAGATTTATTTATCCTAGCTTTCGACTTTTTTCGAAAAAACTGTCTTAAGCGGTTTCGAAATCAACAAAAAACTCAACAGATGTTTTAAAATTTGAATAATACTAGAGGGACTTGAAAAGAAAAATGCTGAAAAGGAGGTATCCTTCGAATGCTTTTAAAAATTTCCAGAAAACGAAAAAAATGTTTTTTTTTTAAATGTCGCGGATGTTATGATTCGTAAACTATATACGAGTACACAAAAAAACCTGCAAAATAAACTTGATTATTTTTGTTTTTTGGATTTTTACACAATTTTTTATAGAAATAAAAACTATCATTTTCTTACAGCCGTAAGAAGAAGCTTACAAAGAACCAAACCAACTTAATGATGAAATAGACCAAAGTCTGCAACTTCATGGCATGTAATTAAAGCGACTGCAGTAGCAGTCATTTTTCTTATGAAAGCTTTATGAAAACTCGGTGATACGGTTGTGAGAATGAATCACGAAGATTGAGAGCATAAGAAATACAACGTAAAAAAATAAAGTTGCTTCTACTACTTTCTGTGCGAGTTCTTAATAGCAATTTGTATGCAAAAAACTCGTATCGACCCAGTTCTATTTCATCATTTACTGTTAATTTATTTACTAATCATCTTTCGCCAGCGGCGATTCCATATCATTCATATTACCAAATAAGATGAGTTCCATGTAACAAATTTCTTTAAAAAATGTCATCGTTACGATGCCAGGCTTGCACTCCAGCAACTAACTATACGGAGGTGTTGTTGCCCGTAAATGGTTACAAAAACAAATCTACTTAGCGTTTTTTGTTGTGAAACTGTTGTCAAACTATTATTTTTTTCGATCGATTTGAAGAATCTGATTAATACAAGTTTATATAGAGATGAGAAACTAGTTTTTCCAGCCCTTTCAAATTACAGATTGTTTTGTTTTATGACGATTTCCAAAGAATTTTGTGGTCTAGCGATAGACATTGTATGTATGTAACTGATATATTCTATGTATTTATGTACAAACATTTAGATATATATGTACATATGTCGATGTATGTTCAGAAAATCGAAAAAATTCTCTATTATGTTTTCTTTAAGGTCAACCTAATTAAATTAAATTAAAACATCGCACTAATTACATTATTGTGAGAATTTTTTCGTAAGTCTGTGTTCACACACGACGATTTTAGCTTGGTAATTCTTGAGTTTTCGGTGAGGGTAAGAAAAATGGAAAAATAATCGCCGTACTCCGCTATTTCTCATTGGTTTTTTTGTTGAATATGTGACATTTCATTTTATTCGGTGTTTCGCTTCTTGGTGTGTAAATAGTTTATAATTTTAATGAAACACAAAAATTAAATATTTAAAATATTTAAAAATAAGAAAAAGGAAAAAAATTTTTGTGTTCAAACAAAGCCACTTAATTAATTAATTTATGTAAGTATTTATTTTTACTAGAGTACGCCTAGTGGTCGAAATTCGATCGCCAGTTTAAACGTATATACCTATTTTATGTACCTATTTTAGTTGCATTCATTTAAAGAGAAAAAACTACCTAACTTATTCCCTTCCCGATGGGAAAGACAATAAGCGAAATGAAATTGCATACAAAAACGCACATTTATAAAAATCTCATTGCTCATACACGAGTACATATGTGTGCAGGTACTCTTAAACACTCTCATTGCTTTGCTTATGTTTTTACTTGAACCAATTCTTACATAATTGAATGCGTGTACGTGTGTATTTTTAGCATTTGTAGTGGTGTCAACTTTATGAGCCTTTTATTCCTTTAATACTAAACCAATTCATATATTGAATAGTCGGGTCACTAAAGTTCTACAATGTTAACTACTTGGCAAAAGAATGAAGAAACTCGGTTGGCAATTAAAATCGTAGTGTGTGACCCTAGACTAAAGATATGGCTAAAATTTATTTAACGTATAAAGTATATTGTATGATGTGGTCACACTTAGAGAACTTCACTCTTATCCTTAATATTTTTATTTGTAATTGTTGCCTGATGAGTTTGGCATGTGTTTGTCTCATTCATTTACTTATAGTTATTGTGGCAATTTGGCAAGCGTATTTAAAGCAACAAATAAAAATATTTCCAGTTAACGGATTGTACCCATGTGACAGATATAAATACAGACTTTATCGCTAATTAGACAATGTACGAGTATAGATAGCAGCTTCAACAGTTAATGTATTTTGGCAACTAAATCTTGAAGCGGCAGTCGCAACCGCAATAACTTCAATTTATTTCATATTTTACAAACTGCAATAACAGAAGTAAAGTTATTTAGTACAAATGGCAAAAACATTAAACAACATTCAATTTTATTTGGCAAAACATATTAAAATTACTATGGAAAAATCTAAAAAAATAATTTTGTACAAGTTTAAATTACCGCCGAATGCAAAGTTATTAAAAGGGTTCAAATAATAAATAATTTTTATTTAAGAGTTTATCTCTTAATATTGATTCTCAAATTCTCTTTACAGTTTTGGAATTTTAAGAAAAGCATTACAGTTGATTTTTTTATTGCTATCGAGAAGTGTACTCACAAGGGAAAAAAGGGACTTGAACTACAATCAAAGTAAAAAGAATAAACTTGCAGAGGTCAATAATTAATAGAGCAATGAAATGAAATTCACGTAAAAATTTCATTAGAAATAAATAGCGAAGAAAGAGACAAACGGAATGACATATGAAATATACTTATATGAGTACCCTGTGGGAAGCCTGGGTTCAAGTGACTCTATGTCACCTCTTTTGTCTTCTATACTATTTTCTTTGCTTTTGATGGGCAGATATTTTTTTGACAGCGGCAAGACTTATGATTCTTGATATTTTTTTATCTCGATAGTTTTGTGTATTTTAAATAAGAATTAAACAGAATATGTGAACGTGTTTGAACTAAGTTTATTCCTTATCTAACAATATTACTAGTGATAAATTCTTGTAAAAATTGCAAAATTGTTTACTAGAATTATTAAAATGTATCTATTAGTGAATCTCTGGTTCCCAAAGAACTACCTCAATGACAAGAACATGCTAAACGTCTATTGCACATATCATTGTCTGTACTATAATTGATCAGTAATAATGGTGATGAAGTCAATAGTGAATCAGTATATTTTTACTATTGACATTTCCTAGAGGGTATGCACATAAATACATATGTAAGGAAGTATGCACATGAAAGATACTTGCAACTAACTGTAGCTCGTTTCTGCATGGTGGCAGTGTAAAATTGTGTTTGTGTGTGAGATATTTAATATCACATCCGATTATTTGTTTGCCTTCAAAGCAGACAGACAAATAAATCCGAGAAGAGAATAATGCCATTTGTGCATTAGGAGAGAGCGACATTTCCTTTAGGATTTCCAGTGCAGAACAGCCTTTAATTTTCAAGTAGGTGAATGAAATAGTTAAGAAAGTACTGGAACCGACTTTTAGCTGCGCTGGCTTGAATGTGACGAACAAATCTCGAAATCTAAGTAGACATAAAATACCATGTAATAATAAATAATTTGTTTTATTGTTATTAACTACATGTGCATAATTGCATTAAGTGATCTAGCTTATTGGAGGTTCATAGCTCCTCCGATTTTTTATTCAATTTATCAGAAATAATTGTAGCTCATTATGCCTTAAATATCAGTAGTTTAATATGGATAAATGTAACAAAAAGTTATAATAACTCAAGATAAAATCATAAATGACTTAAAAAATTCTGTCTCTAAAACAAATATATAAATTCATCAAGATCTCGTTAATGTTCGAGCTTCGAAAAAAATATATTTTTATAGTACACTCGAATATTTTTATAGTAATTTTTGTCCCGCAATAACACAATAACAAATTTCTCTATAACGTAGCTTTCGCTGTAAAGAATTTTTTATTAAAACGCAATGGCCGCTTCATATGACAAATAATTTTCCTACAAAGAATATTTTATTTCAATCGCACAAACCAAATTTGTTTGCCAGATAAAATGTTTTCTTTTTAATTGAGTTGTGAATTTTAGCCAAATTGTATGGTTTTGTAGTCCGAAGTTCGTTCAAATTAAATTGTAAATTTAATTGTTTTATTATGAAAGGAATTCTAAAGCATTTAAGAATTGAATTTGTTAATGAAAACAAAACACATAAGGAATCATTAAATGTAATAAAAATATATTTAACTGTGAAAGCGTCCCTGCAGCGCATTTTCTCTATAACGTACTCGGAATCGATTCGATAACGTTTTTCTTCCCAACTTTTATGCTCTGCCCTATTACAAATGGCTTATACTTCAATCAGCCATTTTGCAGTTTTTAAGATTTATTTGTAATAAAATGTTTGAACATTTCTGTAGTGGGGATACGGGTTCGATGGTCTACGCGATGCTGCTATCAACAAGTTCCTGTGCCTGTTCTGTTTGTGGATGTGCATATTGTGAAATATTTAACAGACCCTTTAATGCTTCAAAAGTGTTGTAAATTAAACGATATTTGTTATAGTCGGCTGCTCTGTTAACTTTTACCCTGCCTGCACCATTTTACTTTATGGATGTATAGATGTATGTATGTATGTATGTATGTATGTATGTATGTATGTATGTATGTATGTATGTATGTATGTATGTATGTATGTATGTATGTATGTATGTATGTATGTATGTATGTATGTATGTATGTATGTATGTATGTATGTATGTATGTATGTATGTATGTATGTATGTATGTATGTATGTATGTATATCTTCAATAAAAATTTAATTTTACTTGATTCTGTAATACGTGTAATCAAATCATGTCATGTCTGGTTACTGTACTTTTTAGTCATTTTGCACATTACTGTAACATTTGGCGTACAGGTAAATAGATTTATATACATATTTAGTAGTATATTTTTATATTTGGTACAGAATTGACTGAAGTATTGCCATGTGATTTATTAGTAAAGTTTCGTTATTTTGTTCTACGTTATACGAAATAATTTTTATACACTTAGCTTGATTTTTATTTTAATAGATTGTTCATTAAGTAAAAAATATGTTTAGTTTTGTACCATGTTTTGTTTCCATTCCAGTATCTTTTTATAACCAATTTTTTAAGTGAAATATCTTGTTTGCATATAACGTGAATAGATCTTGTAGCACTGATTGAATTTACAAGGATTAAGCTAAACACAGAGAATTTAAGACGTCCTTGTGGTGATCTAAACCAAATAATTATACATAATTATACGCGAAAGAAAATTAATTTTGTGAAAATAAAAGACATAAAGTGGTTTGCACTTTTATATGTTATTTGCTGATATAAATATCCTTATCGCTCCTTTACTACGACGCCATAAAATTTGAACATAGAAGACAAGTTTGTTCGTGTGGTTATGTAAATACTTTATACTTGAAACTAACACGAGTTCCGTGAAATGGTTAGCAGAGCTGTTTTTGATATATACGTGATTTAAAATGTTAAATTTTGATTTTGGAGACAATTTTTAAATTTTTTTAATTAATTAAATGACTGTGACTTTTTTATAAACTATACATTTTTTCACGGAATCAGAAGTTGTTGAATCAATTTAAAAATTACTCCAAACGTATGTATAAACTCTTCAAAAAACGCCTGACACAATGAAGTTCTTCAAGTTTTTTTTTTAAATTAGAAAAGAACGTTGTTGTCATAGAACTTAAAACAATTTTATTTCAATTGACATTCATTAATTTCTAATTTATTACAATTATCATTATCGAAAAATTCAATTCAATTTATATTTTCTGTAGCGAGAAGAGTTTTTGCATTTAAATTTTACCTCTTGGTCTTTAAACTTATAGTTGGGCAATCCAACCAAATACATTATGCCAACACCTGATGGCGACGGTGTTTTTGTTAACGTCACACATTTGTGTGTGTGTAAATTAAGTTTTCCCCAGGTTATAGCAGACAGTAATGGAAAATTTAAGCAAAAGGGCGCTTCCAGACGTTATAACATTTAATTATAACAAAATTTCATTTAATAAGCAACTGGGAAAAAAATTAAATAATTCGTTAGAATGGGATTAAAAGGGCAGAGTGACTAACATCAATTATAAATAAATCAAGAGAAGGTCCCAGAAACCAAATAATAATGGTGTGTGGCGGGTTGGATGGCTGTTATATTCAAATGGTCCATATTGCTAAAAAAGGTATTGAAGAAAAATAAGGGGAAGACTAAGTGTCGGCACGCTTGAGTTTTGCTACAGTTTAGAACTTTAAAATTTCATGCAGTCACTTTTATTTCAGTTCGTTAGATGTCGCAGATGTACACTTAAATGACATCTGTATTTTATTCTATTTAAGCTCATATTCATAGATATAAAAGTACAATAATTAAGTGTGATTTATGTAAATATAAATATAAATAGACACCATTCAAATTGCAGTTGCAATAACCCAAGTTTATGCATTTGCTTATGTGCCTCGTAGTGCCTAGAGTTGTCATTCATTCGTACAAAAACTAATCGAATATTCGAATATTTATAATTTTTTTACGAATATAAGTATATTACAAAGTTTTTAACATTAAGATGTATTAAAACCATAAATTATAAATAATGACTTGAAGATGAAGATACCAGTATGGACGATGATTCTGAAAATAGATGCTAATAGTTTATTATGTAATTCAAAAACGTCAATTGATAATGCAAAATGTGTTATAAATATAAAAGTTATTAACAAAGTTGAAGATGGCTTTAATTATTTGGGAAAATAAAGCACCGTTTACAAGCTAGAAAATTATTATATTTTTATATTGTTTTTAAAAAACGACTTTTAAAGAAATAAAATATTTCAAAATGTCATACATACCGGGTGGTCCAAATACATACAAATATATATTTTTTTTAATTGAAATAAAATGAACTAAACTTAATTTCAGTTGGTATATTATGACTTTATTAGATATAACAAATATCTCAATTATTTGTGGATAATGGTTGCATTCGTGTGCCTACCGCGGCTGGATTCGCATTAGCCTATTCTCTCTGTCTAATTTTTAAGGTGTGATCCATTTCTGGATTATTCACTTAGCACTCCAAAGAGTCAAATCGCAAAAGCAATGCGCGCAATTGTCATCGCCAAGAAAAAAAATACTGAACTTTTGCTCGAACTATTTAAAATCCCAATAATTTGGAAATACTAATTACGAAGCACTAAATTAATATTTTTTTTCAAATATAACAGTCAGCAGACTTTCAAGTATGTTTCAATTAAATAATATTTCTCGATTCAATCAGTGTTCCCAAAAGCGAGAGAAAAAGGATAAAGTTAAATCAACGAATAATATTTAAAACTTTAAAGAATGTATGTATGTATTTATGTGCATATTTTTTAGTATATCTTTAATTTTGGATACTTTTTCTTCCTTTTTTAAACAGAAGATATGCATATTTTTTAGTGACAATTTGTTTGAAAATTAGTTTCGAGAATAAAAGTCAGCAGGAAAAGCTGTCAATCAAGTGTGCGCAAAAGATTAAAGAAATAAAGCGAACTAAAATTGTCAGTATTAAAATGTGTGTGCGTTTGCTTGTCCTTTTTTCAATAAAGCACCTGACAATGTTTGTTTAAATAAGTTAAGCACAAACATACATTTGTAAGAATATAAGATAACTAAAGCGAAAGTACTATAAACTAAAGTAATAATACATGTAAAATGTCAACGAACTTTGACAGACTCGACCGTAAAACGAAAAGAAGTTTTTTTACAATTCAATACAGATTTTAGATTCCAAAAAAAAACATATTTAAAAAGTATTTGATTCTACATAGAATTTCGTTATTATTATTACAAAATGTAGAAATGATTTCAGATATGCATATTATTGTAAATAAAAAATATTATTTTATGTATGGCATACATTGTATGAACTTCACCTTAAAAATGTGAAAAATATCTGCAATTGCCATTTGCGACCACAAATAAGTTAAGTATCAAATTGTTGCAAGAATTAATTCCAAAAACAAATTTAGTTTTTTATTATAGTATGGATTCATATCGTCCTTATCATTATCATTTTTAATTTTCTAGCTGTTTATTTTTTCGACCGGTTCAAAATTCGTTTTTGTCCAATTTTCCGGCATAATCTAATATTGCAAGAATATTTAAAGTAGGGTATTCACTCCAATAACGTTTGCTAAATTAATTGAGATATTAACGTCAAATAATGTTTTATCAAATAAAAATTGCGTAATTTGTTCGATTAGCATGATTCGCTTAATCGAATAGCTCGAGTAAGTCTATTTATACAAATCAAAACTATCCACAAAATCAAGAAACATAGAAAAAGTTTTTTTATTGTAATATAGAAGATGATAAACAATAAACAAACAAAAATTATTCGAATAACTCGAACAAAGTGAAATCATTCCTTTATTTCTACGGCCTTGGTGAGCAAGAGAATCGCCATGAACTACAAGCGGCATAAATACGTTCTTACATGTAAACGCTCTGAAAACGACTTTGAAAATCTATTACTTTTAGATAGTGAGTTACAAACAACTGTACATGTTAAGATTTTTTTAGAAAAAAAAATCTGAATTGACCCATGTCCACGCTACTTTTATATGTCTGTGCGTTCAAAAAAAAGCAATTTTGCAAGTAACTCAAAATCGATAAAGATTTATTTATTTATATTCATGAATACAACATAAATACTCGGATTAAAGAAATTAAAAAAAAATATTTAAGTGGATGACTTTTTGGTTTAAAAAGCGTATCTTCAGTTTTTATAAAAAACATTTTTACAGAACTCCTGTGAATTTCGAATATGTCGAAAACCGGGTTAAAGAATATTTAAAATAGTCGGTTGCCCTCATAAGCAGATGTTATTGGCAACTCAAGATGACAAAAAATATTCATTACATTCCAATGTTTTATTTGATGTTATACTTACATATGGGAGTAAAATGCAATATCAAACAATCCTTCATAAAAATCCTTAAATTGTCAATAACTTTGAGTGTATAAACAAACAAGACGTTCATATTTTACAATTTATTTGCACTTTATTTTTAATCTCCGACCCAAAAAGAGGGGTGCTAAAAGTTTACACACGTCATATCTGTGTACCTGTGTTTCTGTACATCTTTATATGTGTATGTCTGTCTGCGGCATCACAGCATCCAAACGGTTGAACTAATTTTGATTTAGTTTTTGTTTTTTTTTAACAATTTTTGAAAATTGTTTAATATAAAAAATTAAAAAAGATCAACTTTATCTCGATTACTTATTTAAGAATTACGATCTGCGATGATTTGTTGGGGCATTGCAGAAAAACAAATTGATCAAAGTTGTGTCTGCAGTATCGAGCACAATCACAATATAAACGATGGGAATGTTTTTCATGTACTGTTTAACAAATGTGCTAAAATATGTTAAGTTTAACAATTCTTTTTTTAATCATTAATATTTTATATGTAATTTCATTGAACAGCTCAGATTTTAAGTTGAAAGAATTTGTTTAGCTCGAGTTCAAATAATGAATTTAATATATTTGTTTTTCCAAAGTTTTTTTTTTTTTAAATATTTCAACCGTTTTTGTTACATTTTACAACTTGCCACGGAGGATACCAATAAGTAAAGATACCAACTGCGAGTATTTAGCCGAATTATTTAGAAAATTGAACTATAAATAGGATTTTACAAGTTAAATAAATTCCGGTTATGAAGAAATTCCATCTGTGATTGCTAATTATTCCATATTCGTTGCTTTTTTCAACGCCATTCTTTTTGATTTTTATAAACAATGACTCAATTTAATCACTAGTAAAATAATGTAAAATATAAATATCAAAGTGTTTTAAGAAATTATGCCAAACTTGAAAAATCGTACAGTTAAACTCTCCTGCCATTGAAAGCCGATCGGTGAAATTTACTTGTAACAAAAACTTTTAGTCCGTGATTATCCAAAAATTTAAAAAAATTAAAATCGACTTTTTGCTCGATTGAGATACACCGTATTCAAAATACAAATAAAATAATATAGTGCGTTTAATAAAAATGGAGAGTAAAACGAATTTAACCCTTTGACATGGGAATTAATTCTGCCTTTGCAAAATTTTAATATGGTTTGTATAGCTTGAAGAGGCTTCAAAAAAATTATGCGGACAAATTGTTATTCCAAAATGGGTTTTGAAGATGTACATTTTAATGTACATTCTTAATTTTTAGTTATCATCAGAGCAAGTTTAAATATGCACAAAAATTATTAAAATTTGGATGAAAATATTCTAAAAAAATCTTTAAAATATGCTAAAAAATATGCTCCCGAAAAAACACAGACTAATAATTTTTAATCAGTTTTAATTAAACAAATGTTTATTACAAAATATAATCACATGTTTTTCAAGTTTTCGAATTGAAATGATCTTTGTGTAAAAACTTTGTTAAGTTTTTCAATAAATATTTTATTCGTAATATTTTGAAGTTTTTTTCACGGATAAATTTTCATGTAAAGCAAGTCCTTTGGTTTCCAATTTGATTAACTGTGACAAATACATTCAAAATTATCTTTAATGCATGCTAAATCAATTTTTACCGATGAATTCTCAAAAAAAGCGTATGCATTACATATCGCCTCTGCCTCATCATCACGGTGCTCATTTGAAATATCGCAATAATATATAGCAGCATTCAACCACGATCCCCATCTGATGGTACAGGGCTTTGGGGGATTGATCATTCTTGGGTACAAAGAATGCATTAAATTGATACGAGAGGGCACCTGGAAATAAATTAAGATAATAAGTTTATTTTGAAAAATACTACATATTACGTATGTATGTAGTTCCACCTTAAGCAAAACGGCTTTGAAATTTACAACAAGTGAGTTAGTCAACATTGCAAAATGTAAGAGAACAAAATCAGCAATTCTATGCAACCCATGAGCCAGACCTGTAACATGCAAAATTTTTGGGGTAAAGTATTTTTAATGATCGCATTGCGGATGCCATATATGGAGCTGCGTCAGTTACCACAAGCAATTTTTGTTAAAAATAGTTACCAACCTGCGTAATATGCAAATTTATGCAAGTTATATCAAAAATGCTTTTCTTGGGAAAAATTTTTCATGCAAAAAGCATGAAAAACTTGCCATGGTTATCATTAACGCCTCAAACTTTATATTATTTTAAAATGTATGTTTACATTTGAAAAGTATCGAAAATATAAACAAAAAAAACTTACTTTTATTATGAAACAAAAGAAAAAGAAGAAAAAGTACGAAATGGTAAAATATTTTCGGAGGAAATGATATCTCAATGTTATTATTTGAAATCTAAGATAGTTAGTAACCAAGTTGTTCGGAAAATGTGCTTGTCTACTCTTGATGCAAGCGTTTTAAATAACTCACAATTGGATAAATTACTGCCAAAGAGAAAAACCACGATTAACATAAAAAATTTTTAACGATATTTCGAAACTTGAATCCCAACACAGAAGACAAAAGGAAAACAAACTTTATTTACAAACACATATTAACACATGTAGCCTACGCCATTTTTGTTTCCAGAAACAAGTTTTCCTCAAAGGCGTAGGCTACCGTGGATCTGTAATAAGTATAAAAACTGGAAATTTTTCTTCAAATACTAGTTTCTTAATATAAAATAAGCTTAACCTGGAAATATATTTCTTCAATTCACTATCGCTGCACAGTGGGAAATTTTTATTAAATAAATTTGGAGTCTGGGCCTTACATCTTAAAAGGGAGCGGAACCACAAGAACCCAAATTGTCCCATCTCATTGTCTATGAAAAATTCAAACTTATGAATAGAATATTTTAGACGGCTTTTATTGTTTCGCAAATGTGGAAGCAAATCTTGTCATGCGATTTGTAAGATCTGTAGGATTTGATTCTGGTTATTTTATTAGAATAAGATAATTTCATACTTATAAATAAATGTAAAAAATCATTATAATTGCAAAAACTGGGTAGGACGAAGAGAGTTATTAATTTTTTGATGAGGGGCCGAGAAGTGGACCAATTTTTATTCCTTGTTATTAACTTTCAAATTAATTTAGCCTAAGTTGTTCATCTAGTTGATTAAGCCCTTTTTGTAAGCATACATACATAAATACATATTTGAAAGCATATGTAGATATTCGATTTTCCAAAATCATTAAAAACATGATGAAATCGATGAAAAAATGACTAAGTTAAGCCTTGTTTAGTCCTTGAGGTTTTTTCTTACCGATAATTTAAAAACTCGTACATTTATGATTAAAATCATGTGTTAAAATAATTCTTGTAAAATTTCATCACATAAACAAAATATAAACAAAATACAAACATACGTGTTAAACGTGAATTTATGCTAATTATTTTCTAAACTTGTTTGAGAATCAAGTAAATGCTACTTCCAATAAACCACACCATACAATTAGTTTCAATACACTAATTTTATACTTTCAACCGTAGTGCGAATTACTCACGGCACAGACTGTGACCTCTAACTTGTTGCAGGGTGTTAATTATTGGAATGCGAGACTAAAGATAAAAAATAAAATAGATAATTATTACAAAAGCAAAAAATCGTCTATGTACCTGTATATAGAAAATAACTTGAAATATTTACTCTGCATTGTTGTGGGACTCCACACTTTTGTAAGAAGTGGGCGAAAAATAATATATATATATATATATATATATATATATATATATATATATATATATATATATATATATATATTAACTTTGTATAAACCAAATTTGTAATTCACAAATTGATTTTCAATCTCTTCGCGAAGAAACCTGGAAACACAAGGAGTTAGTGCAGATTCTACAAAAACTTCGTAATAATAACACTTGATAAAATCGAATCTGGATACACAATAAATATTGATGTACTCTTTCGAGGTGAGAGGATCACAACTCTTGCAACACTGCAGCCATACGTTCTACAAGAACTGCATTCAACGCACTTAGGTATAACAAACTATGTATACTGGAGGTCAATCGATAAAGATACGGAAAATATAGTAAGGTCATGCTCATCATGTGCAACAGTCCGCAGCTCTCTCATGGGAAGAGCCTAAAGAAAATTGCCAACGCATACATATTGACTATGCGCGTCCTTTTCAAGGTTACTTTTTTTTGGTAATAATTGATGCGAAATCTCAATGGGTTGAAGTTGGAGTATGCAGATCTGCGCCAACATCGGGCTCAACAATAGAAATACTGAAAAGCATCTTCTCCAGGAATGGGTTTCCTAACATAGTGGTTTCAGACAACGCCACTATTTTACAAAGTGAAAAATTTAAAACTTTCTGCAAAAATATTGGTATTTTTAAAAAGTTGATTGCTCCAGACCATCCAGCTACAAACGGATTAGCGGAGAGAAACTTTCAAACGTTGAAACATAAGTTAATACTCGTATCAAAGGAAAATAACAACATCAAATCTATTACGCAAATTTCCAGAGTATTTAACAGATTATAATCTAGAGTCTGAATAATTAATGTTTTTAACTTCTATATATTTTAACATTATTATATAATAAGGTTGCGAGGATTGTCATATCTGCTAATCTGACAATCTGTTTCATGCTATCTATGAACATATGTATTCTTCTCAATCTTGTAATAATAGTTAAAAAATAAACATTTACTTTTTCTGAATTATAATCCAAAAGCTCGTTTGCATATTTTATTGGAGTTACAACAACATGTTTGCAAATAAAGAACACAAAATTGAAATCGGTTTATAAATGCGGAGTTCTGATAGAATAAACTTAACAAAAGACAAATCAAAAAGACTAGCTAACTAATTGATAACATTCTTCTTTATTTGAAAAAATCTTTTAATTTTTCTTGATTTTTTTAAAGAAGTTGTAGCGAAAAATGTGAAAATCAATAGAAAACGGGAAATCGTACTTTATTTCAAATAAACTTAGATGAAATTTCTATTTAACAAAATATTTTTAATTTGCATGTTGATGAATTTGAAAAATCACAACAAACTAAAAAATAAAAATTGGAAAATGACCCAAAACTGTATTTTTGTCTTAAGAAGAAAATGCAGTGGCGCTTTAAAGGCCGAGGCACATAGAATCCGTCGTACGTTATACGATGCTTTTTTCAACTGACATTAAAGTATCGGCGGAGGAGGTTGACACAATGAGTACTTTGTTGACGGACTTTAAATCAGCTTCATTTGTTTAAAGTACACATTTTCAATAGAATTCGATGATATTTCTTTTTTTTTTAATTTAATTTCGTCACTACACAACACAAAAAGCCAAATAAAAACAAAACAAAAAAAAAAAAACCAACGTGTAACAATGGGTTAATTTAATTTTAATTAGTGACGGTAAAATTTGAATATTGATAGTGGTAAAGCAGTGTTTACTGTAATAACAACTAATAATACAAATAACTATCGTATGCTTTTTCTAGACATTATTTGTAGAAATACAAATTTGAAATCACATTCAACCGAGCCACCTAAACAGTGGCGGATACATGGAAACACACATGAACACTGATGATGGGAGTGTAGCGGCTCTCGAAAAACAACGTTGTTTCTGTTCTGCCGTGTAAGTTGAAATTAATTAGTGTTAAAATTTTTCCTTGTTCCTTTGGAATATTGTCTCATGTCCAATTCTTTCTGACTAAAAACGTTACGAACATTAGCCAAAAAAATAATAATCACTTTGGATTAAAAACTACAAAAAAAAATTATATTTTTCAAAGTACTCAACGTACGTTAAAAATTGTTCAACTTTAGTACTTTGCGTTGACGGAGACGTACGGAGTGGGACAAAGCTCATAAGAAAACCTGTATTTTCAAGATGAAAATAACGTACGACGGATTCTATGTGCCTCAGCCTTTAGTTTACCCTTAAGAAGAAAAAGAGAACCAAATAAAAAATGGTTCCAAATTTTTTTTCTATTGAAAACAAAAATATTTCTTATTTTTGATTTGGGGAGTTTCATCGGGGAAACTTTTAAAGGAGCGGCATTTTTTCCTATCTAAGCTGAGTAATATTTCCAGTATTGCGTTTCGAAAAATTTCTTCTTATGTGAGATAACTTTATTAAAAATTATATAACTATATAATTTACATCAATAAAATGAAAAGAATTTATAAAATGTAACAACTTTGTCTTATTTTATTTCTTTTGCAGAAAGTTTAAAAGACTATTTTAGCCGTTTTGGCGAAATTTCAGAGGCTATGGTAATGAAAGATCCTGCGACGCGTAGGTCGAGGTAAGTTTTTAACCTTAATTAAATATATAAAAATATTTTTGGACATTCATAAATTGAGTATAAGTTCTTCGTTGTGTTTATTGAAACATTTTTTAACTTACAAGGTTTGTAACATTAAATAGTTAACTATAATTTATTTCTTTAGAGTTTTTAAGTAAAAATTCGAAGGTTGAAACATAAAAAAATTGGTTGAAGTTTTACTGATGATCTGGCATAATGAAATGGAGAATGTAGACCATATTTTGACTGGTAACAAATAACAACTTTTGCAAAATTACTTGAGAGAATTCCTAAAATAATTTAATTCATTTTGTAATATTTTTTTCATTATAAACAGAATGTTTCCTTTGAACTTTTTCTGGTTCTTATGTCCAAATGTAGCACAGCCGATACTACCTGGTTTACAAGTTTAACTCCGCAGCTGTTGCATTTACAAATTGTAAAAAATGTTTAAATTGCTTCGGAGAAAAAAATACTTATTTTAGTATTCTTAGTTTTTGTTTTATTTTATTTTATTTTTTTTTAATTTTTGATTGCTGTTGTACACGTTTGTTTGCTTTTCCTTAGGAATTTTTGTTTAAAATTATATTTTATATATTTACTTTAGTTGCTGTTGTTAGTGATTTATAACGATTCTTAAGGACTTTTTGATCTTTGGAAGGTGTCGACTTGTGACTGAATTTGTATCGGGGTGAGTAAGAAAGTGAAAAGAGGTTGTTTAAATGAATAAATGAATAGCTAGATGTGAATAAGGTTAAAAACTTACTCATCCACATACGGAAGAGGAAATATACAGGAGGCGTCAGGATACTGAAAACATAAATACACAGCACGAATGCTCTCCAAGCTTGGGAAAACTTTCTTTTGTTGGAATTTTGTTTTAAACTTTTCTAATTTGTTATTTTGTTGATTTTGTTGTTAGTGGCAGTGTTTTATTTTTCCTCGAAGATTCAACACAACCATCAGTCCAATACTATCAGTCAGTTATACCCGTATCTTCTCATTCTATTACCAATATAACCAGTACAAGTAAGAATTTTTGTTGGAAGAAACTGTTTTAAGTTATTGTTATTCTTTCTTTAAGAGAAGTGTTTTTTGAAGACATTGACAAGAGTGTGTTTGTAATCTTACAGTTTCCTTGTGTATATTTTGTATCTCGTGTGGTTTCTTTTTTTATTATTTAAACATTTATTGCTTTGCTCAAGTATGAGTAAAACTAATTTCCATAGACATTCTTTCTTAAGCGACAAAATTTTTTGCTCTATTTTTTAACATTTGATTTTTATTAAATTGTACTGCAATCCTTGTAAAAATTCCCCGTAATGAAATTTGGCCAGCGTTAGTTAACACTTTCAATGAATGCAAACGTAATACGAAGCTGTAATAATTGAACTCGTGTTGTTGAAGGAACTGCTGTGTAAAGTATGTTGTTCTTAATTGAAGTTATTAACAAGTGTTTGCTTCGGAGTAACAATCCAGGGGGCTTTTCGAACATTATATAATCTGCAACGTAGTAAATAATTCAGATCTTTATAAAATAGGTTTTATAACAACTCCGAATCTTGGAAAAGAAATTTTTCAGTTAGATTTTCAGTTAAAGTTTTAGTATATTTTTTTTAATGAATATTATACTTGTTTGAGTCAGATATATTAAACTTTGATATTTTCCCGAGTTTTGCTGAATTTTTAATTAAAATGATCACTGTAAATAATCCTTGAAAATTTTACATCAAAAACCATGGAATTTTTTACATATTTTTTTGTTTGTTTTTTGTTACAAATATTAAACCAGACAAACCAATTTACAACAATTTTCAATTTACAACAAGAATAACGGTTTTTTTTTCATAAAACTAAAAACATGCATTTTATTGTTATTCAGTTTTTGGTGTTTATTATTTAGGAAGTTTTGAATTACGAAATCATCGAACAAAATTTATTGAACTTCTCCCACATTAAAATCAATTGTCGTCAAAAGAATTTCTCTTTATTTGATATGTCAAAATCGTATCTTATAGAATTGCAAAAGTAGGTTTCCGTGTAGTAGTTTTGTTTTTATTTTTTACACAATTTAATTTATTGACTTGATAATCTGACACTGAGAAAATCGCATAGTTTTTTTTTTTACATTTTGATGAATATTTATATATAAACTTTTATTTTATAGAGCTTGACTCAGATAAGTTCTTACGCAGTTAGTTTTGCTTTAAAAACTAATAGGGGAATAAATTTGTCCTTGTCATTGAACCGTGAGCGATTACTTTCCAAAATTGCCGAAACAAATATTAATAAAAATGGAACACAATGAGCAGACGATGTACAGCTGATGAACTTTATCAAGGGTTCAAATTCTAACACAGCTCGAGAAATTTAAGAAAATTTAACAGATAAAAAGCAGATTTGTACAACTTGCTGACTTTCACATATTTCGTAATTTAACGTATTTATCTTCAAGGTTTTTTTTCTCGATTTTTTCAATAAAAGTTATTTAATCCATTAATTGTTTCACGCACTAATTTTATACAATATTTATTGCAACCAAAAGGTAAAGGAAAATATAGAAGAAACTACTCATTAAACGAATTTGATTAACAAGATAGATTTGTCTTTCTGCACTGACAGACAAGCAATGCAATTACCCAACAAACACAACGTCATACGTTTCAAATATTACAATTTTCTTTCATCTTACGATTTCTGCTTTTTTAAGTCTAATTTTTAAATTTAATTAAATTGTATTTATATATTTGATATTCTGTGTAACAAGGTTAATGTCTTTAATAAATCGAACAACTGAAAAGTTCACTAAAGTGAATACCCTACTACATATACATACTCGTACATACAAATAAATATGTTAACATTTTTGTGTCTGTGTGAAAGTGATTGCTGCATAAAGTACGACGACTTAGAAAAATGATTATCACTTCAAATTGTGTGTGATATTATTGTTCGTTATAAATACTATGTAGAATGTGTTTATAAGAAGCATAGTCGTTTTACAGTCAACTCCTACAGTTTACCCCGTCTTATTCCTTTCTTATTCCCTTCCACTTTTTAGTCTAATTTTAATTTTCAAATACTTTGTGTTTTATTTCAATGCATAAGTTTGAATGCGTGTAAATTCCGGTCGCAAAATTCTTTGTTAACGGGCATATTTTTCGTTTAGTCTTTTGTGTCATAGTTATAAGAACGTGTTCAACTTTACAATATCAACTTTCGTTTTCGTGCTAACGTTTGCATATAATAAAGATTTTTTATATATATTTCAACAAATTCTTTTTCGTATTAGTACAGGTAAGTCCCTACTTAAGAGTTTGATTGCCACCAAGTCCACGTAAACCAGTTGTCGGAATTGATGCACAATCCTTTTTTGGGACCAACAATTCAAATATCGATAAATGAAAAGATAAGTTATATTTGGTCAGTGTAATCTGATTGCTCTAAAAATTTAAGTCATGCTACTGGCCTTCCTCGCTGGCTTATCTACAGCTCTTCCCAACATAAGAAAACAAATAATTTTGTATAAAATTTTATCGTGTAAATTCCGTGTGAGAATAAAAAGCAAATAATATGCTGTTTTAAATTTTGCAAACTAAATTTTGTTTAGAAGAAATACTTCATACTTCATTGATCAGTTCTGAAATTTAATTGTTAAAGACACTTTGTTGGCCATTGAGGGAGGCCATACACAAATACTCTATTATTTAAATTTACTATTTAAATAAACGATGACAAAATTTTAACTCGAAATAACGAACCAAATTTTGCAATGTTAACGAAAAAGTAAAGGACTAAGCTTGTCACATTCTTAAAGAAGCAAAACAATTCATTTCTTTCATTCCTTTACATATTTACTGTCGTCTGCATCGACACTACCACCAGTATAATCACAGCTAAAATAACTGCATTAGTATCTTTAACTTTAAAAAGCAAAAGAAATAAATAAGTTAAGCAAAAATGTTAGTGCATAAATTTTGACAAAGAAACCAGTGCGTGCTTAAGAAGTTGCTGTCTCTAGGAGTTTTTACATTCCCTCACAGTTTAACTTTTTGAGATGTTTTTAGGTCCCTGCAGAACATACTTAAATTAGTAAAAAGAAAAAAGTTGATGGCGTACTTGCATTTTTTATATTTATGACAATCAAGAAAACAGATACTTGAACATGCTTCATTCAGTTAATATTCTTTATCCAAAAAGACACAAATATAGTACAATGAGATGAAAACAAAAGGAATCCCTGAAAATAGTAGAATATTGTTATTTCTATGGTCGTAACAGATTTTTAGACAAAACATTCCTCGAAGCCTGTTTATGAATAACTTTTATTTATATGCAAACAAATTTAATGTATACTGTTATAATTTTTCTTTCCCAAAATTATTTTCTTGTTATTAACATTTTTACCGCCTTATTCATAAACGATTTCTAAAGTTCAAGTTGGTTTAGTCGATTCTATATCCATCTGATGGTTCATGAATCTGTAAAAAAGAATATTGCATTTTTAAAATATGTATCACTCTTTTTTTGCAACATAGTCATATCTAAAAAAAGTCAAAACTTACAAAATGCGGCCTTTATAATTACATTTGAGCTAAAAATATCAAAAGCTCAAGTTAGAAATGTATAACATGACATTTCTAACATATTTTTTGTTTTCACTATGAAAGCTTGATATACATACATATATTGGTCCACCAAAAAATTGTTTTTTCATTATTTTAATTTTTTCTCTCTAAAACTAAATAATATTTAAAGATTTATTCTCACCATTAATAGTTGTGGACTTACTTACATATTAAAAATTCGATTGATTTATTACAAACATAATCAAAAAGGAATTTAGCTAAATCTATTGTCAAATAATAAGAAAATGACAACAAATGAAACAAAATAAAGAGGTTTTATTTATTTATGCGTGTAAAATTTTCACTGTGGGTTCAGCGAAAAGCATGATTTGTTAAGTTTAATTTTAATTTGTACATAATAGAAATCATTAGAAATATGTAAGATATATCCCGGTTAATATATCTGGCTTAGTTTTGTATTTAATACATCATAAGAAACGTTTTTATCATCCTCTAAAACAACTTCAGAAATGCCAGCAACCCAATCATCAGTGGCATGCTACTTTTGTCAAAATGTATTTTAATTCAAATCAAATTCATATAACGTCTTCTAAATAACAAGAAGTAGAGAAGAAGGTGTCTATTTGTACTGTAGAAAATTACTGTGGACTTAAAAACTTGCATCAACATCATCCTAAATTTCAGGTTTGAAATTTTTCCACCTCAAGTTACATAACTTGAGGTGAAAAAATTAATTTAGTTAGAGAATTTTATTTGTATACAATCAGATTTATTTTTTTTTCAATTTGCAATGCTCAAAAAAAAGATAACATAGAAGTTTTTGCTTCAATAAACTTAAAAAATGAACCGTTTGTTGTTTTAGATAACATCCCGGTTACAGCAAACACAATAATGTCAACAATTGCGTTAAGTGCTCTACAAAAGCTCTCAAAAGTTGCTCAGGAACAAAAGAACCGCTTATACTAGAAGAGTCGACTTTGTAATTATGAACTAAAATTAGAGGCAACTAAAATGAACTCTCAAGTACAAGTGTCTTGTAGTGATCTATTGCAATTTCAATAAAGAGTTTCAGTCACTCTATTTTTTTTTATTAAAGTAAGTAATTCCAGCTATTTCATTGATTTCGTTTACATTCTTTGTTGTTTGTTTAAGTTAAAAAAAAAGTAGCAAATATAATTAAACAAATTTGCTGAGTAAAATTTAAATAGTGTTTCCAATTGGAATTCCTTCTACTTTCACTTTATTCGTTTTCAACAACATATCCGGACATATTCTTCTTTTATTTATTTATTTTATTCTATATTTTAACTGAACTCTAGATTATTCAATGCTTTAAAAATTTTAATAATATTTACATGACAACTAACAAATATAAAAAAATTAAAATATTTGAATTACACTTAAATATTATTTTAACGTTTATCGTCTTTTTTGTTTCATTGCAGAGGATTCGGTTTCATAACTTTCAGTGATCCAGCTAGCGTGGACAAAGTTTTAGCTCAAGGTACACACGAAATAGATGGTAAAAAGGTAAAAAAAATAAACAAATACTTTAAAACAAAATATTTACATATTTTTAAATATTTATAGTTTCATTTTATTTAATTTTTTTATATTGCGCTTAACTCTGTTATAAGACAAATATATGGTTTATTTACTTTACATGAATAGCAAATAAAAAGAAAATAAGATATTAATATTATTATTATATCATCATCCATAAAATTTTCAGTACTGACTGGTTATTGTTACAATCGTCCTTACAGCGTGCAAATCACATAGTCAAGAGTTTTATTCTAACAAGTCAATTTTGCCTTCTATAATTTTTGCTTGTTTTATTTGTTACACTACTCTACAGCAAAAAAAAAAAAAATAAACAATTCTATTGCAATACACCTTTTGCAATAGTATATTTTTACCCAGAATCCAAATCTGTTTTTAATTATTGCGGTTTTCATAATTAGATCATACAAGCAATTTTTTAAAGGAACTTTTGCGTAATTTTTCTGAACTGGTCTTGAGAATGAATATGAAATTTTAGAAGTATCAAATTTCATTTTATAACTGAAGTTGACTTTATAACTTAACTTTAACTTTTTTTCGTCAAATATTTGCACTTCTGACATTGTCTTAGAACTATAGAAAATATGTATTTCCAATTTGTCGAGTAGTGTTATTCCTGGTTTATTATTGAACTTTTTTTGGAGTCCCACGTTTGTTTTAGCTTTCCGTTGATTGCCAACTTTTGTTTTTTTTAATATCATGTTTACACAAAGAGGATATGGCTTTTTTCAGGTCTGTTTTTAAAATGTAGTTCAAAGAAATTCCGTAGCAAAAAAAAACATGTTTGTAAACAGTTTTAATTACAACACTTTATGCTTCTACACAAACGCTTTTGTAATAAACTAAAATAAACCGAACGATATGATTTATGTATGTAAAAGAATCATGAAATGAAAATTTAGGACAACGTATGTTTTGTAACTTCCAACCAAGTATAAGTCGAGTCAGATATTCTATCAGGAAAACAAGAGTCAAACTCAAAAACAAAAATAAATAATAAAATCTTTTTAAAATTTCTTTAAAGTCTCGCGATCTCACGCCTTCATTTTAAAATTGATTGATCGATGTATTTTTTTTCTATTAATGCATTTGTTTCCACTAAAATGAAAGATGCAAAAGAAAATTTATTTGACATATTACGGATCGTATTTATGAATCAAAAATTAGTTTAAAATAGAAATTTGTGATGAAAAAACATGTTTTGTCTTTAATAATAAAAATCAGGAATGAAACTAAAAACATTTTTACTTTCATACAGTTCAGGCACACAAAAAAGTTTACATAAAATATATAAAATAGTTCCTTGGAACTGAATTCTTATAAATTAAAATTGGTACATTCGAAATGAATAAAGTTTCCTCCACTGTTTTGGTGAAATGTCCTTAAAATACAAATTGAGTTTAACTTCTTTCTCTTAAACTAAGGCCACAAATACTTTAAGAGAAAATCGTAACCAATTTGTTTTTTTTTCGTTTCACACGCGAGTGAGAAATAAGAAAATTCCCATGATTTCGAGAATTCCCGGTAATTAAAAAAGGAATAAGACATTTACTAAAAACTATAATTTATCCGATTTCATTGATTTTTATGTGAAACTACGAACAAATTAAGTCATTGAATAATTTTTTATTTTAACTTGAGCTTTATTTCAAAAGTGCTTGGTAAATTGATTATTCGATATGGTCCGATATCTAATTTTAAAAAGTTTTTTAATTGTTTTGGGTTGAATGCATTTCATTGATGTTTTAACCGTATTTTTGAAAAGTTCCAAACATCTAAACTTATACACCAACTTTCAAAAAGAAAAGATTATTTACATATGTTAAAACAAATTAATATCGTTGTCAAATATATTTTAAAGAAAATATTCATGTTGTTTGTTAGCTTTTTCGAGTTTGGAGCTCTATTTTGTCCACAAAATAATTAGGACACAAAAGTTAACATTGTTGTGCTTTTCAGCTCTTTTTAGTGATCGCTCTTTTTAGATCAGCTCACTTTACTGAACTAGGACATTCTTTTAGTTCAGTTAGTTCAATAGTTCAGTGGCTCAGTTTTATATAAAAAATTAAATAAAACAATTAAAATGAGTTTATATGATATACATATATGAACAGTCAAAGAACACACAAAAGGAATTATTTGTATGGTATTTGATACTTTGAATAAAGTGTTACAAAATGTAACTTGTTTGTATTGAGAGTGAGCGAAAAATAAAATAGGAAATTAAAAGGAACATGCTCACTGTTATGAGCAGCTCACTTCGTTTACTTATGTGATTAGTTCAATTGAACTAGTTCGTTCATGAACTACCCAACTCTAGTTAACAATTGTCAAATTTATTATTATGATGCATTTGCTTAATTTGTATAAAAAACAGTCTTCGTCAATTGCAGTTATGCATCAATGATCTTTGAACATTTTTCTTATTAGTCTCCACTTTGTTTTCTTATAGACTTGAAAACTTAGTTTAATTGGTTTTTCATTAATACGACACATATCTTTGTATCGTCAGGCTGAGTTGTTGGCCATTCTTCCTCTAGTACTTCTTCAAGTACGAGTAAGTATTTCGGCGTTATGTGGTGTATTTTCATCAGTTTCGCCAAATAGTTCCATAAACATATAATGTAAATAAGATTGGGAGACCGAGGGGTGGAGTTAGAATCACGTGTATTTGCAAAGTACCAACTTTATGCAACATACAACTTCTACAAAATTGTACAAAAACTTAAGTGATATTGACGGCAGAATAACACAGGTATAGTTACAACAAAATTTTTTTGTTGTTGCTATTTTTGGTTGGTTGGTGACGTAAGAACGTAAAGTTAAATGAATTGTTGTTCTTGCAACATGTTCTGCATTAAAGGACTTTGGTGTTATTTAAAAATTTTTTTGTTAATCCACTTTAGAACTGTTTTTTTCTAGAATAAATGTTTTTGTCTCTCCTGAAATATTATGTATCGTTGATTTATGGCGGTTCAGAAATACACGATTCATATGGTGCTGCAAAATCAATGATCTGGGCTAGTTGATATTGTATATCTATGTTTATCATATCTGGAATGCTGACAAAAGACTACATTCGACACGTATTTTTGCGTATCTATAAAAAAATATAACTGAAAATTGTGACATTTTAGCTTTGATTAAAATTTACTTTTATTCATACAACAAGAAAAATATTATCATTTATATGTAAAGTTAAAAATTATGGATAAAAATCGAAAAAGAAACGTTTTGAGAAAAGTCTACATGCGGCTTCGAATTTTTTCAGTGTTTTATAATGGGAATTCATCAATAATTATATTGGCATGTTTCTTTATTTTTATTTTCTATTCATAAATATTATATAGTTGTAGTTTGTATATTCTTAAGAAGTATATTTCTGATTAAATGGCTTCATAAGCCACAAAACGATCGTCAAACAAAATGACGGGATGCGACGAAACTTTATTTTTTATAGAAATAAAAAAAATTACACAGTGAATCCTATATTATTCAAGAAACTCGGGAAGCGACTGAATAATAATTCTGGTTTTCATAACACAACTCCAGTTAACTCCTAGAATCCGTTCACCAACATTTTGACAACCGACTAGGAGTTCTGGAGGCGAGATATTTTTACGGATAAGTACATATCTAACATACATTTGCATTTGCAAGTGATGGAAGAGACAAAGAATGTATGCAAAAAAAGAAATCTTAATACTACAAGGCACTGCGGATCAGAAAGCATGACATAATTGGTGGCCAAATGGTGTAAAAGACTTTTGACAGCCACTGTGTATTATTTTTCTACCATTGTTGTCTTTTTGTCCGTAGTGGCTTGGAAGAATTGTTGGACAACCGTTAATCAGGTATGGGATGGTTTCAGGTGTGTTTTTTATTTGTATTACTCCATCCTGGATGACCTGTTGTTAGTGTTCGCTACATCTGCACAGGTTTGGGTGACCATGTTTGGTTGTTTTCTATTTTCGTTAATTGGTTATTAACTATAGTTTTGATATTAAGAGGCAAGAAGTTGTCATCGGCGTTCATTATTTCTGTGTACAGTGGTGTTATTGTTGCTTGGATTGTAAAACACCTCATCCTCCCTCATCATGACTTTTTTTACAGTTTTGCATTCTCTCTATCATTTTCCTAGTTTTGTCTATCAGTGTTCCGTACTTGCTCTACATGGTATAGTGCGTGTGAACTGGTTGCCTGAACTTACTTTCTGTTTGTAAACTTGTGTTAATTTTGACAGAAAAATTAAAGAAAATCATTTTGTCGCTTAAGTTTTTTGTTTCAATGAATTGCAGTTTATTTCGAATATCTCACTTTAAGTTTAATTTTTAATTTTGTCTTCATCCGCTTTTATATAAAATTATACATACATACTTTTTTTTGGTGCGGAAGATCCAAAAGTGGCATTGATTAGATTTTTTAATAAACGCATCCTGTTTCTTTACAGTGAAATAACAAATCGATTTCCTTTTTGATTAGATATGTTTTTTTTAGGAAATCAATTTTATTACTTATTAAGAATAAATCAGAAATAAAATGAAAAAAGAATAACTTCATACAAATGTTCATGATTTTAATTCCATTAAATATAAAGTTACCAGATTATATCTGTCAATTATCTCGACAATACGGGAAAAAATATTCTGATATTTTGTATAAAAGCCATGAAGTTTTTATTTCATGAACTTTTATTCACTTTAAGGGTAATTTAGCCTCTTAATTAAACATTATATATACTTCAAGCCTACACATACTCGTACATTCCTTTTTCAATTTCATATTAACCGAACGCTCTTTTTAATTTTTTTGCAGGTCGATCCAAAAGTAGCATTTCCCAGAAGAACACATCCCAAAGTAAGTAATAAATAGATAAAGTATCATAGGCCGAATATCAGGTTATGGAATATAATTCTTATAAGAAACTGCCTCCTGGACAGAGGACGGACAACAAGGCCAACATTAAAAATATTAAAAAAACGAAACTAATCTTAAAGTCAACTTAAATATAAAAATTGCTAATCGATATCGCTTTTAATTACGATATCGATTGCAAACCTTTACCTGAAATTCGCGTGTTTTTTTAACTTGACTCTGAAGAACAGTTTTCCGGCGGATAAAATATAAGAAAAGATGTATAAGTAACCGTATTTAATATCATATACGTACTGAAATATGTACAGTTATCGTCGGGTGGTTATTACCAGTCACGATGGTTTATTGGAACATGTTCTAATTTTGATTCAAGGCATTTATTTGTAGCACTTTCCTTGAAAGTGTAAATAATTAAAATTTAACTAAAATTTTTTTATTCTTCTAATGGTTTTTGTTTAATCATTTCTTGTTGCACACAAATAATTTATACGGGCATATTCGTCCATCCACCAGTAAATCTAATAAAATCATGTCTAAAAGGACATTGTTTTTGCATAATTATTTTATTTGAGTATTTCTGATTTCATGTAGATTGTTTGATGCGCTTTTGACCCATTTTTTTATTTATGTGTGTTCTTCAACATCAAAAAGGCATGTAATTTTATGCTGAACATAAATAACATAAACTTTGACAAATCTTGCACAGAAGAATAAAACTAATTTAATGTTTTTAATCTAAATATGCCCAACTAAAACTACAAAAAGTTGTCCCTTTAGAATAACATACAGATTAACATTTTGAATTTATATTTTGCTTATTGTTTTTTTACTTACTCGTACCTCAGACAGGATTTCGATTTAAGTTATAATACGTATATTTTACACAAAGTATGTACATAAGAGCGACTCACCTTGTATGAAGATGAAAAACATGCGTTTTTTTCACCCCTCTGAAATTCAAGAGCGGCTTGTTTTATGCGGACTCTCAAACTATTTTGATGGTCTACTGATGACCATTTTTCTTTTTTGCATATTTTCGTATCTCCTTCGCAAAAAAGCATTTATTTTTGTTTTGTATTTATTTATACCATTAAGTGTGAGTATTTACAATTTTTATAGAGTATTTATACAATTTGCATACAAACATATGAGTAATTAATTTTTGATTATTAAAGAGCACAAAATATTAAGTTTTATTACATTATTATTTACAGAGAAATCGACATAAAAATAATTCTTGTTGAAATCTCTGTAACTTCTACTAAATGAATTAGAAATGGAACAGTTTGTTCTAAAGGCCCTATCTACCAGAGAGTTCTGTTTGTAACATGAATAAATAATTTATTTACTTAAGCTGGCTCTACAACCTGTTGTAGGTCTTGGCCTGCTTAATAAATGATTTCCAAGCACTTCGGTATTGTGCGTGCTGTCTGCAGTTTATAATACCTTCTTCTTCCACTGGGTCCTTCCACGGGAGTTTCGGTCTTCCCTGTCTGCGCTTTCCGTGATAGTTGTCATCTAATCTTTTCCATTCGTTCGACATGTCCGAGCCAGCGCGATCGTTGTATTTTAACGCGCGTAACTACAGTTATGTCGGTATACAGCTCGCTCAGCTTACAGTCCGTAGGACGTCTATACTTTCCCTTCACGCTGATCGGCCCGTAAATTTTACGAAGGATCTTCTTCTCGAACACACCTAACACTGCTTCATCCTCTTTCGCATGTTTCAGCTTCATATTGAAAAATATACTTAAGTGGGTTGTAAAGTGAGTTTCTGTTATTCAATAATATATTTTATATCTGAAAATTTGCCAATTTAAACCAATATCTATTCAATTTTGAATTTTTTCACATATTCATGTAATATTTTTTGTAAGCTCGGTACAAAATAAAAGAGAATGCGCATCGAGATATCAGAACACAATGGAAATTAAACAAAACTGAAATATAACCAAAATGAAGTAGAACAAAGCAATAATGAAGTAGAACCAGTAATTTGTACAATTTACGACTTATCAAGTAGACGACAAAGCTTATGCGAATGTTTTTAATTGTTTTATGTTAAATTTAAAATTTCCCACTTTCCCGGGAAACTAAAAATGAAAACCCTGGTCATGTCCAAGAAAGAACTACATCTCAATTCGCTCGAAAGAGATGTCGCAAAAAACTTAAAATAATTTCCAAATTTACTTCTTTTAAGTTTATTTACAAACAACTCCGAAACTAACACTTAACTATGACGAAAAATTTTCACCATCTTTTGCTGAAAAGAAAATCAGATCAACAATATTTGACTAAATTTTGTTAAAAAAGAAACTGAGCGATAAAAAACGATTATTCTTAAAAAAAAGTCGTTAGTTCTGGGGGTCACAGATTTGCCTCCTGACTGGAACCTGGGTTGTGATTTTCGGTTCCGGCATTGATGGTATGTACAAACAAAAGATTAAATTTCGTTTAAAGTTAATGAAATTTATCCCTAAAACAGTATTTGGATTTTAATAACTCATTAATAGAAAAGGTTAAGAAAACGTTTAATTGTTATAGTATTAACAAATCGTATAGATTTGAATACGTATGTTTTTGTTCTATATACGAGTATATATTTCCCTATCAAAAATTTTCTATTGGACTGTAAACAAATCTAATTATGGTACCATGACAGCAGACGATTTCTTGTTGGCGGGAAATATATGAAAATTAAGATTTTGCGTACTAAGAAGAACGCCGTAGGAATACTTTATCAAAGAGATGTGCCTTTGCGCATGTCCTTGTAAGTTTTCTCAGGGAAAAACAATGTGAGAGCAAGTGTATGAATTTTAGAATGCAGCTGAGAGCAAGAGTTAATAAAAACTTTCTCCAGGGCAGTTAAATGTTACTTTGTTGTTACAATTTCCATAACTTGTTCTACAATTTTGCAATGTCGTAATGGAAGGACGAACGAAACGTGAGCTGCAGAAGCATTTTCTTTGAGAGTAAAATACCCAGCAAACCGCAAAAGACTACCACTTGGAGAATTTAGTCCGTCTGCCAGTTGCTAGAGCAAATATGCTTACCACCTTTAATGCTTTAAGTTAATAAAAGTTAACTAAATAAGAATTGCCTTGTGCTTCTATTAAAGTGGGGGTTGACCGGAGTAGAAAAAACATTACAGAATTCCTGGATGTAGACAAAACGCGTGCTTACTTCGTATGTGTATTTTGTTTTAATATTTTGTGTGTCGGAATGTGTGCCAGGAATTTTTGAGGAACTCCAAAGAAGAATAACTAACACGATTTTATAATGTTTTTCAGTTTAGTTCCGTTCTGTTTATTTCTTTAAATAGTGTAAACTGAAGTGGGTGGGGTGCATCTGCTTACGTTTGTGTTTGTGCTTGCGTTGTTATTCTTTTTAATTATGAGTTTCAATAATTCTAGAATGTAAAAGAGTGTCGACTAAGTGAATGTTTAGCTTAGCTGTGTAGTGGGTGATGAGTTAGTTACTCATACATACATACATACATACATACATATAGGAAATAATTTTAGTTTGTTGTTTATTTTTGGTTGAGTTCGTTCCCAGTAAACACTCAGGTATTGAACTCAACTTGAGAATGATGTTAAATTTAATTATGAATGTTACTGTAAATATTTTCAACAATGTAAGCCCCACATAATATAAACATTTTTTATAATCTTAAGCAAATTAAAATAAAATTGTACTTCACAAACTGTGTTTTTCTAGTATTGATTTTAATATTTATGTTTGTTAATAATACAACTTTTTAAAAATTCTTTAAGTGAAAATGAAAATGTAGTTTTTAAAATATATAATCGTATGTGTTCCTAAAATTAACATTTTAAAAAGCTAACGCAGATCAACTGTATATTAATATATTAAACTTACATTAAAAGAAATTTTGAAAAATATCAAAGTTGAAGCCAGAACTCAATAAATAATATTTTTTTTACTTTCTTACTTTATAATTACTATTTATACTGATTTTTTTCAGCTTTAATTGTAGAAATTGTGGAAAATTAATGCAATAACCACAGCAGCATTAACTTTATATGACAATTGATAAAGGAAACAATATATAAAAGATTATCTATTTAGCCACCAAAATATTTTGGGTTTCCATTATTTTAACAAAAAATATTTATTTGTTTCATTGCAATTTATCGCTATAATATTGGCCTGTCTATAATAATTTATAATAATATATAATGTTTTATCGAGGTATAAAAATTCCTCAATCTACTTCGCGTGGTAATTTTATATTGTAATTTTTGTTATGTTATTATACCCCTCCCCACAAGAAATATGGATGGGGATATATGAGTTTGTCATTCATTCCGTTTGTAATTTATGCAATATTCATTTCCGACCCTATAAATTATATATGCACTCTTATTTCTTTTTTTTTAAATCGAAAGCGACATTCAAGAAGCCAACAATTTTTTTCATACATTTAATAAAGCTTTTTAATTGAAATCGGGTTTTAAGTTAAAAAATAAGGATTGTGACATTTTTCGTTAGTATCATAGATACTGTCTTTTTATCTCCCTCTGTTTTCGTTTTTATTGGAAATGTTTTTTTTTGAAATTATGTTAAAATACAGAAAAAGTTATATAAATTTAAAAATAATTTCGTAAATTAAGAGGTGCATAAATGAGGGGAGATTACTGGTGCTTGCTTTTAGAAAAAAATTATGCATTTCATGACCTGATTAAATATTTTCAACATAATTGCGGGTATTCTATATTAGTAGTCATAAAATCATATGATTTAAAATTATTAAACGAAAACATATGAAGCACTATGTAATTTCTTTCAAATTTCTACTGTTTCGATATGAAAAAACAACAAACAAAGTTGAAAAAGTCTAATTATGACTTTTTTGATTAAAGTATATTATGACAATATGACTCAATAGGACACCAGCATTGGAAACCCCCAAATATTTATTTGGATAAGTGAAAATATTTCAAATTATTATTTCATTCTTTACAATTGAATTTTTAGAAAATAAAATGCCATTACAAAAATAAAATGTGGTTTGTGTAGTTTAGTGTATCAAATTAGAAAGTAAAGATAAGTAGATACTTATATTCAGATACTTAATGTCCTATTAGGAAAGTTTCACATTTTCGTAAAGAAAACCTGGAAGTAGATTATTTTTTTTTTTTTTTTATTTGATTATGTGGCAACGAGTTTTTATATTTTACGTAAGAAACAAACATCAAAAATATGTATGTTTGTCCGTAGCATTTGTATATTTATAAATCTAGGAAAATGTTTTTACAACGATTTATTTTTTGTGTGCAAAACAGCAAATAGCTTTTTAATTTTTATTTTGTTTGGATTTTGAAATTTTAAAATACGTAAAGAAAATAAAATGTAAACAAAAAAATTCGGATTTCCAAAATAGAAAAAGTAACACATTTTCTGTTCAGAAAATCATAAGCAGCAAAATATTTAACAATAGTTTTGACATTTCTTTTCTATAGGTTTACGAAATTTCAGTGATTTTGTGTAATCGTCTTTTTGGCGATAGTAGAAGAACAAGATGTTTTAAATTTTGTTGATAGTGGTATTGTACATTAAGAAGGAATTGCAATTTGCAAAAGACGAAAAGGCCTACATCTGTTGAGTGCGGGCCTTTGTATTCTGTCACATGTAAATTTGTAACGGAAATTAAAATAGAAAGCCATTCAACATAAAAGATGTTATAATTTCAGCAGAAACTGAATTTATTTTTATATATTAATGTTTTTTACCTTATAAATATTATTTTGTGATAAAATCAGTTTAATAAATTCTTACTCTAAATCAGCGTTTTTACGAGTCATTTCTTATTGACATTTCTTATTCTGCCTTTTTCTTCTTTGAACTTTAATTGTTTTTCAAACAAGTCATGCCTTTTTATTTTTTTTTTGCAAATACCTTCAGGCTTAAAATTACGAATGTGAAAACAAAACGTAATGACAATATATGCATCTGAGTACTCGTTTCTTTTCGCCTCGTCTCTCTCGTCTATAAAGTAGCAATCATGTCAATAAGACATGACTCGTCTAAACGCAGACTAAGAACTACTATTTTCATTTTTTTGCTCGGGCGGGAATCTCCGGGATCCAAAGAAATAAAAAAGTCCAGAAAGAAAGAAACTCTTGATATTACTTAATAAAATAAAATCATATTAAATCTTTAATTCTAATAGTTATTTTTTGTCTGTCTTTTTTATGTGATTTTTATTGATTTTTGATGTCATTTTTTGTATGAATTAATTCACATGTCTTTTTAACAGTTTTTGTGCCATTAAACTTAAATTTTCCCCGATAAATACATAGAACAGTTTCAATAAATATTTGGAATAGTATTTGGTGAATCTGTGTTTGTTTGTTGGGTCTTGAATGCCTGCATGCATGTGTGTGTGTATGTGTGTGTATGTATTTGCATTGTGTACATTTTGTTTGGGATTTCTCTTTCATAAATGTATGATGAAGGTGCATTGAGGGAGCATTGCTTTATATTGTATTGTTCATAGTGTCTGGAACATTGACGCACATAGCGCAATGTCAAGTTGGCAGTTTTATTTTTCGTTTTAATATTTCTGTAATAGTTTTTATTATCTAGTTAAATTTTAACTGTTAAAATGTATTTTTTGGCATTTGCGAGCGAGAATTTTGTTGGACCTTTAAATAATTTTAAATGAGTGTAAGAATATGCCCGATTTTTTCAGTTGAAAAGCAGTGCAATGCGCGCAAACCAGAGATTTTACGTATACTATTGGACTTTGGTTTGCAAGAAGCGAATGCGACAAGCAGCTAGTTTTCGCTTACTGTTTGTTTACATACCACATACACATGTACATACATACATACGAATATTGTACACACATAAATTAAATACATACATATGTATGTATGTATACTGAATAAATTGTTTTGTCAGAAATGCTTGCTTTCAGTAATTGATTTTATCATTTTAAGTCAAATTGTTTAACGCATTTTATTTGGTTGATATCTATGTTGATACACAGCTTATTTTGACAATATTCACTACATACATGGTTGCTTTTTTGAGACTTGCGCGTTTTAAAATCTTGTAATGCCAGAGAGAGGAAGAGCGATTATTATATTCCACTTTGACGCCATCATCCTTCTATTTGTGATGCAAATTTCCATTTTATTTTTAGCTCCTGCAAATGCGATATCAAAACAATTTGTGGTTTTCCACAAAACTTCAAAGTGATGCCAGAATCATTATTTAATGCAGAGAATTTGTTTTCTACTTTCGGACTGAAATATAAATATTCATGTAACGTGTTTTATTTTACATAAATTGATTTCCTGCCAAAGATATGCACCTACGGGGTTCTCAACATTCGTGTAATCTCAGAAAACACTGCTGGTTAAAATCAGGCAGTGTTGGACTGCACCTTAGAATTATAAAATTTTATGAAACTCAAGTCTTCACCAATTGTCGTTCTAAGATTTAGATTTTAGCATTTAAAAAAAACAGACTTTCATGTCGTTTTATGCTTACTTCCAGCCTGTTTAGCTCAAATATAGCTTATGTTTTCCTTGATTGTTTAATGTAACAAATTCACTGCATCTACCGGAGGGTCCAAATGCATCGAAAAATCGTATTGTCAATCATTTTGGCAGCCTCGGAGTTGAGATTTGACACTTTAAGAATTTTTCTTGGGGGTGCTGTTGAACACCGATGCTATGCGATTAATCCAGAAACTATCGACACTCGTGACGCTAATATCATCCCAACCAATTGTGAGATGGTACAACAAACTGTCCAAAAAGTCTTCGAAAATTGGGCGGCCAGGATAAGCTATTGCGAGGTCAGCAACGGCAGTCACATGATATTTGTTATTTCTACTAAAGCCATGAAATACCAAAATAAAATTTTATGAAGGTTGTAAAAAATAAAATACAGTCATACCAAATATAATACTTTTACCCTTGTATTGTTTTTTTTAAGTTTTTGTATGAGATAAGAAGTTTCAAACTTTTAGAGAATATGGTTTAAGGTCTACCGATGATTTGGCATAAGCACCAATGAAATGCTAAAGCCCCTAAACAAACAAAACTTTTTGAAATATTACAATATAAATGTATATGACAATATTGTAACGGGAAACTACTAATGATATATTGCAACGTAGTCATATCTCAAAAAATGTCGTTCATCAGAAAACGAGTTTACAGTTTTCAATTTACACACACATCAATGGAAAACTAAAAAAGTATTCTCCCCTCAAGAGGTGAGTAAACAAGGGTTTTTCATAAATTTTTCACACAAAATGAAAAGCGATATGAAGAATATTTCTGCATTCTTAATACAAAAATCACGTTTTTGAGATATGACTACGTATAAGATAAGAGGTTTGAAACATTTCAAAAATATGGTTTAAGGTCTACTGATGATTTCGCATAGCACCAATGAAATGTATGTATATAGATTAGCTAAAAAAAACTCAACAAACAAAAGTTTTTGAAAATCTTTGAAAGAAGATTTCGAGGCGATCTCGATTAATAAATTAAAAAAAAATAGCTCATAGATTAAAAATAAACTCAAAACTAATAACTAGCTAACATTTAGAATATTTCTCTCCTTTTAATTTTAAACCTACATTTAAATATGCATTACATATATTTTTGCCTGTATTTTTCCCCCATTTTTATTGTTTTTCTTTACTCACAGAAAGTTAATAAAAATTATTTTTTTTTCATATTAACTTTTTGCAACCCATGTACTACTCAATATGCATTTCTTCATGGAGTAAAAAAGCCATTAAAGAGATGCTTGTAATTATTACGTCTTCCAAATAGCGATTGCAGTTACTGGACTACCGAGAAAAAAAATTTTATGCGTTTTTTATTATATTTTTGTGTTTTGCTAAATTTTTCAAGGCTAGCATCCAAAATCATAATTTTGCGCGTTCCAGAACATAAGCTATTCTGCTTTGATTTTTATGATATCTAATAGGAAAAGTGTAAAAAACAATAAACTTTTCTTCTAATTGAGACAGTGTTTTATCTATATCGTTAGTACATATACTAATTTTTAAAGCATCACCAACAAAAACTCCAATTAATTAATATTGATTTTCGTCTTCTTCAGCAATTTTAATTCCCCACACTTTGAAGGCAAGACTGCAAATCTGGCAGCTCTGAGTGAAATTTTTCATTATATTGTTTAATTTGACTTACTTTAGCCCTTTTTCATTTCAATAAAATATATTTATTAACATTTTTTTCCTTACTTTTGTGCTTCCTGTAAGGAGGTAATGATGGTATTTATTAAATTGAATTGTTGGAACTGATACAACTACACATGTGCATACATACATATGTATGAATGTATGTAGGTATGAATGTATGTATATAAATAAATATCAGTCGCCCAAGAAACTAAAGGTATTTTCGAAAAAATATATTCTTAAAAACTCCATTTCAATTCAGACAGCAAAATAAATAGATTAAAAAATTCTCGCGAATATCTTTTATCCTAAGAAAACTAGAAAAATAATTGATCTTTCTTTAAATGTTTATTTCCGTCTAATGTGTCTAATTTTTATTTAAAAAATCTATAATAAAAACCAAATTTCATATCGGTTAATACCAAAACTTACAGGACTACAATTTAACCATTAGAGCAGCTACCATGATTAAAAATATACACAGTTGTTCTTTATACTCCTACGCTTAGGCAAGTATTCAATGATTACCAGGCAACCTTAAATGAAAGCAAGAGCAATAACTGAACTTGCTCTCTCTCTCTCTCTTTATATATATAAATATATATGTATATATATGTATATACTTATATTATATGTATATATATTCATCTCAATTCTTCTATTTTTTCATTTTGTTTCACTTGAACGTATTTGGCTGCCCAAGTAAATGTTTACATTTCCGACGGAAATATAAACTCTCCTCTGAATTATACTAATCTGATAAAAATCTTTAAAAATCCTGATAAATTTTAAAGTTTCTTCTCAAAAAATCATATTTTTGCAACTTTTTTTTATTGTTAAAAAATGTATGTCTTCTACCTTGGTAACACTGCAATAAGCACCTTTAACGCTCTGAGAGTAGATGTGTTTTGTGAGAATGTTTTTCATTATTCTCTGCGCTTTACATTCGCAAAGATTGGTTGTCTATGTAAATGTTAAATTTTATGTCGTTTACGTATGATTACAAAGTGAATCCTTTTTGTGTTTGTATCTGGGGGTGTATTGTAGCCTGCAAGGAAGGTGGAAGTTTTAGATGATGACAGAGTGAATAAATGTGATTTTCGTATTGTTGTTATAGCTTTTGCTGCTGCTGCTGCTGATTTTGTTGTTAGTTTCATTGTATATTAGAGACACTCACTTTTATATTCTATATACATTAAAAAAAAAAAAACAACAACATTACATTTGTATTGCCGCTTTAGCAACGCATTGCTCCCATTAAGGACCTTCAGTCGTTATTAGACAAGCGAGTCCATCAGTCGTTGCGTTCCTTAGCCGTGCAAGTAGCCTAGTTCAGTTTAAATAATCAAAAAATATATGTTTGTATAAAACAAGCCACATAAAAGAAAGTAACAACAATACATCTTAACAATCTGCAATCAGGAAAATTGTAGTAAATTTGTTCGCACTCAATCGTAAAAGCAAAAAACGAAAAAATTAATTCAAAATATTTGTTAATTAGCCAAGCAATCAATATTTGTAGTTTTAAATAAATAATAAATTTCGAATAAATCCACTTTTAAGATTTGTACCACAACTAAGAATTGTCTTTAAGATATAAAACGAAACAAAACAATTTTTAATATCATTTGCTCCCCCTCGAGTTGTTAAAACAAAAACATCAAAATACAAACAACGCGTTTAAGTGCAATCATCACTTTATAGTAGAGAGCTTTAAAAACAAAAATAAAAATACATTAATAAATGTAATAAAAGCTAAATTTTTTGTTACGTAGAGAATTTCAAAGAGCTTCTTAATACAGAAAAGTTGTGAATTAAATTTAAATATATTAAAAAATAAACATATTATTGGCTTCTTTATTGCGAACAACAAATACTAGAAGTTTGTTTACACGAAGAGAAAATAATAAGACTTAAATAATTGTAAAATACCAAATTAATAGCAAAAAGAAAAATATACATATTTCAATCAAAGTGAAATTAATTAAAAACAAAAATATATTTTATTCGAAAAGCGAATAAAGTACAGTAATTGCGATACCCTGTCACTCTTAAATTAACTATTTTCGACGAATAAGACGGCGTTGTTTCCGTAATTGCAACAAAAACAACTAAAAGTACAGAAACCAACGGCATTTTGTTAAAGCTGTTGGCAGGAATATATTTTTTTCCCTTAAAGTGTTTTAGAAAACCAACAAAATTTCACACTTTGGAGTAAATCTGTTTTACGTCAAGCAGCCAGCGGAGATTTTTCCACCGCCAACGCAAACCATCAAAGCCATAAGTCCGCCTGTACCCCAACCTCCCGCCACCATACCGACGAAGAAACTTGTCGTAAGTATCAATCAAAACCTTCAATTAGTTTAAACTAGAAAACACGCAATCTTTAAATTAGACATTTGAGCTTTTCCCAAAACAAAACAAAATTTTCTGGTAGAAGAGGAGTCCACTACGATAAAAGAGTATGGATTCATAATGTGTATATTTTTATTTTATTTCAAAACTATTTTTACATTTAATAAATATTATACTTGAATATTAAATGTCGTTGTTGATATCTTCGAATACTAAAAACGAAGAACGAAGTACTCATTTTTACATTAAAACAACATCTAATACCTCTCTTGCTACCTAGGAAATTCTCTCTCATAATGATTAAATTTTTAACCGACTGCTGCAATGCCAAAAAGTGTAGTGGTAGGGTAGATGTTCCAACGTAATCATTGATCGCAATGATGTGTCAAGTGATTCGACTATATGGATTGTATGATAGCCTAAATTGTTTGCTTTCCACTAAGAAAATTTAAAATTTTATGAGAGTATGTCAGTCAATTAAGCCGAAGCTAAATCGGCGCCTGTTAGTTACGCTTACACGAATAAATTTTCGGCAGCTAAGTGGCATTTTTATATGCCCATACAATTAAATTTTAAGTCTTAAATTTTTTATAGTTTTTCTTTTCCCAGACTTTTTCATTTGCCGGGAAATCGGTAAAAAATAAAAATATATTTATTATTTTAATTTATATGCTTAAATATGTATGTTACAGTATATTGTAATAAAAAAGAAAAAAATATTTTAATTACAGAAATATATTTTTTTTCTGTTGAAAACTAGAATAAATCTTAAGAACTAAAATAATCAAACATATAATATTATATACCGTTGTTTCAACGGATGCCTTTCTGTCGCTCAATTGTTACTTCTAACATTCCCGATTCTCTTTTAATCTACAATATCACTTTCATCAAACATTTCGATTCACAATTATGACAAAAACGATAGTTATTAATTTGTTCAGCATAAAAAAATTATTGAAACTTTTGACACAACTAATTTTGTTATAATTTTCTAAAAAAAGGCAGCATTCTTTAAGTGCATTTATTTTCTGCGTCTGGCACGTAGTTGCGTTTCTTTTCCAAATAATTTATAATTTTTTGATATTTAAACTATTCAATTTCAATTATTTATGTGACAAAGTACATTAAACATTGCAAGGTTCAATCCATTTATTTATTTTATTTGTGCAATTAATCAATATTAATTTTGTTTTGAATATTTTCTCATATTCGCTTCTTTCCAAGGGAAAACGTTACGATCTTTAGCCTGATAAAAACGTCTTGGCAACAAACAATTTAGTACCGAAAATAATCACATTAAAATGAAGTGATTTTTGTTTTAAAATATGTGAATATCTACCGATTCAAAGGTTTATATTAGAATGTTGTGCGAAAATGAAGCTAAAAACAGTAGGAAGTGAAATTCAATGAAACTCCCAAATAAATTTTCGGGATTTCTTCATTAAAAACTTTCGGGAACTCCTATGAGGTTCCGTAAGAAATCCCAGTTCTATGATACAACAATATACAGGAAGTACCACTTCTGAATTGAAAATAAAAAATTGATTACTTTAAAAAAATAAGAGGAACATAGTTTTAGGAATGTCGGCAATAAAAAAGAAAAAGATATCTAATTTGATGACAATATTTCCCTAAAAAGCTGGAGCTGTAGAAGAAAACTTGCATAATATGAGCCCAGTCAAACAAAAATGTTTAAAATTGCATATCCCCTCCTAATAGCTTGAACTGCATTTAAAAGTTCTTAATAAATAAAAAATCTATCTTATAATAAACATTTTTTATTCTTGTTTTGAACATTTTATTTAGATCAAAACTAAAGTTAAATGTTTTTTCCTCGCTTTCATGCCTACAGTTTCAACAGGAAAATTAGTATCTGCTTTGAAATTTAAAAAAAAATTTATATTTCGATGATTTATAAAATCAAATAAATAGCGTGAAAGACATTATTAGAAATTTCTCAACGCAAAATCGTTTTATTGATTTGAATAAAAGTATTAAATTTAAATTATTAAATATTAGATCTTATGGTATGTAAACCAATTCAAGGCGAGCGATTAACAAAAATTAGTCGTGGTGCTATTGGTATTTTTTCATCGAAAGATTTGTAAAATAAATCATTTTTGATCGCCAAAAATATAAAAAAATAAAGCAATATAAATATCGACTAATGAAATTCTTGCTTAGAAATCACTTTATTCACAAAAGTGTTATAATATTAAAATTAGTGAACAGAAATTAGTTAATCCCATTTGATACTTTTCAAATAAAAGTGATTAAATTGTATATCATTAACAAACTAAAATGTTCCAAGACATTAATTTGTTTTATAAACGTTTCAAGTGCACATTAGTTACATGCACTTTGTAGAGCCGTTCGAATATTCATCCTTGTTTTAGTTAGAGTAAAACTGTGCAAGAAAGGACATTATTAAGCTAAGACTTTTCGACTGGATCAATGGGCAGCCTGAGTGTAGCAAGTACGCTCAAAAGCCTGTACAACTTTTGGGTTATCCAGATGACCATTTACAACACACGCACATTTCGGCTACTGAAAATTAACCAGAATTTTTTAGAAAGTTCAACAGGTAAGTGGTTGAAGCATTCAGTCAATGTTCTAAAAACACTTGCCTTGATAGCAAGGACTACCTAAAAGAAAATCTACTGGTACGTTGTCGCTCAACCTGGGCCAGAATGCACTTCGAAAGTCCTTATAAAGAATATGTTAATTTATATTTTTGCAGCTTTTACTGTATTTCCTGTTTTAATTTTGTGTCCTTTTCATTAAAATATTTATATTTTTATTTTGCACCTGTGCTTGTACTCAGATAGTTTAAGGCGAAAGTATTTCAACAGTGGTTTCAACACTTTGTGGCTTTTTACATAAATATTACGTACAAACTAACTGAACAGTAAAGTTAAAGAAAGATACTGAAGCAAAGTAAACAAGAAACATTTGAATAAACCAAAAAGGAAATTTAAAAACTACCAACTTTGTTAAATGTATGTACGAGTGTACTGGTTGAGATCATATAAACATACTTCACAGAAATAAAATTTAGATTTTTGCATATTTGATAAATATGATTTTTAAAAATATTAAAATTTTTTCCTAATGATTTTAAGATAGATGTATTATTTATTATTCAATACAGAACTTATCGAGTTAATTTCTTTTTTCTAAAAATATGAATTGAAAAATGTATACTATTTTCTTTGGTGTAGATTCAAAGATTCATCCCTAAAAATTAGTTCTATCATTTAGTGTTAATAAGGCTGATTGGAAATATGTAGTTAATTAAGGGCGCTTAGTACATTTAAAAACTGCAAAAAAAATTTATTTTGAAATTTTTTCTTAATGATTTTCCTCCATTTACATTTTTTTTAATTCAATATGATTTTACAATAACTTCCCAGCAGCATATTTTTTGTTTTAAAATCTTATCAAAAATAGTCTTTTTATAAAATGTTAATTAAATATAAGAACGCAGTTAAATCAGGGCAAAGTTAGTGATAAAACGACATGGCGAATTTGGTTAAATCGGAAATATATAAAGTCGAATAAGCAAAAATATCATATTGAATTGACATGACACATGTTATGTAGGCAAGTTTTTTGTAAGGAAATTGTTGTCTTCACGTACACGTACAAAAAATATTTGATTAGCTAAAAAAATGTATTACCTCATTAATTATCAAGAAGTAAATACTGAATTTTAATAATACGGAAAAGAAAAATTCTACTTGCATTAATGATTATTTAATACAGAAAATATGGCATAATTCGAAAACGAAAACTAGAGTATAAGCTTTCGCTTTGAAAATTTAGAGTTCCACATCATTTTCTGGAAGCTAAACGAATACAAAAATTTTTAAAAAGTGAACGAAATATTTGATATTTATTTTTCGGGTCACAGGAGTCGATTCAGCAAATGATAATTGTAATTGTAACTTTTCAATAAAGTATAAAAAATATTATGTGAAAAATTATCATAGAAATTACTAAATTTCTGACAATTCATATAAGTTTTCTATTTATTTTTCTTTTACATTCGTTTGTGCCTCAAAGTGCAGTTTCTGTTGTTGGAGTTGTTAACCCAAAACCGTTAGACGTGAGTATAAAGTAAAGAGAGTGAAGAAAAATATTTTCTTTTCAATTTAACTCTGGACCCCCACATAATCGTTTAATATACATATAATGCTAACAAATTTATCGTAAACCATTTATCACAAATCTTATGGATTGTGGTAGAGCTCAAATGGTGTTAGAAACTATACACTCAGTATAAAGTATTCCCATCCATACACACACAAATTTTTATCAAATAAAATTTTTACAAATCCATACAAAATACATATACAAGTATGTACATACACACATGTACGAGTATTTAGATGAATATAAAAATAGTTATCGATTGCACACGTACATACTATATGTCAAAGAACACACATACATACAAACATGAATATGTAAGAAGGAGTATTTACGTTTTAACTTCTACCAAAAACGCCAGAAAAACTATATAAGTAGATATCTTTCAATAGAAAATCTGTGGAAGTTGACAATTAAAATATAATCAAAATTGAATTTGGCTTTGGGTATTGTTGGAGCATGCAAAGACAGATGTGTAATACAATTTAAAAACTGTGGATAAAAGAAGAGACAATTCGATTGTTTTGATTTAAAAGCATTCTAATGTGTCCTATGGCTCATTGTCAAAATCGTAGAACTCGCCGGTTTGCTGAATGTCCGTCTTGTTGGTCTGAGAGATTTTCTATTCAGGTCTTGTCAAGTATAAAAGCATCGCCAAGCACATATTTTGTTTTAAGTCAAATAAATATAATCGAATTTTGTAAATAGTTTCATCGCGCAAATTTATTTTGTTGGTTACTAAACAATATAAATTAGTTAATATGAAATCGACAAAATGGTAAGATTAGTTGAAGTTGAAATTAATTTATTATTATGCGAATACAATAATAAAAAAATAGATCAATATTGAAATGGGGTATATTTATAAGAAGCTTCTAAGAAATCTGGCTTTTTCACAATTCTCTCATTTCGGAAATATTTTTTTCAGAATTGCGCTTTTCGATCGATGACTTTCTTCTCTTTGACAAATACCATCTCGTCATTATGGAAATCATTCATTGTCTTTTGCGAAGCATTTTGTAAAAAAGTTGATTTATATATTTCTGTGAAAAATCATGAGCCAAAGAAGTTTTTGTAAAATATCATAACAAATACACGTACTCGTATGTATGTACGTATTTATATAAAATACAAGTAAAATAATTTGTTGAAATTTTGTTTTCTCCTTTCATAGATTTCGAAAGGCAATATTTTAGTAATGAAGAGTATGTGTTTATTGAACGAATATGTTAAATCTTCGTATCCCAAAGAAACCTTACAGCAGAAGTAGACAATTTTATAAGCCATTAAAAATCATTGGAAACAGCTAGAGAAAATAAATAAAAAAATTAAATATACTGAAGTAAAAGGTATCCATCCCCATTTTTAGTAGGGAAGAAGAAAATGAAAAACTTAAAACGACTGCCAGAGTAGAGATAAATAAAAATGAACAAAGTAACGATGAAGTACATATGTATGCATGTATGTACATGTAGGTAAATAAATATGTATACATACATCATAAATACATACAAATATTTCCTGTTTTATTTAGTCATATTATGAACATACGCCCAACAAAGACTGAGAAAAATCTAAAATGATTTCTTTGCTTTGAATTGTAGATTATAATAATTTATTTTTATGAAATGAATTATTAGAATTAAATTTAAATTCAAGTATGAGTTCCAAATGGTTGGCAGAAAAAAAGACTACAAAAACAAGAAGGTTAAAGATCAAGTTGGTATTTGGAAAACATACACAATATTTCATTTTCATTTTTCTTTTCTTTTGTTCTATATATTGCTGCATCCATTTTTCTTTCTTACTTAATCGCAGGCTCATTTTTAATCCTCATATTTGCACTTGAATGCTCTTATTGCCTTCATTTTGAAATATTTATTTCGCGCTATAAAATAGAAGAAGAAAAGTGACATATTTCCCCATTGTTCAATAATTTTTGAAAACTTTACAAAGATATGCAAAAACGAAAATTCATATAAACTTATACCTTTGTCATCTACGAGAAGCAATTTTTCATAAGCGTTGGATTTAAATAAAAAATATTGATGCTAATACTTCGTTCTTCCTTATTAAGATTTTATTTGCTTAAGTAGAAGTATAAAAATATAATTTGTGCATAGTCTCACAGTTAGCAATGAAATAATTTTTCTATTTTTCGGTACATTTTTCAGAACACGACTTTGAAATTATTAAATACATTTTTTTGCCACGAGGACTAGGACATTAAAATTCATTGCAAACATAGAAGCCAAAAATTTTCAGTGTTTTAGATTTTTTATCATGAATTTTATATGAATGCAAAATGTTTGTAATTTTAACTAACACCTCTCATAAAAAAGATTCTGCTAAAGAAATTGTTTTTGAAAAAAAAACAGAACTGAAACTTTATTAAAACGTTAGGAACATATTTTGAAAACAGCTTAAAATTTTTATTAAGTTGTAAATGTTTTAAATTCTTAGAAATATAGATATTTATATTGTTGGAAATTATCACTGTTTCTATGTGGCTTTGCTTGCTTGTGCAAAAATATTGGAATTTGTGTGATGTTTAAATTTATTTCTTTATAAAGATAACTTTTTGATGAGTGTGGAATGTTAAATGAATAAATAATTTCTCAATTGAGATATTTGTTGGAAATAATCATGATTGTTTGAACTTGCATGAGAATACGCTTAAAACAATTGCTGATTGAATGTAAATAATTAATATTTTATTAATTCAAAAAGAATAAGAAATAATTTCTAAGATCACACTTTCATTTAAATTAAAGATTTTTCTCATTGTATTTCCATATACTGTCCGTGCGTCATTTACTAGGATTTTCCACGTGGTTGTCATAAAATAAATGTGTACAAAAGTAAATATAAATAAAATAAAACACATAAGAAAATGATATGGTAAATTAAAAAATTTTAAATATGAAATGATGAAAAATGTTTAAGTACATAAATGTACGAATACGTACACATTTCAATCCAACAATATTTTATAAGTTGGACATGATTTTGTTTTTTTTTTCGCTGGATATCAAATCTTTATTGACATCAAAACACTTTTTGAGTATTTTTGATTTTAGTTGACTATTTTGTTCTTTTGTGCTGAATGAATCTGCTATAACTGCCTTCATATGAAATGGTAATATTGTAACTAATTGTAAGTTCAGAAGCAGGAATTGCTTTAAATGTATGGAGAAGCAAAACTACTTCGAAAGTTATATTGTGCACATTTACCCAGTGAAAAAGTTGTAGTCATTCTTCCAAGTTATCAATAAATAGCAACCCCATATAAAATGAATAGAAATCACACAAATTTACACTACTTCCGATTATTTACACTACTACTGATGATTATTTTTCTTCTTTGGAAGCTCTTGTTTTCCTAAATATAGTCGACTTGCACTTCTCATACGGAATGTCACTATTTCATATAAAAATATCGTATACGCCGTGGGGTCCTTTTCAGACACTGGATTTGTATTTCTCTCTTTACAATGCATTTAACATTTTATTCTCTTAGAGCACATACTATTTTGATATAACAAACGATCTGGTAATTGCATCTTGGGATTGGCCAAGAGTAAAACGATAACTTAGAAACTCCTGACAAATTACATATAAATAACACAAGTGAGCTTGGATGCAGTGCGAGGACATTGAAATAAATACCGGTAAAATGACGCAGTCAATTGAATATACATAAATATAATTTGAAAGTGCTATTCAGAGTAAAGTGTTCCAGTGGTATAATTTGAAAATCATTTTAAAGCCAACAATTACTTTTAAAACCTGCCTTAAGTTATATTTCATATGGCTGCAACAAAATGTGTGAAAATTAAGCATTTCATATTTGCGATGTTTTTACTGATATTGAACACAAGAAAGAAGAAAATCTATAAATTACATTTTTACTTGTGTTATACATATTTTAGAAGCTTAAAAGGGATACAACTTCTTACTTTTATTAAAGTGCTTCTCAACCTCCATTAACATAAAAAAGAAAATCTTTTAACCTCTTTGAGTTCTTTTTGTCCTTTAACTCCAAATTTTTTCCGTTTTTTATTTGCACTTGCAAATATTGTAGGTATTTTTTAAACTTGCTTTTACAAAACTAAAACTTTTTCAGTAACTATGAGTACATGCATGCTGATTGTCAAGATACGTAAAGCACTCTTAGAGCTTATGGTAGAAAATAAGACAGAAATATCGGTCTGAAAAATGTTTAAAGGAACCTCGAAAAACAATGATTTTATTGTTAATTTTCACAAGAACCTAAACTAAAAGTTTTAAACTCCCCTTTGTTGAAAATGTTGTTTTTGTTATTAGAATTTGTTGGAAGAAGCGTTAACTTAAATCTCCATTAAAATGATTTCAAACTTAAACTGGTGTGCGAATATACTTAGTGCTTGGCACTTCTGCTGACTTGCCAAGATGTTACAATATTGAGATAATTGTTTGAAATAAGTTCTGAAAACTCTTAAATTGCATACATTTGAATATTATAATTAATGTATGTATGACTGTACGTACATTTGGGAGTACATAAAAGAGAAAATCTTTAAGTTTATTGACTAATTTTATTTGCCTTAGCAATAATATAATTTAAAAAACCAAACATCTTTTTATTTTTATGTTGGGGTTTTTCTTAAATGTTGATTAGTAGAATTAACTCGAATTAAAAAATTAAATAAATATTATGTTGGCACAAAGGAATCAATATCTATTTGTGTAAGTAACCAGAAAAAAATATCGAAGAACATAGCAATTTCATTGTAGACCAAGTACAAGTAAGTACCGAATTTAATATTCTAAAAATGTTCTTTGTCAAGTTGTACAAGAAATTGCCAACTGTGGACAGTGAAAAGTACATAGATCGTAAATGATTACAACTGCACCTGAGATTATCGCAGGAAATATTGGTACAATGCTTTCGTCAAACACTTTTAAGGCAGTCAGCATGTCAGAACACAAATCACTCTCTTATATGTACAAAAGAACTCCTCACTTGACAAGTTAATTATGTGATACTTATATTCCCCTTAAGTTATTTTTAAATTTACCAGTGAATACATTTACATTCGAATCTTGATCATTTGATTCTCGTTAATTTAAATCTCTCGATATTTTGAACAGTTTTCCAGGTTCATTGAAAAACATTCAATAAATTTAAAATAATCTGTGTAATTTGGTCCTCTTGTTAATTTGAAATTATTTGAATTATTTGAATGAGCTGTGTTTTATGAAAAAATATAATGAAAACGAAATAATAATTAGTTTTACTTTATATGTATTGTCTTATACATAGGAATGCCATTTAGATTTGCTATTTTTCTATAATTTAAAGATTGGCTTTTTTCTTTTCTATAATTTGAACTTGTAATGTGAATGTCTTCGCTTCTTGAAACAAACAAAATTGTAAAAGTTTTGCTTTAGTTTCTATGTCATGCTTTTAACAAGCGCCACAATTTCACACTCTCATCCCAGGATGGCTACTTCTGCCGAACTTTGAGAAGTTATACTTTGAAATCTATGTTCAATTAGACGATAATATCAGTGTCTTCAATTTCTTCTCCGCTCTCATCATAATCGAATATTCATTGGCAAATAGAGATTGAAGTTGCTCACTCAAAAGAAAATAATGGATTATGGTAGCAAGGTTTAAAATAAAAAATCTGAATTTTTAATTAAACTGTTGTTAGTTTGAATTTTTTCCATCTCCATCCACATAATTTACACCTCCTTTTGTCTGCACTAATTGCTATATTACTAATATGCTCTAAAAAATGTTCCATGGGCATTAAATATGCAGTAGAAACATGAAAATATGCTGTAAGAGGTAATAAAAAGCTCTTAAAAAGTAACATTTCTACATTTAAAATAACATAAAAATAAAATAAACAAAATAATTTAATAAAAAAAAATTGCAATTTCTAAAAGTACCCGTAGACGACATGATTTTTACATCAGACTTGTCACCTTTGTGACTCATATGGAATTGTGTATATCTGTCAAAATTTTTATTTTACAGAAGATTTATAATATTAGGTCACAAACGTTTATGGAAAATTACGTCTGAGATTGGCCATGTTTATTTGCAACAGTTGATATGAGCGCAAATTTTATTAGAATTTTTTGTTAAAAGTGTTTTATTTTGTGAAATGTATTTAAAAGGAACAAAACTGCAGTAATGTTATTACTTTTTATCACAACGGAAACAGTTGATGTCAGAAGGTTTGTCAGATCAAAACAGAACAGCTCTAATTAAAATTTTGTCAGATGATTTTGCACATGTGTTTTAGAGAAGCAATGTTTTAAACGCAACACACAACATGTACGTAATTTACACTGCGAAAGGAGAAATCTAGATAAGAATAAAAAATTTTGGATAAAATGAGACAAAATTTTTATAAGGGATTGTTATTGCTTTAAGCAATAGAAATATCGTCTTAGATTTTTAAATAGAAAGCGTTTTCTATTGCTACATCTAAATAAAGACATATTTTAAAAAATTTAGGAATACCGTGAAATTTATAGAAATAAATACAAAATCGAAAAGCCATCATCTATCTGTTGATTACAATTTAAGTCAACTTTTTTCTTTCGATGTGAGAAAACATGGTGTTTCATAGCGCAAATGTTCAAATCATATCTTTTAAAACCGTCGTCGACAAGTATTAGAAATGCTGTGAAAAGTAATCAGGGCATCGGTTTCATAGTTGATGCAATATTTTGCAAATTTGCAAAGGTGTATGCGATCTAATTGCGGGAGCAGAACTGTGTGAAAACTTTATTTTGATACGTTTGGAACGTATTTGTAAGCATATTAAAAAGAAAACGTTTAGTAGAATATCAATATCCGCTCTAAAAGGAATTTATTTGCTGTATGAATTCGAGAAATTCTGTAAGTATGCTCTTAAGATTTAAGTATGAAAAAAATGCTGTAAAAGGCAAAATATACAGAAATATGCATTAGCAAATCGATACCAAAATAAGTAAAAATTTCTGAATCGGATAAATAATTTCTATCCGCCTTCATATGTTGCACAAGCAGAAACATGCAATTCCATTTTTGCGGTTTCTCTGCTAATATGCATGTAATTAGAAAATTTGAATTGAGGATGCTGTTGGCTGAAATAGTTAGTGCGATTTCTTGTTTAAGATTCCCAATTAATTTCAAAGCTTTTTCTGTACTGCTTTCAGATTTTGCAATTGATTTTCCTTAAACTACCAAAAGTAGACAGACGAGATTTTAAAAAAAGTTTGTAGTATCCAAGGTGTATTTAACTAAGTGACCGGATTAGGAAAACAATTACAACAACACAAGAACAACAGGCATTTTTGTTTGAGTATTTTCATTGCGTATGTCAAAAACCTAACCCATAAAAGAAAGAAAACAGATACAGAAAAAAAAGTAAAAGTATTTTGTATGTGTTTTGACATTCGCAACGAATAGTCAGCTGCTGTAATGCTGTCACCTGGTTAATTATAATTATGCCAAAAACGACAGTAAATAAGTCCATTAGAAAACAAACTGACAAAGAAATATAATGGCTATTTGTCACAGTACAGTAAGACTAAAAAAAGTGGAAATACAGTATTCGTTTATTTGTAAATTAATTATAATGGAAAATTTTTAGTAGAGACTGAAAACAATAATGCGTACATACAGGGTGTTCCAATAAGATGTTTAATTTTTAAAAACACGACGCTACGTTCCACTCAAGTGGCGGGACTGTGTAATTTCTCCAAGAGGCGATCAGAATTCGCTACTGGCGATAACAAATTTTATGAAAGAATATGGTTCTGCATGCATATTGTTTTCTATTATTACAATTAAATCTGATTTTGCTTAAAAATACTTGTTTTTTACATATCAAAATTGAAGCTCTTATTGAAAATTCTTATATTTAGCTAATCATATATGTATTTGATAACTTATCACTCAAATACACATGAATAAAAATACTTTCGTAATACAAAAAGCCATTTTTTTTATCTACTAAAATATAATTCTGAGTGAATGCCTTTGTGTTTTGAAAGTTTTATTACCAAAAGGGAATGCAAGCTTAGCAAATCGCTTCGTTAAGCAACACAACTCATTTTAATGACTTCTAAACAGTTTTTCTTGGTCTCATTTTGTTTTTAGTTGCTGTCATTCTTATTTATATTATCTTCTGATTTAATTGTGGTTAGTTTATCTTCCTGAACATTTTCGGGCTGAGAACTTGAAAAGAAGAAAACAAAAACTAATACAATTTCGGTTAGTCGTAGCAAATTGATGACACTAACACAAGTGGAAACATGCAGAAAATTATAAAGGATCTGGTGACTAATTGTGCAAGTAGCAAAAATTTTAGAAATGAATTCTCTAAAAAAACATCACAATGAAAGATTAGCTGAATACAACATTATTTTATTTCTTTATGAAAGAAAGATTTTAAGGAAGACAGAGAAATCAGGCTAGTTGTACGAGCCGCCAATTAATTTTAATGTTTTTAAAACTTATACAACTGTTCGATTTAAAATACTAAATATTCTTAATCCAGAATTAGTATTTATGCCAACATAAAATTTGTGTTGTGATTTCTTAACTTTAGATTTTTTCATATTACACTCGCATATTTGTAGTTTAAAAGTTTTTTTATTATCGAATTGTCTGCCATTTTAGCCACGATCCAAACAGCCGTTTATATTCTAATGCAATTTCGATTTGTTAGGTGGCTGCTGCAATCTAATTTGTTAAATTTCACATTACAAATGTGATAAAGTAACGAAATTAAGATTTGAAATCAAAATAATACTTAATACATGTTTACAATGGTGTTTACGCTGCCGGCTTAGCGTTGAATTAAAGATACTATTGGCGCATCTTCCTCCTCTTATTGGAGCATTCTTTGTTTTGTTGTGTAAATTTTAAAATAAAATAAAAATGGAAAATTAGTAATTTAGTAATTTAAATTTTATCCTTCTATTATTTCTTTTCAATTGCTTACATTCATCCGCTTTTCATTTTACAGTATAATAATCAAGCCATTTCTAAGATGTAACTGTTGGGCTCAACAACTTCCAACACTTTCGTAGCAGTTGGGCTCAACAGCTCCGTCTCATAACGTACTCGTATATTGTGAATAAAATCGAATTAATTTGAGATAGATATTATTTCAACATCGTCATTATGCATCGTCAGTATATCAACAAATAATTTATTTAAGAGTTGACCTCAAAGATCGTTCGACTTAACAGTCGCTAAAGTCGGAAAATGTTGGATATTTGGAAATCATATAGAAATTTACCTTTCAATAAGACTTCGTCAGAGCTACCTGAAAAAATAGCTCTGGTAATTTTTCTTTAGTTTTATGTTGTTGGTTCGTTCTAACTTTATAAGAAAAAATTTACAATATATATTTATCAACAAAGTAATTTTCTGAAAATCTTACTATTTCTGAAATCTATTTAAAATAGTTCAAATTTAATTAGTAAGTTTTTGCAATTTTCCGAAAATGATTGAAAGCTTAAAGATTTGTCTCCTTCTAATTTATTTTGTTCCTTGAATTTGTATATCATTTAATTGCTTCGTTTCGGTTACAAGCTTCAGTTATTTTGAAAACAAACAAAAAATGAACAATGGTAAATGAAACACAAAAAAAAAGATGGAAAGTTTAAGGAAAGGCCACCCGCATTATATCCACGTAGTTTGTATGTGTATTTATGTGTTTGTATGTATGTACGAGTATGCGTGTGCAAAAAAGGAAATTTTACAAATTATATTTTGCTTGAAAATATTTTCGTATGAGTGATTTCTTCAGAAAGTATTTATTCCGTACTTTCTATCTTTGCACAATACATACAAAAGTATACCAGTATTGGACATCCTGTAAGAAAATTTAGAAATATTTTAGTGTTATATTAAATCTATTTAATTCGTTGTGTTTAGTTTTCTTTAGTTGCTTCTATTAGAATTTCTTAAGGAGTTTGGTGGGCGATGCGTGTCTGTGTATCATTTGTGTTTTCGGGTCAAAAGTTTGTTTTTGATTTGATTAATGATTGTTCTAATTAAGCCAAATCAACGATAGTTGAAAACCATATAAAGTAAGCCCGACCGATATGTTCGTTTAGCTCATTTCTTAAAATGTATTGCTTTACATTTTAGAAATGTTTTTATTTCGTAAAAATATCCTTAAAACTATGAAAGGAAAAACAATAGTACAAATAAATAGAATAAATCTGTTTAATCTTAATGATGTTTTTACGCAACAAACTAAGACCATAACATAATATTTCCTTTTTTACTAACAAATAAAACTAAAACTAAAATAAAAAATAGAAAATAAAAATTATAAATGAAAACATTTGGTTATTTTGCTATCTCGTAAAGGAAAAGTCTATAATATACATAAGTTAATATACATATGTACTCGTATGTATTAATTGACAATAAGATTTTTTTAATCATTTTTTTGCCATTTGCCAAGCATATTCCTATTTTAATCAAACAAAAAGTCCAATGAAGTTGCGTTTGCTTGGTACAAACTGCTAATAAACAAAATAAAATTTTTATGCATTTATACGCGACGATAAATAGCAATGAAATATTTTTGAACGACTGCCGGTAGGACTGCTGATGTAACTAAATTGAAAATATATGCAATGATTAAGAAAGCAAAAAAAACTTTATTTATAGTTATTTTGCATTTATGTTTGCAATGATTAAAGCATCCGAAAATGGCCAAGTATGGGGAAACTTTCTAGAAACTGGGTAAAAAATTACTCAACAAAGATAATTTTCATGAAAAGTAAGAATAAAATGTTCGCTCATTATGAATATCCAGTTTATAATGGCAAAATAGATCAATACATTTGGAAAGAATATATAAATGTAATCATTTTCACTTAAGTTTAATTCTAGGAAAATAGTAGAACAGCTAAATATAACTATAAAGGATATAAATTAGCAGTATAAACAGGTTCCAATAAGGAATTGTTATTTCTGTCGTTGGATTATGGTATCAAAGTAGAGATTGTGGGTAAAAGTGCGATATGAGAACAAACTGCGCTAAAAGAAATGAAAAATAACAGTCAACTTCAAAGTTGTTGGAGTAGATATTTTGTCCATCACCATAAATATGCTTTCGCGAATATGATAAAAGAAAAAGTACACTAATAAATTAAATCTTAGTAATTAACTAAAGCTATAATTATGATAATATGTTATTGATGAAAGTATTTCAATATTAGGTTTCTGGGTCGAAGTTTACTAATGATCCTGAGAGTTTCCAGAAAAGTATCTGTAAAATAAGTCAATAGGCTTCTCGATGAACAATGCGAAAGATTAAATTAAATTTTGTACATATTTTTAGCTTTTGATATATTTTCAATGTTATTGATTGTTAAATTTATTAAACTCAAATTAAAGAAAAACAATGTGAACTTTCTGTGCAAATATATTTTTGGACATTAATTTAGAACCACTTAGTTAAACAAAAAAAAATTGAATGCAAAATGCTCTTGTAAAAATGAATTATAGTTTTTGTGTTGTCTTAAATTAAGAGCTCCATGTTTAAATAAAATGTTGAAGTAAACATATCGTTTAACATCTTTTATTTATAGTATAAATTAAATTAAAAATAAAAAAAAATATACACATAAATTGCTACAGAGTAACAACGTTAAGCACAACTTAGTCTTGTAAATGAATGTGTGAGATAATATTAAAAAACAAGATACATAAAATAATAAAAAAGGTCTACACTACTACTGTTATTGTTATTATTTAAACCAAAAAATAACAGTAGTGAGAGGAACCTTCTTGTATGTGTGGACATTAGGGTGGATCTTTCAAAAAAGTGCACAAATTCTCGGTCTTTACCTGTACAAACATGCGAACGAATACTATTTTTAATTCTTTAAATCTATTGATTCTACCATAAATAATTAATTTTGTAATGACTTAGTCAAACACTGCATTTAACTTCCTTTGCAAAATGCCTAAAGTCAAAGTTATGAGATAAAACATTTGTCAAAAATGGACGATAGCTTAATGAACTTCGGGATCATTTCTCAGCTATTTGTTGAAAATTCGAAAAAATGTAAAACACCCCTAATGTACATTCATTTATACATATTTATGTACATTTATGTGTTGTAAACATATGTATAAAATAAAATGTTTTTTGCAGGATGAGCATATGTATATGTAGTATGTATGCATGCACATGCATGCACAACTGTTTCTCTAAAATCATAAAATTATATCCCAGTCAAATAATTCAGGAATTTTCAAAAGAAATATTAAAAAGAAAAAAATAATTCAGAGTTTCATAGAAGAAGCGAACAAACAAATTGTAGTATTTAAACGATTATGATCGACAAGAAAACTACAGAAAATAAATTAGTTCTATTTTACATGATTCAATAATACTAAATTGAAGTATAAAATCTAGATATAAAATTGAAAATTCGAAGTTGAGAAATAGAAGAAAGTTTGAAATTTATTTTTCTTCTCTTACTGCCAGCTTTATTCAGAGCAATCGAATAAAATGTCAACTACTACACATACATATTTTAAATGAAAGGAATATTTTTGGTATTTAAAATGTTATATATACACATACATATGCACAACATTCACTAACAAGACAATAGAACGATAATTTCGAACATGTATTGCTCGTGCAACACATACCAACAAAAATAGCAATAAAATTTTATAGAAACTTTACCAACAACATTAACGAGCGCAAAGTTTGTATATATGTAAGTATGCATATGTTTAGTTGCGACTGTATATGTGCGTTCAAGCTTTAACATACTTACAAGTAGATATCTGTTTATAGCCCCGCAAACATTTAATATCAACAGAGATGATATCACTTCCATACCAAATGGATCACACCCTTCGGCAGATAACGTGCCACTAGTGTAAACATGCAAGGTGAAACTATTCAATTCTTGTTGATATAAATTATCGCCATTGAGACAGTGTTAATAAAAACAATTACAGCTCTTAAATTCTGATTTTGTATTTGGTCCCAGAAAACAAATTACACAACATTTTACATCCGAGCGTATATTAATTATTTTCTATCAAATATTTTGTGTGGCATCAGTTTTGAAATTGTTTTCCGTCCCTTTAAAAATAGGCAATTAAATAAAGAGAAAATTTTATCTTTTTAAAATTATAAAATTTTTAGGAGCTTTTCTATAACAAATTTTCCATAAAATCCAGATTTGTCGATGAATTTAACTATATGTGTACATATGTATGTAAGTGAAACATATATTACAGTGGTTTTCAATACATATCGTCGGTCACAGGTTGACAACTCTTAAAATGTTTTTTTGTACTTTTCAGGAGACAAAACAAATGTTATTACTCCATTACTAAAGCGTGTTGGAAGGAAATAAAAACACCAAAATTAGTAGCATATATTTATTGTAAGTTTTTTAAAAAATATAAATGAAACATACTAACATGCAGAAGAACAAATACAGTCTTTTGGCATCAAAAACCCCATTCGATTTTTTTGCGAGTTAAAAGTTGTCAACTTTTGACCGACGATATGTACAATGCACACGTGCATGTATGTTTTTATATATTTCATAAATACGTATTGATTGTAATTTATTTTAAATCAAATTAAACCAACACTGGAAATTAGTTTTAATGCAACGCAGAACAATTGAACGATATTATTTAAGCCATCTATAATCGCACACATTCATGCTTTTTTTTCTTACATACAACACTGAAATGAAATGAGATGCGGGTGCTGGTTTATATAAAATGAATAGTTATACTGAGTCAGATGTGCTGCATTCTAGATTTGTTTAAAACATTTTATGCAGACATTGAAAACATAATTCATTTCCCCAAAAATCATCCCAAGTCGACCTCCGCTAACAGTTTGTAAAAAGGATAAGGAGATAAATCACTTTCAAAAGGCGACAAAAGGAAATTTCAAACTAAGCACGAGAACAGCAAATATGTTCTTCCTTTATCAGAAAAATACAACTTATTTCATTTTAGAATTAATGTTTTCATGTAGGACTTGAATATATCAAATTGTATGAGATTGAATTTGAGCTCAAGTGGCACAATATTCTAACATACAAGTCTGTAACGCTTGCACAAAACATCTTAAGTTGAGATAAGACAATTTTAATGTTTTGCAAGCGCTTGGCCAAATTTGAAAAACGTTTCGTTTATATTAATCGAAATCCTTCTACGATTGTTATTTTCAGATATATCACACAAAAAAACGTGTTCGTTTTATAAACATCAATGGAATTTATATGAATATTTACATCATTTGGTATTTCGTAAGTTTAGCAACACGAATTTTCTTGTTAGAAACCGTTTTTTTGTGTGAGCATTATATTAAACATTCTTTAAAAATCGAAAGCCCAAAATTTTATGTCATAATTTTTCTAAATTGCTGGAAGTATAAATAGCGTACATACTTATTAAGAACACGCTGAATAATCTGTCAAGCAAACAAATTATGTATTTAGAAAAATAATTTTTATATGGAACTTGGCACTATTGAAAGAAAAAATATGAATCACAGATGATTACCCGAATGTACTTCATATAAATTTGCTATTTTAATTATTTTGCAATATTGTAAGAAAGAGTTTGCAATACCAAGAATTTTACATTTGAAAAAGATCTTTTTTAAATAACAAAATTAATTTTTAATTTTTCAAGCTTAGTGACATCGTCACAAAAAAGATTATCAAAAATTTAATTCAAAAACAACGAGCACTAACTCGAGTCGAAAAGTTTAAAAACATCAAAAACGTTGCGAAAAGCACTGAGTTGTCAACACTGTTAGTACATGTCAACAATTGTAGTGGGAGCAGATGCTGCAGTAAGATTGTAGTTTTTGTGGATGACAATGAATAATTGTTACAAAATTGTTTATATGTTTACATTTTTTATGAATTAAGTTGAAAATAAAGATTTTGGCTGTGGGTTTGTAGCATTTTCTATTTTTAGTGGTTGTACTTGTACAGTTTGGTAAACAAAATATTCAATATTAATTAAAAGACAACTAAAAAGCATAACAAAAGTTTCCCAGGTCAGCAGAGAATGGTAATGAGCAGTAGTATCACTTTTACTACTTCTACTTATGAAATACATAAGAATTTCAAATGCATAAGTATGTGGATTTACAAACACATACGTATAAAGGACACATTTTTTTAATATGTAAATATATATATAATGTTATATTTAAGTTGAAGTAAATCCCAACTACTAACAGATATCGGTAACATATTTTTCCAGATTGGTTTCATTATAAAGCAAGTAATATTCGTGAATACAAAACATTGATAATCCGTAAACGGTTGCTCATTCTATATTGACAACAATTACCTGTCACTGAAACATTTATCCGAAAGTGTATTCATGTTTATTTAGGCAAATGTAAAAACCCCTTTTTTAAAAATTATCTCTGAAACAAATTATTGAACACAATGTATGTTTTGCTTTTTTGATTAAATTACGGCTCTACCATACGTTCCGTTCTAACAACCTTTTATAATATTAGATTTTTATGAGTTTTGAAAGAATCAATTGTTACATAAAATTTCGCATTATTTTTTGTTTGTTTCCTTCCTTTTAGTTCATTCCTTCTATTTTATGCTTTCTTTTTACTTCACGAGTCTTTATTTGAATAGCAAATCAATTTAAAAATTTTTTATAAGTTATTTATGTATGTATAAATGTATTTATAAAAAACGGTACTAATATAGAGACAAATTATACACACAAAAATATATGTAATAACTATGACAGTAAAATATATAACAAAACATTTTCTTTATATCCCCAAAACTCCTTTGGCCCCAAAGCACGTTTTTACGTCAGCAGGACAAAATGTTCAAATTTAACAAACATACTTTAGATACAATCGCTTTTTTTGCTTTGAATGATGTTGTTACGTACGAATGAATCCCTTAACTCCAGTAAAAGTAAATTCAAATTAAAAACTTACTAGACAATCCACAATATACACATACATTTATATATAAAATTTCAACCACTTAAATGACTATAAATACGACAAACTGAGTACGGAAGATAGAAATGGCAGTGAGTAGTAAACTTAACATTAATATTGAATTTTATTTTATAAAATAGTTGACAAGTAATCAATTTCTAATGATTTTTGACATTTTAAAAGTTAGTCGAACAGACATGTACTCGTTTATTAATATTTTTTGTCACACTCTTAAAGAAATCTCAATGATTATCACTTTTACCAATAGTGACCGATAAATATTTCCAAAGAGTGAAACCTAAAAACTATTTTAAGGAAACGATATCAAATTATTATTATTTTTGATACATTTTGTTCAGTTTGTTTTAATAAAGTGCCACCCACCTACAAGGCATTTTTGAAAGGAAGGGAAAGAAAGCTGTTGACGCCTAGTCAAAACTCTACACATTGTTTATTACTTAACACAACAACAACTATTTACCTTAGTATTGTACTTAATATAAAATGAAAATAGTTTCTACAACTGTAATTAATTAAATTCCATACATTTATTATACTTCTTGTTAGCCCAAATTGAATCACTTTCCTATTATTTTAAAAGTTACACTTCTACTTAAAATAATTCAATTATCTCTACGCCTCTGTCCTCACTTAAAAACATCCGATAAAATTTACTTAATCCGTTTGCTTTAAGAAAAATACAAATTTGCTTTACATAAATACCGTTTTAGAACACATTCTTGTATAAAAAAGCATTTGCAATAATAAATCGAGGAGTAGTGTTTATAACGTTCTGCTGAAAAGTTTAGTTGTTTTTATTGAGATTAGTGCGTACACAAATTTATATTGAATTTGCCCCAACACATTTAGTATACTAATCCACAAGTCGTACAAAAGCATTTCTTCTAAAAATAATAATACTCGTTAAATAAATATATCAAATTCATTAACTTGCGAAGGCTGCGCTTAATAAAAAACTACAATTCTTGAAATGTTTCACGTTTTACAACCCTACAAAACAACCAAATGCGTTTACACTTCCCGGGGCATGGATACTAAAAGGTCGCATAACCAGGAAATATAAATTTTAAAAGTTAAGCCAATTTATCAATTAGAAATTCTGGTAATCGTCTAGAGAATTCTTAAAACATTATTTACATTTTATTTCAAGTAAACATCTTATACTGAAACAGAAAGTACATTTTTTTTAGATTAAACAAAATGGAAATGCATTTGAAAAAGTGATAATGTCAAGTTAAAAAATTTTGCACATTGACCTAAACATGGTCTTTTGCAGGATTTATGAATATGAAAAGTTGTGTTTCTACTGCGAGTTCTCAGCAGAAGAATAGAATAAAGATTTTGATATGTACATGTGTATGCAGATAATTGTATGATGAAAAATTTGTTAAGAAATAATAATTAATTAATAATAAAAATTAATAATTCATATTATTGTGTGTATGTTTACTTGTGCAGATCCAAGTATCCAACATTTAACATGTTATCGGTGTAAATTAGCATTTGAAAGCATGAATTCCCAGAAAAAGAATCATTAATATTCTTGGGAACAATTTTGGAATTTTTCCAGAGAATCTCTGTTATTAAAAATATATATTATTATATAAATGTGTAGTTGTATGAAATTTTTTTGATATTTTTGTTTTAAGCATTATATTAAATTTAAATAGAGTTTTAGCGGGTATTACATAAAGTGAAAATGAAGTAAGTTATTGACTTTGATCAACTGCAACTGCCACAATAATAAAAATATTGTTTAATTCTGATATTTTTTTCAACAAATTTTCAAGGTGAGCAAAATGTGTTTAATATAAATTTTTAAACAGCAACAATAGCGATACTAGCGCCGTCAAAAATATTTTGATGTAAACCTGAACAAACACAAGTATTATAATTCACATTTGCTGGTGAAGAGGAAGCAGCAATTACGCAGGGAAAAATATCTTATATGTAACCCATAGAAAAATTCATTCCATATTTTCTTCTCACAGCCGCAGTCTGCCGTGGAGAGAAGTAGTTCAGAAAGTGTCCGTAGAAATCATTTGCTCTAGCCTTCCTGCTTCAGATGAACGAATCTCGTTTTCAATGATAACTAAGGGCTTTCCCCCATGAGATAAAATCTCGAATTCCTTCGAAGAATGTGCACCTGGCGCATTAAAATAAATTTTATTTTGCAGAATATATTAAAGACAAAAACAAATATCTCCGCCATAGAAAACTACAAACAAATCTCTTGTATCTTCCAAATTAAAAATTTAATTCGTTCACTTTTCTTATCTCTAAAAGAGCTGCTGCAAGAGAAAAAAATTAAATTTAATAAAAAATTAGATTATAAATGATGATATTTCTTGAGTCTTGCCTTCTATGTAAAATTCAATTTAATATTTTATTTTTAATTTACAAAAAGCCGTATTTTTCCCGTGTGGTTAGCAGGAACAACCAAAGAGGCAACAACGAGGAGAATAACAGCAACATCCTAGATACTATTGTTTGTTGTTGCTGATGTTGACAACAACAAAAGACGATAATAAAATTGTTGACGATGTTTTAAAGTTAAGTTGGGAGAAGGGTAAATGATTCCGATAAAAATAATAACGATGGCGGTATTAAGAGGGATGACGATGGTGGGAATAATGATGCTGATAATGACATTTTTTAGTTTTTTTTTTTTTTTTTAAATGTGATGAAAATATACTGACACTTAAATGCATGTGGGGTGTTTGTTGTATGACAGTCACTAAGTCACTTTATGCAATTCTGCATATTAAATATTAAATATACATAAACACTTATATCCATACTAGGATGGCACTGTATCCAGGAAAAAAGTAGACTAATTATAATATAAGCAAATATTCTAAAAACGAATATGTACATATGTACAACATATACATACATACATATTTGCTTTTAGAATATTTGATTATATCAATTTTAAGATCGACTGAAACAATTTAGAGGTACCTCAAACTGATCGAAATTCATTTTGTAACGTCCAAGCCCATCTTGACATACATATTTTCTGAACAAAAAATTGCTCAGAAATTTCAATAGATTACTAAGTCATGCCCTTAGCACATCGGTAAATGCATTTAAGGTCCTTGATACTTAAAGGGCCTACGTCCTATTTTTAAAAAGATATAGCGATTCGTACGTAGGATTACCACACATCGAGACCGTATAACAAAAACAAGTTTAAATCTGTATCGGATAGATATTTCATTTCATAACTTTATTACTGACAGATAGTTTAAAAAAATGTTTACAATCGAATTAAAACTGATAACTTATGGGCTGTTCGGGTGAGACCGTGAATTTCAACACTTTTTTCTAGGGCACCCTAAATTACGTAAAAACATATATATATATGTTTCAGACAAGTCATCTCCATGAATTTTTATGAAGTGCTTTAGAGTGGTATTGTGTGTAGGATTGTGTAAGTTACGTTGGCAGAGGTCTGGTCAATAAACAATACCGGCAGTGATTATGATAATTTATATCATAGTGTATATCTTCGTCAGCATTGTAACATAATAATAAATAAAAAGAATTGCTCTTTCTCATTTTATCATCATTAAGATCATTGTTGTAGCGCCTCCGCTGTCAAGTAGACGCTTAAAATTTTTTAAGCTGTGTAGCCTTTTTTTATTATTTATTCGCAAAAATGCGAATAATTTTTTTTGTAATAAGAAATTCAAGCTTTTATGTCAGCTCTGTTTAATAAACTTTTCCATATGTGATCGCCTACATCGCCATACATCATTTTAATGGTATTTTACTATAACTGATAAAAATTAAGAAAGAAACTTATTGCAAAATAATTTTAAAAATGTAATAAAATGATACAACAGTTTCGAAATACATTTATTATTAATTTATATTTTTGACTTCGTGTGTCATCGTGTTGTTTACATGTATTTTTTTCGAAAATTTATATTCGCATTAATTTGTCGAATAGTATCATTATTAAGTATTATTTTCACCATTCTTCTTTACAATGACATTTCAAAACATGCATGAATGTGTATGCGTGTATAAAAACAAATCATATAACTAATTTTTTTTGGGTTTCTATGGTATAAAATTACATCAAGAATAAAATAAACAATATTGCATATCAACAATAATATAAACTTCGTTGAAAAGTTTCACAACGATCGAACCTTTCCTTGGGTTTTCAACAATATTTTGAACTGTTGAACTACTTTTGTAGCTGCTGTTGTGGTTTATTCCCTAAATAAAATACTTGTAGCATTTAACTCATTGCAATAATTGTAGCCATTTTACAAGTTTCTTGCAAAATTTATACAGGACATAAAAATACACATACACACACACACACACATACATATGTGCCTGGATAAGTTTGTGTTGTAACAACCCACAAAAACACACACATAAAAGCATTGCGTAAATGGTCCAATGCAAAACGCATCCTCCGTGTTAGAAAGTTTTTCTTTGCAAAATCCCATGGTTGTGCTGCTTAAAATATCAACTACGGGCAGAATTAAAAAAAAATAAACAAATGTTAAGTTCACACAAAGTAATGTGTGGTGGCCTCGTATAATATACATATGTGTATGTGTGAGTCAGCAGCGTTGCCAAAATGAAAATGTTATGATATAACTAAATATATGATCGCCAAATTGTCATTTGATGATATATTTCCTTCCAATTGATAGAAGTTCTCTTCAGCAGAAATTCAGGGACGTTTTAGGGAAAGTTGGGAATATTTTTCTAAGAGATACTCATTTAAATTGGTGACATACTTAATAGATGTCAAAACAAAACCAACATTAGTTAGAACTGGAGCTGCAATGAGGCTGACCTATTATAGGAGATAGTAAAAGTAAGAGAAATTAACAATAAAATAAAAAAAGTAACAATAAAAAATAACTGAATAAATTTCAGAAAAATAATTAAATTTTCTTCAGACAGAAATCGTTTTCCACTGAAAAACTTTTAATTGCGATGAGATGGTTGGTCTATTAATGCATAATAAAAAATAACTTAGTGGTCATTAAATTGTTACTATAACAAAGAAATAAATTTCAATAAAGGGCTATTCGTAAGATATACATATGTGAACTTTGTCTTTTTTAACATTAAAATTTGTATGAAAGAAAGAAATCTAACATTTCGTTTTCTTTCTTTAAACTTGCCGATTCAGTTGACAGCCAATCTCAGCAAACACAGAGGTTTGTTTTGAAATTAACTTCTATCTCAAACGATCAACGTTTGAAAGTCTTCTGAAGGGAATTGGAGAAACATACCACTCTCAACAAAATGGTGACTTTATTTTTAAACTTAATCTTAAACGTTCTTCTCAAATATTTTTCAAATGTGGATAATAAATATAACTGAAGTTAATGTATTTCCTTATAGTTTCCACTTCTTATAAAATTAAGTTGCAATACTTTCCGATGAGAATTGTTTATTATTTGTCTTAAAAAAATCTTGCTTTCAATTTATTTTTGATTTTGGGAATATTGAAAAGTCTTCAATAAAAATCCTAAATGTATTACTTCTTTTAATTATATTTCTAAGTTCATTTTAGGGCTTGACAGTAACTGGAGAATAACACTTGATAACCATTTATTCTCAAATGGGCATGAAAACATTAGTTCATATTTTAACATCAAGCCTCTATGTCCATGTTTGAAAAAACTTGAAAATAACGTTTGGTTTGTTGTTATGGTACAAAATTTCGTGTTTCTTTCTTTCCGCAATGTATTTTTATATGGTCTTCTGTGAGTGTATTTTATGATATACTTATTTCAGTAACAACCCGATAATAATCATCGCAATCGTCTTGTTAGCTGGATAATTTTGCTGGTATGTATGTGCTAATATTTCATCTATTTTCATATTGTTGCAAGGAGCATATTCTATGTGTCGTTTATGTTGGTGCTCTGCGAGTTTAAATTTGTTGTAAAATGGATTTTTAAGCGTTCGTTCACTCTATCCTGGGTACTGTGATTGGCTGTGTACGAACGCGTACATGGCATTCACTTGTATTCATGTATGTATGAGTATTTATCTGCATTTTATCACACGGATATGCATTATAACACATTTCAGTTCGTCTCATATAATTCAATATGGCACAAAGATAAATGAGAAATGGGCTTAAAGCTGCTAAGATGTCATCAAAATAACAAAGTTGTTAATAGGATCATGATTTAATGCAAAACTTACAAACTCATAAGCACACTTACACAAATACGCATGTAAATAAATGGGGGAATATTTTGTATGAAATGAAAAATATTTGGCGTCAGGTATTTATGTATGTATGTATGTACATATCGCTCCTCTATTGCAACGTAGTCATACTCGTATGTATCTCAAAAAAACTCCTTCGTCAGAAAATTACTTTAAAGTATTCTCTTCTCAAGAGGTGAGTAAACAAAATATGTAAAAATATATATTGCGATACGACGAATATTTCTGCGTTCTTAATTCAAAAATCAGGTTTTTTGAGATATGAAGCGGAGAAGTTTTTGAGTAAGATTAACCATGATATCGCTATCTTAATGCGAAGACAACCTAACAAACATGGGCAGTAATTTTGCAAGAGTTACAAGCAAATTTTTAGGCAGTTTTTCATGATAAATAACTTGAGCAGATCGTTGTATACTTTTTAGAAATTTCGAATTTAGAGATAAACCCACAAAATAGAAAGTAATAAATAAAAACTCTTTTTTTCCCGGGAGTTTTCAACTATTCAATTTTCGCCGATTTTTTATATCCGTAAAAAAGGATTTTCAAAAAAGATAACTAAGTTTTTAAACATTTTAAGAAAAGTTTTACAAAATCTTCAAATATATATCCGTACATGAACCTTTAGACACGGAATCTGTTTACTATTTTTTAAATGTGTACATGTGCTACATGCGACTTCTTATTTAGTTGTTTGCTTTTAAAAACTTTTGTGTAAGATTTTATGTTGACAACTTATTTCATCTAATAAATATATTAATTTTCTAAAATAAAATTTAATTATATCTTTTCTTGTTTTTTAAGATGGTGACGAGAACGAAAAAAATATTTGTGGGAGGCCTATCGGCGCCCACTACGCTAGAAGATGTCAAAAGCTACTTTGAACAATTTGGCCCGGTAAGTGAATTGAACGTTTTTTTAACAAATATTTTCATTTGAAGTTATTTCTATTTCCGTAAATTCGATGTTTGTGTTTTTTTTTTCAAAAAATGGCGTTGGCTCATGTAGTAAGCACGTTGACTACAAACCGAAGGACCTGGGTTCAAACCCAGTGTCAGACAGAGTCATGAAATAAAAACACAACGCATTTCTCTGATGTGCATTGGTGTGCCTTTGTGTCAGTTGTTAGCGGAAGGTTTCAGTGGCGAAGGCATGCATGGTCACTGGTCACTGAACAGTACCAACTTCAGCTGATACTAATTCCAATGTAACATCAGAGCGCCCTCCTTCGTTGGTACTGAGTAGCACAATCAACGGCGAAGTAAAATAAAATTAATAAAAAGAAGTGGCTACTAAACTAAACATAGCTTCAAAATTCGTAATGTCCTCCTCGCCACCAGAGGCGCTGCAACACTGCTCTACGAATAAACGTGCAGAAAAAATAGCAGAGTTGTAAAAAACGAATGAAGCTTCACCTCCTTTCATATCTATCACTATCCCTTTCCACTAGTTCCAGCACAATGCATTGCATGTGTAGGGGTCATCATCCCCTGAGTGCTGGTCCAAGATAAAAAAAAAAAAAAAAAATGGAATAATTTTTTACGTACAAATGTATTGATATTTGATTTAGTTTTTTTCTTTTCGAATTTGACTCAATTAAGTGTGTATGTATATTCCTAGCTACGATTGTATCAACTTTAGAGTCTTATATAATTCTATGTTTATAGAATGCAATTCAAGCTAATTAAATATCTATAATGTTAATATTTTTCTTAAGGGTCCTAAAGGACATTTTCACAAAGTTTGAGTTAAGTCCCAAAAGGATTTGTAATGCAAAAATTAGTCCAAAAATATTATTTTTGCCAGCGATAGAAAGTATGACACCGAAAAAAATGGAACACAATGATGAAACAGAACACGATGTAACGTGATTTTTCATTCAAATTGACATTTTAAACACGGTAGCGTAGCTGTTTTTAAATACAATTTATATTCTAATCATAACGTATTTTATTGAGCTTTTCTTTTCAGACACACAACTCACAGAAAAGGTACCATATTTTAAAAATTTTTTTTAATGATTTTTTTTTTAACAAAAACTAAAAGAAAAAGGAAAAGGTAATAAATAGTTCAATAAAGTTAATGAAAAGTTTTTTCGTCACTCTTGTCGTTTTTATTATGGGTTTTGCTTTTCTCAGAGTGACTTTCGGTCGACGTTACTGTCATGTTCTGTTTCATTATACATACTAAGAGCGTCGAAATATTAACCAAAAACATTATTGAGGACAAAATATATTTTTGTTTTGGTTTCTGGTTTTTTTTAATTCTGTTAATATTTTTCTTATTTTTGCATTGTTTTCACAATGGTCCTCTTTTTTATTGTAGACTTAATAAACTCGAGATTATCAGCTGCTGCTCACGACATGTATATGCAGGCAATAAAGTAGACGCTACCGCAATTCATTGCTTTTATTTCATATTAATCATGGATGACTTCAGCTTTCTCTGATATATTTTTGTAAGCTTTTTATTCTAAAATGCCTGAAACCTGTAAAAATATAGTAAAGTTCCAATGGAAACTTCATTGTGTATATAAACAAATGTATAATCAAAATAACGGAGCATCGTGGACCACGGAAAATCAGAGAATTCAAATTGTAATGGTGAGCCTAGAAGCAACATTTCCTCGTCCCCAAGCTTTCTTCACGTATCTCCACAAAATTTTTCTTTAGGAAGTTGAGTTGGAAGTTTCAACATTATATACAAACCAACAAAAATTATTGCATGACCCGATTTCGCACTACTTCCAGAGCACAAGTTCAGGATCTGAGACCCCGTTCACACACGTCAGGTTTTACTCGTCAAGTCTTAAGTTTTTAGGAGAAGCGGTCTTATCTCATGTTTTTGATTTAGTGATTGATATACGTGAAAATAACTTCGGAGCGACGATTTGTCTAAAAACAAAGTATTTAGTAATCTGTAATGTTTTGGTTAATGTTTTTAATCAGTTTAATTTTACATCGAAAGCGTAGAAGAGTTTTTTATTGAGAATAATTTCTTTAAGAACAATAAGACATAAAATAAAAATATATTTTTCTTTTTGACGCTCACAGTTGAGTTTTGAAATCTAACGATGCTATTTTGGAAAATTTTCTGAATATAGATGTGATTTTCCATTCCAATTTAGTCATGATAGTACAACTAACTGTGTTGGTTCTGTCCTATTCTTAATCACATGTCCAAACATTTTGACATCGACCCCTGTGCGTGATATTATCATATCTTACCAAAACAAACTTTTATAGGAGAGCGTTTTTATTACTATTATATACTCGTACTACAAAACTCTTATATAACATAAAATGTGTATTGTGTTATCTCCGTAACTATTATAAGTATTTATCGCTATTACATTTTGTCAGCGGATGAATTAATGAATTTGAAGCAATTTTGCATTAAAAAGTCGATTTCGAAAAAAATGTAATACGATAATTTCGTGCACAGGTTGTAATTTTCCGACCTTTTCGCTCAGCTTTAACAAATTTTTATGTTTAAAAAGAACTTAGAAATTATATTTTTTTAAATTATAAAACACACCTTTATAAAATTTATTGCGCTTTTAAATGACTTCAAAATAATAAAAAAATATTGCATATTTGTCAAATCACAATCGATTTACAGATCAGCCAACAATGTTGCAAAAGTAAACGTTTTGATTCACTAATAAATAACTTTCATTTGCTGACGGAACTTTATCTAAACTAGTTTAATATAACTGAAACGCTTTAAAGGGAGCAAAACTGTTGTTTTCAATTTAACTTCAGAAAAATCCCTTCAGAATTGGCAATTTGTGAACGATTTCATAAAAAGAAATTTGGCAAATGAAAATGCATACTCCTTCCTTCATATAAAATTATTGAAAATAATAGTGTCGTGCAATGATCGAAATTAAATGAGTTCTTTCTTACATACATATACATACATAAAACATATTTGTATTCTATTACTTATATGTACGAGTATGTGTATATGTATGTCTATGTATATTGGACAGAAGTACAAATACATGTACGACTACAAATACTTATAACTTGTCTCAACAGCTTTCTTTTGCTGTTATTTGTTATTTGTTTCCGAAAAAAACTGCTTAGCATGCATACAATCACAATGCTGAGGGTACACTGAGCAATTTGAAGCAGTCAATTGTAGGAATTATTTTTGCTAAAGCATTTTCAGTTTAAAGGTTTTACATTAAAAACAGATTCAAAGCAAATTTAACGATACATTTAGTTATTTATTAGTAAAAATTAATTTTTTTTTATATTGAAAATGTCTTCAAAAATCCATTGCACTGAAATTCCTATTTTTGTGTTTAAAAAAATTTACAAAGTTCAACAAGAACCTGCTTTAAAAAGTATAAATGAAGAAAAGTTCAATACATAATAGTATCGGCTAAGGAGGGCGATAAGACAAATAGATAAGATAGTATGTAGTTACGTATGTAGTTATGTATGTGAATGAATGCAATTCAATTGTGGTGCAACCATTCTCAGCCAACAAAGCAACAATGTGAATAAATTTGCACAGTTGGTTATAATACAATTAGTCTGTGCTACTTTATATTTTTAAAATTGATATTAAATTCATCTGCCAAGAAACTAAAAATGTTTCTAATTTGTTTTTGTGTGTATATTTTGAATTTAAATTAGATAAATAATTGCTAGGAAGTACTTGAGCTCGCATCAACTTAATCATACTTTTGTATTAATTAATAATATGTGAAATATGTTATGATTTTCATATCCAGTAGTAAAAATTGAACGATTGAGGAACAAATGTATTATTTTTAATCGCACAAGTTGGAAATGACAACGAAATACAATTTTGAGTTTTTGCTCATAAGCATTTAAAAAAGTAAAATGTGCTGGAAAACTACGGAAAAAAGTATTATTAAAAATAACTTCATGTGAGCTCTTGATTCCAGCATTCTCTGCGTTTGACCATCGTTATGTTTTTGATTTTGGAGATTGATTTTTTCAATTTCTCTTTTCGAGTCGATTTTTTTCCAAACAATTATTTATCTGACAGATCAAGATCTATTTGCATTTAGCACAGATATTTAATAACCAAAGATTAGTGCAATTTAAAATTGATAAAACTTAATTTGATGTTTTCATTTATTTAGGCATTCACTGTATTGACACAAAATGTGCATATTGTTGTTTGTGTTGGTTTTTTGTGAATGTAAAGTCAGTACAATGTTGTGTTAAGCTCCGGGAACATTGTTTGATCAATATATAATCAAATTTATCTTGACAAGAAAATGAATTATTTCATGTACACACATACAAACATTAAATCCAAAAACAGTCAAAGAAAAATAATAAAATTTAAATTCGATTTTGCTGTACCATTTTCAAAAGATTTGCTTATTTTTTTGTTCTGCTGTCTGTTAATAAATTTATTTTTATCTTGAAAGAAAGCATTCATAAAAAATTGAGTTTCTTATACACGAAATATTTCGTTATTTCGTACCACGGAATTCTATAGTAAAATATACGAAATATAGGAAATTCTTATGTACAAAAAAAATACATTTAAAAACTACCCCAATGAGGTACGAACTCACGTTTTATGGATTTGAAGTCTACCCATTAAATTGAAGCCTTCTTATATTTTCAGGATACAAAAATTGCTTAAAAGAGCTCACACCTGAAAAATATGTTAAAGTATTAAAAAAATATTAAAATATAAGAAAGATAAGATAAGAAAGCCTATAAAATGCAAACCTAAAATTTTGCTTTTAATTCGCACATAATTTTACATATTCTATAAAAAAAGTAAACCCGAAAGGTGACGATATGAATATTGCTGCAGCCGATGCCCTGAAAACTGTAGTAAAATTTTTAAGCTGACAAACACGGAAATGCACTTGGCCACATACAGTTAATATTTGTCTTAGATATTCGCACACTTTAAAATAACGTCAGCTTTTAAAACTTCGAACTGATGCAGGTTCCTTTTCCGAAAGATTTAGTTCTATAGATTTTATATTTGTATGTTTGTGTTTTGTTTCTCATGGGAAATATGTATATCTATATATATATATTTTATCTTTAAGCAGCAGCAAAGATTCAGCAATGCATCCTTAAAGCTCTTTATTCCTTCTTGGAAAAAAATATTTATTTTTAAATTAATTCATAATTTTATTATTTTCCTTATTAAATTTGCCTTCTGATACCTCGTATAAACAAGATCTTAGATAGTATTTTGGAAATATTTCATACCATTCTTGCCGGTTATGCGGACTCATTGAATTTATGATTTTCAAATTCTGTTGGTATCATCGTTGAAAAACGAAATGGCACAACAATGTAATTTTAATATCCCGAAGTTCCTGGAAATTTCTTTGGCGTACCTTTTTCCAGTTAAGTTTATCAAGTATATCGCTCCGAAAGCTGTTAGCATTATGTAACCGATTATCGGGTAAATATATATAATTACATCGATACTAATATCCACATATTTCATTTATTTCTTATTTAGAGTTTTTCTTATTTGCGTGCTGTCGACATATAAACACTGTTTATTCAACATATGTCAACATATTTGAAATGATCGGGTTCGCCAGATCATTGGTTTAATAATTGGTTACTGAAATACTTGCGTATGCGGTCGCTAGTATTTCCATTAGCTAAAACAGCTTTTAAAAAAGCAGAGAAAAGCTAAGAATATTTTAATAAAGTACAACAAATAGTTATTGAAAATTAAAATTCCTATTATCGACGAGGTTTTCAAAGCTTCCAACTATTGCAAAATCTTTGTTCGTAATACAAGAAAAAAACATTTGCAAATTCATAACATATTGTCCTAGTAACTCTGTCAAGTTTTTCTAAATAAATCTCCAAGTAGATTTGAATGAGAGGGAAGCAACACTGTCGCTAACAAACATGCTTTTGAGAGACATGATTGTCCTGATTATTTCAACTAAAGCCAAAACTTATTTTCATGTACATGCCACCGCGATACTGGCTTGTTTTTGGCACTCCCTTCATTATATTCACGTTCTTTCTCTTCCGTAAAAGGAATTCACCAGGTTACTTTACTAATTAGTTGAAAACATTATTGGAATCGATGGTATTGGTTGCAGCTCTGGAAGCGACGCATAATTAATATTAACTACAAGAAAGAAAATCTTCAATTTATTGCTTATACGCCTAAATGCTGCTAATAACGTTTACTAATGAATTACTAACAATGAATAGTTAGCGAAGAGAAATGAACAAAAAACTTCTTCACAAAGATACTCTAAACTATAAAAAAATGAAAAATACAGAAACATTAATTATCTTGTAAGTGTCTAACAATTTTTCTTTTGCTAGTCTCTTTTTATGTGCAATCGTTGCTTTTTTAACTAAAATTTTCCTTAATTTTTTGGCTCGTTTAATTCCCTTTTTTTCTTTTTTATTACAACCAAAATACTGGGAATTCGTTTTGTCTGGTTTTTATGAAAATACTGGTGTTGGCTGTTTGTTACAGCTGCAACAGTAGCAGCAGCAGGGTAAACATCACTGACAGTGGCAGGAACAGTAACTAAAAACTAACAAGACTGATAGTTAATACTTTGTTACTGTTTGTAATTTATAACATTTTTGTTTCTGTCCAATCTTTCCTGTCTTTTTGTGCATTTTTGTGCATTTTTCCGCTTTTTCAAAGCTTTTTGTGTTTTTCTTTATTTTAGTTAAATTTTGTGGTTTGAACGGCTAATACTGTTACTGAATTGTTTTTCGTAGTTGGTATTCTGCAACATCCGGACGTATTCTCTCATGTTTGTTGTTTATGTGGAGGTGTGTTACTGTATATGAAATCATTCTGGCTCTGTTTGTTTATTTAAGGGATTGCAAATTACAAACATTTATTTGTTTTGCTATTCCATTTGAATGTACATAAGTATGAGTGTATGTTTGTATTTATGTGTGCGTATTTGTTAGTTTTTGTATATATTGCGGTTACTTTGAATGGCCAGGCGTTCAGGCTTAGTTAATCTCATGCAAACATTGGCTTTTTGTGATACCACCACAACACTGCGTAAGATTTATATCCACAAATCCAGTTTATTTTCTTTCAGATCTTTGTTTTTGCAGTTCACGTTATTTTTTTTAAGTTTTTATTTTTTTCTAGCAAAAGATAAAAAAATGTTTTGAAATAATTTTCTTCCTTTTTATTTAAATTTCTTTTTTCGCATTTTTAACTTAAACCAACCAAATTTGGTCAACAAGCCATTTACTTGCATCTTCTTCTTTTAAATAAAATAAGTAAATGTAAAATTATATATTTGAATTCCTCTGGAAACTGACAATTTGGAAATCATTTGACAAAAGATTAAGTGTATAGATACATTGACGTGATCTTTTTAATAATTTTTGATCTAATATATGTGCATATGTATGTACCTTAATGGGTTATACCATTTTCGGAAAAAAGGATTCTTTTGCTCGCCGATTCTATTAAAAAAGAAATGAAATGAGATTAAGTTTTTAAATTAAATATTAAGATCTTCACTTTTCATGTTAGACAACAAAGGTAATAAAAATATCAGCTATGAACTGATAACATGTTTTTGAAATTAATTCGGAGAATTAGTGAAAAAAAAGTTTTCATTGGTGCTAAAAAAATTCATTCATTAATTGAAAAGCGATTCTTACTGTTATCACTAAAAAAATATATTTAATATCACATCTGAAGCTGATTTTCCATTTTTTCTTCTTGCTTAATTGTTTTTTTCCTTCTTAAAATGAAAACTTTCAGGGTAAAACCAAAGCAATTGATAAATAAATTCTCCATTTACCCCCAAAATATGTTAATGATAAGAAATTTATATGCTTTAACACCTTCTTTTAGTTATTCTTTTTATTTCTTGGGGGACATAAAACAAGATCTATAGCAGGATTTTAAATCTTCTTAGAGAATGAAACTATTTCAAGAGAATGTGAAGACAAATAAAGGAAAAAGAAAAATTAAAAAAGAATGAAATAAATAAAAATTTTAAAATTAATACTGGATAAAGTAAAAATGAAGAAAAAGAAAAAAATGTTGAGACTGAAATTATAACACACACACATATAAAGTTTCATACAGCCACCATCACGTTTTAATTATTGCGAAATTGTGACAGCAATGAAGGGATACGAGGAGATTGTACAAAAAACACTTGACTTTTATTTACAATAAGAATATATTATACATTTTCACACTCACTCTAAAAAAACCAGCCTAACTATCAAAAAAGCAGCAAACGGCGTTCTTACGAGTTCGTTATTTTTCGTTTTAAAAATTATATATTTTTCTAAATACTTAAGAAGTCAGTATACACATTGTATGTTTCATGTATCCATAAACTTTGTTTACATTTTTCCCATATTGCTTAGAAATTCGGACAGATTAAACGAAATTTCCTTGCTTAACTTAAAGAATCGGATAATTTGGTAGTCCCACCGATTCTCCGATTCCCACCAAATTGTCTGCCCTGCTTTATTACAGCGATTGAAGGACTTTGTTTCTATGTTATGTAAATTAAGTTACAATCTAATTTTCAACATTTAATAAAATATGTACATATAAGAAATATATAAAACATTCAGAAAAAATCTTGTAACTGACAAATACTCTACCATCATTTGGGCCAATTATAATTGTATTCCACAATAGTTCTATTCTATAATTGCATTTCAGCTTTTTTCATTTAAATTATGCTGAAGCTCTCAGCTTTTATACATATTTTTAACTTTTTAACCGTTCACGTTCATTCCTTCAAACAGACACAAGCAACGTTGCCAGGAAAGAGAAAATATTAAAATGGTAAAAACAAAGATTAAATATTAAAGAATTTCAAAAGGGTTTGTTTGTTGAGGGTTTTTATGAAGTCACTATACATGTGCGCATGCCAAATCATCCTGAGACCTTAAACCATATTCTTGAATATTAAAGTATTTATTTTTTAAGTATAAACGTCGTTATATGTTAGAGATGTTACAGATAATTAATGTATCGTCAGGTTTAAAAATTTTAAGATTTAGTTCATTTCCTCATTAAAAAAATATTGTCAAACTAATTTTTCAATTGACAACCAATTTTTAAACCAAACCTTAAAAGGAAATTGTTGATTTGATATTTGTAAATTTTTTGTTATTTAAATTATTCATCGATTTTTATGCTCCTGATTAATGGTAACGAAATATTGAGTAAAATAAATTTGGATGTTTTTAATAAAAAAGTGATCTCAATCAAGCTCAATTAGAAGGATAATATAAATAACGATATTTCCTACATTCATCAATGTTTCTGACGAATAACGACGTTTGCCTTTTCTGGAGAGCGAAAATAAGTTCTGTTTGAAATTATTAGATTAGTAACAAAGTTTTGGAATAAAAATTGAAAATTGTGTTCAGATAAAAATTCGTATGTCGATATGAGTTTAAACGCCACCCAAATGAGAAGTTTTTTAATGTAATAATTATGAAAAATCAGCATCCATTTCGAGTGCAAACAGGACTGAAAACTGATAGTTTTCATTTTACGCATTTAAAACAAAACAGTTAAAAACTTAACAAATAGACGCCAATTCATACAAAAAGAGATATATAATATAAATAAAACAGAAACCGAAAAACCAGATATCCTTGGCTAAAATGTGAAACCATCTAATGAGCACAACAAAAAATTTTGCTTTTATAAGTTTTTATTCGTATTTTTTAAATTTTTAGAAACTTCATACATTTTCAAAATATAAAATTATCAATAAAATAAATTTTTAATTTTTAAATGGATTCCAATACAGTAGAAGTTAAGCTTTCTGAACATGTATAAATTTTTTCACATTGATCTATGGAAATATCAAAAATATCTGATATTTTTTCCGATTCGATCACTTAAAATCAAGAAAGGACAAAGGGCGCAGATGGTAAATGTGGAAAAATGTGGATGGAAAAGATGAAAACGTAACAAAATGTGAACTTTGGGCCACCTGAAGAATTGTTAAGAAAATAAAACGAACAGATCTTTTGTTAGAATTTTTAATTTTATTATTTTCAATATAAATTTTTTTCTTCTATAAATTAGTAAAATTTCACAACGAATCAAATCAATTTTAATGAGTAAAATCAAGAAATGGCATTTTTTTCATTACTTTTTCAAGTTTTTGAGTATCAGTGATAATAATTGAAAAGAGCAGAGTGAGTGAAAAGTCAATCATGGTTTTAATGATAATCGTTTTAAAAGACAAATAAAGATATAAAATTTAAATTCAAAGAGACTAATATGGCAACGTTGGATAAAAGTGTTCTTTAACTTTGCGTGTGTGTGAGTGGAATTTGTTTTGACTTATGTATACATTAACACTGACAATTCCTTAGCACAAAATAAATAAAACAGATACAGTTATTGAGGAAGGATGCTAGAAAAGAACAAATACACATGTATGTCCATCCCTACATTCTTATAAGAACACAAATAAAGCTACTCCAAGAATACTCAAGTAAGACAATTAAAAATTCTTAAGTGTGAAAAGCCTTGGTTCTCTTGAAAGCACTTAAACTTGTCAGTATTATTTCTTGTTTCTCATTTAGACCATTCGGTTCTTACTAAAACTCATCTTCTTCAAGACAAAATTGTAGGTGGTTGCAGTACAAACGATGCAGAAACTGGGGCTTCTATATGCACATGTATTGTATTGAAGCGCATACACACAGAAATTTTACAATTATCTAGAAGTATTTTGTATGAAATGTGAAATATTAATGTGGACCTTTGCGTGAAAAGTTTCGTTTATATCTTCGAATAGTATGTGTGAAATCAAAAATATGAAATTAATATGTATAAGAAAAATTTTTAAATATTTACTTATCGTTTTCACATGCTACTGCCAGTTCGAAAAACTCAACACACTCAACATTTTTTACCAATACGCCCACATTTTTTTCAATGACAGCTGAAGTGACAGCAAATTTTGTTTGCGAGTGAAAATTTTCAATTTCATTCCACTAAATGTGAAAATGGTAAGAAATGTTACTCTGTTAAACATTTAATACATATTTGCTGGATTATAAAGAACTTTAATTAAAGTTGTATCTTGTTAAATGAATAATTAAGACTTATTGCTGCAAATCGCAAGCATTAATATCATCAAAATAATACTAATAATAAATGTTAACCGTTTCGCCAAAAATGTAACTCGGTTGCTCTATTTTGTAAACAAAACAAAAAGTCAAAATGGAAGCAATTGAATGAAATGTTCTCATGTTTACTCTTCGACGACATTTTCTAAATGAACTTGCACTTGCATGTGTCAACAGAAAAACTAATCGCAAGAGATTCGACTTTTGCGAACAATTTTCCGTTAATAATACGTACTCGTATACATCAATTAATGGCATCCCACTACATTCTTCCATGTGTTATTTCAGCGCTACTTAAGTATAGAAAATAAATTTGTATTTTTAGTTTAGTATGCAAAGGTGCCAAGTTCCTTTTAAAAGCGTTTATCCAATTACTATATACATACATACATACGTATGTATCTTTTTCTTTTACTGAGTAAAGAAGAGATACTTTTATTGAGGTTAGAAGAGATTCGCAGAAGAATCGATATAGTTTAGATCGGGTCTACGACCTGTCCCTCGGTAGTTCCTCGGGGAACTTTTGGGTCGGTGTGCAGGGGTGTTTAAGCGTGTTAAAGTCTCGCAATCCTGGCAAACGCCATCACTGCCAGTGTCTTTCGCTGATTTCGTCCCATGATAAAAAAAAAACAACAAAAAATATGTATGCAAATGGAACAAAAGTGAATAAAACTTTCAAATATTTAAGGAGATTTTTTTTATATTTTAATTTTGGTAACAAATGGATGCTATGTAATATTGTAATAACACTTTAGTTATAAGCGTCCTTTTTATCTAAATTTTTAATTTGTAATAAACATAAAAAAATATAACGTAACAACAGCAGGAACAATAAAGTCCTGTATTTTGCGTACAATTTTATTTAAATTTTAAAATAACATTAAAATTAATGAGTTCAGGCAGTTTTTACAATGTACATGCATATTATAACATCACATTTAAGGTAAGACTCTGTACAACGTAAAAACAAAAAAAGGAAAAATTAAATTTGTTTAAATGAGGGATTTCTTTATTATAGGTTCCATTTTGATATAATTTTTTAATCAAAAATTTAATGTCCACAAAAAACTTAGCCAAACATTAAAAAATAAATTTAAAAATAAAAATCAGCCACATTTTTTTGATATATTGACATCTTTGGCATTTCAAATTATCTCAAAGAAATCTTCAACAGCTGCAGCCTTAATATGCAATCCTAAATATAAACATTGAAGCACAGATAAGCTTCATTCATAAATTTGAATAAATATTAAAGTTGTGTTGAGTATTTTGAGAAAGGATTGTATTTTTTTTTTGTTTAAGTAATATGTGAATGATGGAGGTTCATAGTTCTCGTTTTCATTTTTATTTTGCTATTAAAATTATCGATATGAAATATTCAACATTTCATATATTTACAGCGTATTTCGATATCTCGACATTACGGTCAAATTTTAAGCTTGTAATTGTACTTCACAAGTTTTAATTCAGCTGCACTTAGCAACAACTTTTGTATCCTTTTTTTTAAATTCACTACAACTACAATTCGTCCCATATATTCTTAAATTTTATAAATTTTCTATACAACCGTCTATTTGTTATTGAGATATGTGCTGTTTATTGTTTGTGTTATGGGGTTTCTACTATACAAACATTCATACATACATACTTGCAAATGTAAGAATGTAACTTTAAAATTTGTATTAAATTAAATACATTTACATTTTCGAACACATATGAATATTAACGCCTCTTCTACTTGTTTTGACTTGCAGGGCTAATTTTGCCAGCTGCTGCCCTTTGAAATAAGCCAAAAAAATTGTATATAAGAAAAGATAAAAAAATAATAAATAAAAATTACAAATTTTGTGCTACATAACAATTTGAGAACAGACTCCAGCATACAATTATACTCACACAACAATGGCAGTATAATAAAAATGTAAATCACTAAATTAAATAACATTGGAAAAGAGAGATAAAAGAAACATTCAGTATTCTGGAGAATGAAGGAAACAAGAGCTGAATTGTATTTGTTGGTCAAATCTAGAAATAAACTTTTTCACTTGATAAGAAAATTCAGAGTTGTTTGATGGACTTTTAAATTAATTCGGCTCCAAAGTTTTTAGTTTCGCATATAAAACATATTTAAACCAAAAAATGGGTATATATTTTTTCAAACAATAAAGATTAGTTTTATTTTTTAATAAATATAATACAAATTTTGCGATTTTAATTTGAACCTCCACAAAATGTTAGTAATAATACGTCGTCAAAATTTTAACCACAAATTCACGTAAAACGATTCTATAGATAAATTTGTTAAATTTAAAAAAATCGTATTTTAAAATATCGTAAATATTATGAAAATATTTTATCAATTCTTTAAATTAAATTTTATTATCAGAAGCGATTAACATGCGGACCTCTCATTGGAAAGCTTTCTAAGATACTTTAAGTGTAATCTCGAAATTTATTTTTGAAATGTTATCTTAAAACAACATGTAAAATTTTATTGTCTCTAATATTAATAATCACATAAATGAACCAAATTCATTTATATAAGTATTTTCATTATTCTGCATTTTAAAAGCAATTGGGGTTTTTACGACAGAAGAAAGAAAATAAAAAAACATATTTTTAAAATAAGATAAAACAAAACCACACAATGCATGTTTTTATAAATGGAGAACTGCAATAGAAATTGTTTAAAAATATTTCAACTGTTGTCAAACTAACAGATCTGTTTTAGAAAATAATATTGCATTTCAATATCCATGCACAACAAATTCTCATTAATACTGGTTGCGTGACGTATGAGTATTATATAAAATGATCTTAATTTATTACTTATACTTTGGTAGGGAAAAATTTTAGGTATGACTGCATTATTTAATTTTTCTGGTTGATGTTTAAAATTTAAATGAATTTTAGTATTCAGTTTTTTTACTGTAATATAATTTGTTCAAAATAATAACAAATTCAGAAAAAAGTGCAAAAAAACAAATAAAAAAAGTCTAATATTTTAGATGATAAATATCTGAATAAATGAGATTTTTTATATGTACTTTACAACTCATATGGAATAGATATTTTTAACAATTTCTTTTCAAATAGGCATTGACTTTTCATTTTATATGTATGTAAATATGTCACATGCATATACATACATATTTATTTTTTAATTAATTAACGAAGAAATTATTTAGTTTTTCTGGAGTGTTGAGATTATTTAGTAAAAGATCAGCCCACACCAAAATAATTTTTATATTTTAATTAGAAAAGATTGGATTTGGTAAGTTATTCATTGATGCTAAAAAAATTCATACACAGTTACTGTTGTTGCTTTTGCCAAAAGTTTTTAACTTTTTGAAATTAATCAATTAACAAAAATAAATAAAAACGATCAATCATGCACACGTTAATCGTTAACAATATAAGCATACATAATTTTGATTTTTAACATGAAATATATTAGCATTTTATTTAAAATCGATTGTAACCACGATTGGTAAGCACCAATTGTCATTTATGTTATATTAAAGGAAAAAGAAAAAAAATTATGATTTGCATACATCATTCTATTTAGCTTTGTTTCATGAAATCTTAGCGTTCAGATTAATGATTTTCAAGATAATAATATAATGCACTAAAGTCTTGAGCCTTAAATCTAATAAGAACATTTTTATAAAGTAGTATTTTCGATGCAATCTATAATTAATTATTCATTAATAATTTACATAAACAAACATGTACATCTAAATTTGATTCTCTTCTCCTTCAATTCCGATCCGTTTTTCAACTTCAGCTGTTTTTGTTTTTACTTGAACCAATATTTACATGAGTGAATGTACGTGTGTATTTTTTGTAGTGGTATCAACTTTAGGAGCCTTTAATTCCTTTAATACTGAACCGATTTCTATAATAAAATAATTGGGTCACTAAAGCTCAACAATGACAAACATTTGGTAAAAGATTGAAGAAAATCGGTTGGCAAACAAAGGAGAAAAAGGGATCCAAACATTTGTCTTTGCTTATTTATATCATAGATAAATATTTTTCAGCAAAATAAAAAACACTGCTGTGATTTTTGATTCTTTGATTTAGCTAAGCAACTTGTTTGCTATTCACATCAACATTTTCAATTGGTTCTAAATGATTCATCTGTAAAACTTTGTAACATCAATAGCACGTTCACTTTAGTCATATTTTTATTATACTAATTTTGAAATATTTGTAGACTTTGTTGGATGCTTTACTTGATCATATTTTCACAATGGTCCATTTTATATGAAAATGCATTTGAATAACTTAAAAATTTATCTATTTTATTTATACTGGGTTTTAGTTAAAACTATTAAAATTTGTTTGTTCAAAGTACCACATTCATGTATTAACATTTCTTGTTACTGCATTAAATTTTAAATAAAATTTTAGCAGACATTATAAAAAGAGAAAATGATGTCAGTGACAGCAAAATTAGTTGGGACAGTAAAAGGAATTCGGTCGAGTTTTAAACGTGCATTTGATTGCATAAAATAATTTACTATATTTTTTATTAATTTGCATTATAGCACATATTTAAAACAACTATGGCAGGCTTAGTGGAAGAATTAGTCTCTATTGAAGATGCTGTAGAGACTTTTTGTCATCCGGATTCAAATTTGTTAAAAGTCGACAATCGCTATTATTGAAACTTTCATGATAGGTTAAAATAAAATTGAAAAAGCATAAGTAAGGAAACTTTTGCGAGCTTACAAAGCATTATCTATGATAAGACGTCACAGTTTAAAAAATTACTTGTCATTATGTTTATTATTTTTGTTGCCAAATTACCAGCTATAAAAAATGTTTAACTAAATATTTACCATAATTCTTTCCCATATTAGGAAGGTAAAAATATTTCCAAAATATCAGGTTGCCTATCAAAACCTTGGCACTCATTTTGATCTCAATACTTTTAATGGTCGGAATTTTCGAGTGTGATCTTGGACTTACTTTCACATTTATATATTCTCGATATTGTTCTAACTGGTTTTTACGTTACGTGAACAGGCCAATTTGTTTTTCACTAAAAATAACTTTTCCAGGGTGGGTTGCGATTGCGATCTTAAAAAAATTGGCTCATATAAATAAGAATCATCCTAGTGCCTCTTAGATAAAAACTTCAAGTTTCCAGGTTTATCTGATTATTTATCCACTAAAACTTAAATACATACCGAATTTCAGATGGAAGTGTTCCATAAAAATAAGAAAATAAAGTTTCAGTGTTTTCTGATTATTATTTTGTAAGAGCTACTTTTATAAAAATTTCGGCTTTACAGCAGCATTGGAAGGTTTTTTCGCACACTAAACTTTGGATACATAATTGTATATCGTCAGAGATACCGAAAAATAAACCTTGTGAAATAAAATAAAATACAAGGAGTACAACATCGCCAAAATAAAATGTTTTACGTGCATGAAATTTTTTATTAAATAAAAAAACGCTAAAATTAAAATTGTTTCTATTAAAGAAATTATTATATCGATGTTTAGGTTCGGGTTCGGCCTAAAAAAGTTTTCTCGGTCGGGTTGAGTAGATACTCATACATGATAAAATTTTATTTTCGCAAAAACACATTTGCAGATTGTAATCACCGTGTATAATTTGAGTTCTTTTTTTTCAATTAATTGAATTTGTTTCCTAAGGCATCACATTTTATTAAAAATGTTCATTTGGTGTAATTTTTCATATATTGAAATCTTTAGTAACCTTGGAATTAAAATAAAAAATTATTCAAATGCAATTATGTCTTCTCAGGATTATGATTGTATATAAAGACAATATTACAATTGAATCTCGTGATTTCCGAATTGTTTTTGAGAAAGTTCTACCTATAATACATACAGTTCTAAGATGTAAATCAGGTGATTTAAAACCATCTGATTCAGAGGAACAAATTCTGTTCTGAGGTTTTTAATGTGTTTTTATGTCCTCTTGGCCGACTAACCGAATGGTTCAAACTCTTTTGCTTACTAATGTTTAACAAAAGTTTAATTTAACTGAAGTTCTACAAAATGTTCATCTGGTAAACCTAGAAGAACCTAGAAAATCAAAATCTCTAATTAAAATAAATATAATATTTTAACATTTAGCCCCCCAATTCACTTGTTTCTCTGCCACAAATCTTCAAAAATCAATCAATATACTTCTATTCATTTTTCTCTAACAACAATAGCAAAAGAATGTATGGGTTATAAAGAAAAAGAAAAATGAAAATGTGAAACTAAATAAGAGGCAAAAAGAATTAAAAAAAAAATACATTCAACACAACTGACGGACTGACAGAGTTATCCATTTTTGTAATGTAATAAAATCAATTGAACTCACCTGTGAGACCTAAGCTTTTGTGTTTTTATTTCATTTGTCAGTATTTTATTTTTCTTTCAAGCTTTAAGGATAAAGCAGGTGTATGAGCAGAGTGCACATACAGGTCTATGAGTGTATGAAAAGTAAAATAAAAACTAATACACATGAACATGCACATCCTTTTAATATTGTTACAATGTTTGTACTAAATTCATAATGGTAGTCGAAGGAACTGAGCAACAAAGCAAAAAACGTTTTAAAGCAGTAAGAACATAAGTAACAGCAGCATCAATGGTAGCATCAGTAAAACAACCTCAGCACCATCAGGGGCAACTCCTGCACTAGAAAGAAAAACAACAGCAACAACAACAACAACAATAGCAACTGTTACCTATAATAAGAGCAATAAGAATGTTCAGTGAGCCGTTAAGGATTTCCTTGTCTGACCAGCATCAATTTATTAGAAATACATTTTTTGTGTTCTCTATATTGTGTAACAAATTAAGTTGCATATTTTTGTTATTTTTCTTTTAACAAAAAACAAATTAAAATTAATGTTTTCATTAAATCTTTTTTTTACTGTTCAAAGTCTTGATTGCAATAACAAAATATTTGATTGACACTAAATGAAGATTTTAACCTTTTTCTAATGTTTTCTTCTATTTTTAGCTCAGCTAAAAAGTTAGGTTTCCGGGCTTACTACGGACTTAACAAAGTAGCATGGCCTCTTTATAAAGAGATATCACTTTAACATACAAGTTATTATTTTTATTAAAAATAAAAAGATTTTTTTTTACACCACAACAAATATGTATGGAAGTGTTAAATCAGGCAAGTGATTGCATTTGCATTTTATTGATTGATCCTCTCAACAAAGTATAAGTCGAAAACATTTTACATTTTAAAAAAGAATTATTATATGAAAACTGTCTGAAAGAAAGAATTAGATAAAGTGGGGACCAATATCGCCATTATAAAAAAGAAGCGATTATTAAGACATTAGTGAATTGGAAGAAATATATTCTTTATGAAATCAATGTCGAATAAGAATTGTTCGTGTGCAATGTTTTACTACTTTCAGGATACGATATCCTTAAAACGAAATATTTAAAGACAATTTTGACGGCTTTTGAACTTAATACTTTAACCTTCTTTAAACTATATTTCTTTTTAAAAAATCCTGTACCCAAACTTGTTATATTCAATCGAATAGTAACAGCTGCACTTGTGCAAATTATATATTTTATAACGAAAGCTTCCGGAATAAGCCTAAAGTTTTTAAATTTCCTTTTTTTCTATTGAAAATAAAATTAGAGACGAATTCGCAGACTGTAACTGAAATCTTACAGCCATGGAAAAATAGAGTTTTATTTATTAGGTTCCCAAATTACGAACTGGTTATTATTCTGTACTACATAGAAATTTATCTACGTGTGTGTATCGTTACCTTTAGCAGAAAGAAATGAAAGAGACAAATACAACCAATTATTCCTCTTATGAATTCCAAAAAGTCGTAATAACTAAATCAGAAATGGAGATTCCATATAAACAGGTTTGTAAGCAAGACATCTTGCAAACATGTTTAAAATATACATTATTTTCATTTGGAAAATTTCCACTTAGAATCGTTGATTTTTGTTACAGATTTGAGAGTCCTTGCAATACAACGTCTTTCTTACACAAAAAGGATTCAATAAAAGTTCACGAACTTAATTCAATAAAGTTTATTTATTTTTATTTGATATAATATTCTTTAGCAAAACATTCAGTAACAATTACTAAGCAGCGAACAGAAATCGAGATTTTGCAAGTCGTCATGGTAAATTTTAAATATTTTACTTTTAAATGCATGCAAAAGTACTTTTTACATAACATTCTTTATGGGTCAATTATTTTGTACTCACAGGATGAGTTAAGAACTTAAAACGACAAAACAATTTTATCGTATTCACAGTGCATTTAACCGTGCTTATGGCGAAGCCACCGTTTATGTTCAAACAAATTATAAAAAAAAATAAATTTTATATATTTTTCAAATCGAACTACTCTTTTTTCTTGAGTTAAATTATGCAACATAATATTGTAACCGCGAATGTAAGACTGACGAATTTTATTATCTGCGATGTTTTCTATTTCAGCCAACGATATGCGTGAGTTTATCTATTAGTTCTTATTATTTATTGGCGCTACTGAAATGAATAGAGGACATACTGTAAAAAATATTATTTCAATCTTTTAAGCTTCTTAACTTTTTTAGAAGTTGGGATTACAAGTCATAAGGAGTAAAAAGTAAAAAATGAAAAGGAATCCAAATGAAAATCTTGTTCAGAAAGCATTTACTTAAAGTTACTAGGCATTCAATAGAATTTGAAATAAATTGACACCTACCAACTTGGCAAAGGATGAAATTTATACCCTTCCTTATGAATCAGTAGAAAGTTTAACTGTTAAGTACAGTCGCAACATAAAAAGATAAATTAAGGAAGTCATACATAATAAACAGACGAAAGCACACGCTTATTGGTATATTTCCACTTATTCGTATTCCTTGTTACTCTTATGTGTATAAACAAGAACATTTAAAATAAAAAAATATATTTTAAAGCCGATTTTTTGAGAAATATTTCTTCCTCCGCCAGACATGTATGCTCTACACACGCAAACACTTTTTCTACACTGTACGAGTCCTTCTACGTATGAATACGTATTCAACACCAAATACGTGCTATTGAATGTCGAAATTTTAGAGAGAGTGTGTAAGCATTTAAAGTGACTGACACACACAGATGGGCTTGTTAAATTGAAACTTAATATGTGTGCGTGCGTGTGCATGAGCGTGAACGTGTGCTGTATAAGTTCAAAAGAAAAGGCCTGATAAAAAACTTGACAGAATGGAGGATAAGGGGAAGAAAAAAAGATATACAAATTGAGCGCGGACATTTTCAAAAGTCGATATAAATTAAGAAAATTGAGTTCATTGCAGGCAGTTATGTGCATAATTTAATTAATAAAATCAAATATTATAAACCAATCGCACACAAGCTATGAGGATTGAATTTGAAGCAGTAAATGAAATTAAAATTTTATTTTAATTAATTCTTTAGAATTAAAAAAACAACAATCTTAATTTTTAAAATCATACTCACAATTCATAAGACGACTGAAATTTTGAGTTACGAATCATTTCCTTTTTTATGCCTGACTGTTAAAATTTTTGATCAGTTTTATGCATGGATGTATGTATGTATGTATGTAATTATGTATGTGTAATATGTGAAAATAATTTCTTTGATAAAAAAAAATAAAGCAATTGCCTGCAATTTATATGAATTTATCGCGTAATTTTTCCTCTTTACTTAACATTCTCTGTTATTCTTCAACATCCATCCTGTTTTAATGTTCTTCAGATCCTGGCTCTTTACAAAGTCAGACTATGAAAGAAAAATTGAAGCAGCAACATAAAAAAAAAATAAATAAATAAAAAAATAAAAACCGTTTCCTCTTCACTTTTTACCACATCATCATTTAGTGTAAAAAAATCAATGTTACTGTGTGCGTGTGTGTAAATATTTGTGCGACGGTTTTCTGTTGAGATTTCGATTTCGATTTGTTCTTGCTTGTTCCTGGAATAGCGCGTTTTTATGTATGAGGATTTGAGCATGAGTGCGTCTGTATTTTAAAAAGAATGTGTGAATAATAATGTCTATATATTTTTAGCACCAATACCGAATGCACACATAAAATTACTCAAATAGTATATAAGAATTTCCTTAAGCAATCATATGTACAATGTACATCCATATGTTTCTTTTCGTCGAAAATGTCTTCCTAGTATGTGCTTGTGTGTGTTTCTTTACATTCACCTTTTTGCTCCGTTGCAGTTTGCATTCAAGTAGTACAAAAGCCCGACGAGCCAGCGGTAAACAAACTATACACAAAATCAGACCCTCTTACCATCTAAATAAAAGTTATATTAAAACTAATAACATGGTCTCACAATAAATTTAATAAATTCGTATGTATTTTACTTTTACTTTTTCTGATTTTTTTGTTGTTGTTGAAAACGTCACTTTTGAATTATTATGGTTTTTAATTGCCAGCACAGAATGCCTGATAGTTTGGGAATTTCTGCTCTGTTTTTTTAACATTAAACTTAAATAAGAAACTTACACACGAAGGCTATCGCAGAAAAAGCAGTAATAAACTCGTATACCGTGTATATGGTATTTGTAACTACATATCGCCGCTTACATGAACAACTGAAGTAACTCATACTTTTTCGCAAAATGGTCTGCATCCATGATAGTGAACATCTTGAGCAGTGAAAAGTGTTGAAAAACCACAAATATATATTTTTCAGTTAATTGACACCGTACTGAAAATGTTATCCTTCTTTACTCAGAAATGAGGGATAACATAGCGTTCTCTTACATAATTTGTGAAATTGTAGTTACGCCAGTTAGTCATGCTATCGACGATATATACGAATATCTGTGTATTGTTGTATATACTTTTTGTACAAAATTGATGCTGTATGGTGTGATTTTCCTCAAGAACGAACACGTATAAAAAGCAGAGAAAATGTGGAAAATGCATTGAAAAGTTCGTAAACCAGATTTTTTATTTTGATTTTTTTAAGATTGCGCACAGAATACTTGCATACATATAATACATATGTACATACGTACTCGTACATATATTTAAACGGTGGCAAATAAAAGCGTATATTCAAGCACTAAGTGAAAGTATAATAATAAGTATTATTTTTGTCCTGCACGTATGAATGTATGTTTTTACTACCAACTGTTTTTACAATATAAAGTATTACTATGTGTGTATGTATGTATTTATATATGTGTCTCTGTTAATAGTTCGTTGAAATCCAAGTTGAAGTGAAAAGAATATGATAAAAGAAAGTAATGAAAACACTTAGTTTGTTGGACTGGCATGGTCGTTTATCATTTCTTTATCAATCAATTGCAGTTCTAAGACTTCAAGTTTTGTCAATTGGTGCTGGTGCAGCTCGGCTATTGTTGAGGCTGGTGGTAAGTACCTTAAGCAGTGTTGCAAATTTCAACAATTTGTAGATAAATGCAGCCATATTTGACTTAGATATTTTTCTAAGCAGTCGTATAGCAGCTCTGGGAGGAAGAATAGTTCTCGCGTCATCGTAATTATTTCTTAAGTGCGGTCAGGCTTGCGTGTGTTGTTTGTCTTCGAGAGTTTTTCATCTCGCTCGCACTGGTTATGGATAGCCGTATATTCTTGAAGTTCTTTTGTGGAATTTTGTTGACAACCGCGTTGCTACTTCCTATGTGGCGGCATAGGTCGGGTATATGGACATATGGTCTAGATACCGGCGCCATTTTTCTGCAACCATATTCTGCAAATTTACTTTGTACACAGAAAGAAAAACGCCGTAATAAATTGAGTACTTTGAGTACTAAAAATTTTGAGTACAAATAACAATAAAATGTACTTTAATCAAGCCAAAAACGGAATTACTTTAGATTACCAATCCTGGAGTTTCTTAAAATGAGTACAAAATTCTTTAATCACGCGAAAAATCTTAAATTAACTAAAAAATCCTTAAATTAAATTGAGCATTTAAATCCGTCCGTACTTAAATCAATCTTTCTGTACTTGATTTAAGTAAATCTGTACTTTTAGCAGCGCTTTGGATTTTATTTAAGTGCGGATGGATTGATTTTTCTTTTGTGTGTATAATATGTACCAATAAATAAATAAAATAAATAAATATTTTTTTAAACAATTAAATTTATTTAATTATTTTCAAAATAATTAATAGTGTCAAAAATTATTTTTATGTTGCAGTTCAAAATGAGTGCAATACGATTTAATTTTTTTTAGTTTATGTTTCCTGAGTTTAATACATTTAAGGAATTGGGGTACTAGTTCTTTTCTGTATGGGAGACTTAGTTCACTGAACTAAGTTCATTAGGGACTTTCCGAATATCGCCGTCAAAATTAAAGTACAAAAAAAGTATTTCCTTGCATTGTAATTTCCGGTCCAATTACCTCGATGTTTTTGGCGAATCCGCTTTTGTAAGGAAAAGGCATGTTCAATGTGTTTTTTTTAAATGTCTTGATGTTTATTCTAGAATACATTTTTATTTATTTTTATTACGCTCTAGAAGTTCTTTTGATTCTGTTCAACGCTAAGAATAATTGCTGAAGTTTTCATATTACACACATTTTCAGCAGCTATAGAGAAAGTTCGTTCAGGAAAATTTAAAGAAAGTTTCTTGCAGAGATTCAATTACTTTGATGCTTATTCACAAGTTAAAATTAGGACTTCTACTTAATATGTACGTATAAATATACCAAGTGAAAATCCCCCCAAAAAGAAAAAAGAAATTAAGAAAATATATATTTTGTTTTGTAAGTTAACTTCGATGATAATATACATATGTTCAGCATATACGGCCTGTGGCCGGGCTCTAGGATTTTTCATCACGTATTTGGGTATTTTGACATAATGAACGACGATTCAGAACATTTTTTGGGTGCTTCCAATTTTACATTGGGATTTTGTGCACTGTGAATAACAACCCAGAAAAATTGAGCGATTTAATATTTAGGGGCTTTGGGCATTTGTACAATCGGCGAATATTCGCACAGCCGTACATATAACATGGTGGTGTATGACAAGTATGTTAAAAATAAAAAAAAATTAAAAAAATATATTGATGCTGTCGCACACAGAACACAGCTTCTTTACAATTATCATGACAACAGCTAAGTTTTTGTAATTGTTTACATCTACAAGACAAATACTTTCACTTTTTCCAATAAATTAGTTTCTTAAATTTGATTTTTTCAGCTTTGCGAATTACGTAATACTCTTCCTGCTTAGTTTTCCAAATCAGTTATGTATGTATTTCACGCAGTTGCTGTATCTAAATAATTAAATGTATATAAAAGAATGTACTCGTATGTAGGTCTATACAATTTCATAAATGTGTGAAGTATTTAATATCAAATAAACTTTAATCGACAGCATCCGTTCCTTATCTTGTTCATTGGTTATGAAACAAACGCAATGCTGACTTATAGTAGGAGTGTCGGGGTATCATGCTGTGCATTTTTATTATATCGATGTGCAGGGGTGCGGCAGCGTACTCGTATGAATTGTTGTATGTTTGCAGATGCGTTTGAATGTTGTTTGAATTGTGTTACATGAACCTAATTAAAGTGAACGCCTATTTATGTCCACTAATGTCCTTTGGGTTATCGTTTGACATGTTTTTAGTTTGTCGTTTTGTTGTTTTTGTTTAATTTTTTTTTATTGTTCTTCCAGTCTACATTGCTTCCATTGTCATTATTGTTGTAGTTGTGTTTGGGTCGGTTGAATGGCTCGTTGACTGTTGATGGGTTCAATTATTTTATACAAATTGCTTAATGTGGCATGCATATAACAAGCTTTTGTACCTCTTACACGCCATTCACTTTACTACGCACTTAAGTATGGATGTGTATTTTGCATGGCTTGTGAGTAAAATTAATATAAAAGAGGTCTTTCTGGTGGCCGTAATTATTCCTTGTTTGATTTCTTTTTCTTTTTCGTTTATGTTTATGGGAGAATTGCATTTTGTTGGATATGAATAACTGTTTAAAAAACAGTTTATGGACAGTTTTAGGGTGCTGTTGGCTGAAGTGGTTAGCGCGTTGACTTCAAAGCAAATAGTGACTGAGAACGTGGGTTCGAGCCCATTTTCAAGTAAGTCATAATATCCAACATATTTCTGATGTTGTGTTAATTGTTGTTGGACTGTTTATATGGCGAAGGCATAGTGCTGGTCAAAATATTAATAAAATGATTAATGTTTATAAGTAATTAGTCGAACTTTTATTAATATTTTTTTATATAAAAACGATTAATTTTGGCTCAAGTTCAAACCCGAATTTACCCATTTATTTATTCTAATTTTTTATTTTTAATTAATTAATCGTTTCAATATATTAATAAAATGGCTAGACGGTTTAAACAATTTGAAAGAGCCTACTTGATACCAGAGGCGATGCAAAATGGCTCTAAAATTGAACATAACTTCCAATGGCAGAGTTATGAAACAAATAATCTTTCTGAATTCACCAGCTATCCTTTCACAATCTCCTTTTCCCAAAGAAGGTAGGAATATTAATTGTCTGAGTGTTACTTTTCTTTACAAAAAATATATATTTAATAAAGAAACCTTAAAATTGTTTTAAATTTAACTAGAAATCAGAGGATATCTATTATAAAATGATTTAACACTGATTTGTTTTAAAGCAAATTTTATTAAATTCAACTGGGGAGACCTCAATATTAAATCTTTAAAAAAATTATTAGTGCTACATGATGACAAAATATTTTTGGTTTTTTAAGAAATACACATTTCGGAAGAACATATTTTATAACTTTATATCTTTTTGTTTTTTACTACCATCTTTTTTTTGGTTATCGTTCCCTTGCAAGTAATGGAACACAATTCACAACAAAAAAGTTTAAAAGTCACATTTCTAGCTGGTTAAGTCAATACTTAAAGCGTTTGATATGACGCATTATACATGACTAGTGGTGGTCGATTATTTTTTCTTACGAATCACATGCGCAGTTACTGATTCTTTGACCGTTTAACATCCAACTCGTCTATATGCTTGTCTGACATTTTCACTATATGACGTTTGTGTTCGTCTATATGATGGGTATCGGTTATTTTGCATGCCCAGTCTAAATGGCACTGCACATTGCGGATGAGTTTTGTTTTATTTTATATTTGTCCGTCGATTTTCTCCAATAGCTCCATAATTGCTTCTGCTTTTCCCCATGTGTACATAATTAAGGGTCATTCGTTTATATGTATGTGTTAGTATTGCCATAATGTCACTTAAGCACACATTTAAAAATTATGTCAAAAACATTCGGGTTGAAAACTGGCATTAATTTTGAGAACAAATGATTAAAAGGAAAAAAGTACCAGTAACACAAAGTTAAAGAAAATATTGTTCACTTGAAGCTTAACGCAAAAGTGACACACACACTCGCCCCATTTCTCCTCATATATTTTTTTCAAGAAAAGTCTTTAAATTAAAATAGGGAACATTGTATCACGTGTGTTGCAGTTAGTGATAGTATTCAAGAAAAAGGCTAAACTCGATATTTTCTACAAGAATTCATATCAAGTTAATGAGTTTTCGCAATACTCATATTGGGGTCCGAAAGCAAGGCGAACGGAAAAGGTGGGTATCTGCAAATTTATAGAATAAAAACTGTTCAATGAAATACACAAATCCGAGAAATCTCATTAAAATATTATTTCGGATGAATATTCTTGTTATTCAAAAATGGTTTTATCGTTAAAAAGCCAAAAATATATGTTTGTACATATTTTGAATTTTAGTAATTTCGGGTCAAAAGTTGGAAAAGTTTGTTCTTATTCGTTAACAATTTAATGCATTAAGAATTGAATATGTTTGAAAGCTTAATTATTTTTGTCAAATCAACCCATAGTGCCAAATGTGAATTTTAAATGATTTACATTGAATTATTTGTAACAAATTTGTCTGTCCTTTTTGTTATTTTGTGTTTATGTTTGTTTCATTTATCTGACACATCCCCGATGTTTTGTTCTTTTTAATACAATGACTGCTTGATAATTTTTAACATTTAATTTTTTATTTATTTATTTTTTTTTGTTCAATTCTTTCTTCTGATGTTCTTTGTTTTTTATACGAGTATGTACGTACATCTGTATGAATGGTTGTTGTATTGTACTTGTATTTGTATCTCTGCTCATAGTGCTGGGAGAAACAAATGTCCGTCTGGTGCGCAGTGTGTATATAGAATATCTGGCTGTCATCCTGTCATACGCAAAATGTGACAATTTGTACGTAAACTCTGCTCATAATTGCGACAGTAATTGGACATAATGCGACAATATTCAACTCTTGATTCATTTCTGGTCTCCTCAGCATCTCTCTCCATGCTGTTGCACTTATCTTTTTACAATGATAATAATGAACATACACAAATATAAAGATGTAAAGTTTTAGCAGTACTTTATGTACGAAGGTATTAACGTTGGTATGAGCAGTGGAAGTGACTAAAAAGCGAATGGCTTTTGTGATGATGGTATTATGAACCTGTTTTTTCTTGTCACACTTTTACTTATTCAAGTTGGTTTCCTCTTTTTCCCTTTATTTTGTTTATTTTTATATTCTGATTTTTTTTTTAATTCTGTACATTTCTTGGGTTATTTTTTTGAAGTTTTATTTTCCATCTTCCGGTTGCTTTTATAACTACAATGCTAAAATGTTTCCTGTCTTAAAATGTGTCTTGTAGTATAAAACTATTAATGAGTCCTGACAACATCACGATATAAAATTTGTATCTGTGTGTTTATTTCTTTCATTAATATCTGATATTTATATATTCTAATTGTGATTTTAATAAATGGACCAACGAAATATTGTACATTAATACCAATATTGACATTTTATCAGATTTATTGGAGTGCCCGGTATACTAGTGTAAGCAGTAAGCTCTAAATGCTTTTTAAGAACAAATGGATTTCATTTTGGATTCTAAAGATTTTTACACATGAGCATCCATTCAATATAAATTTGTGGAATAAGTAAGAAATGATATGCAAGAAATGGATTTTTTCGCTTTTTATTTTCAAGGCTCTGGCAAACATACAACTTTGAAAGCAGTTTCGGATTTCGTTGAAGAAATTTATAATGGTTTTTGTGTGGCAGATAACTCGTTCTTTCTCTGTATGGAAATCGCTGAACTCTGTGGTTTAAGATAATTTACAGCTAAATTTTCAAATAAAATATTTATTAAAAATAAAAACCCCAATACATTTTTTAAATTTTTTATACAAGTTACATCAGCTGAAATTAACTTCAAATATCTAAAATATTAATACAGCAAAGTACGTCATAAATAGTTAGTGAGTTCCGTGTCTTTCGAACAATAGTTATGCAATAACTTTAGGATTTAAAAAAAAACTCCCTTGTTTTGTAAAACAAACGAATGTAATAGAGAAAAGTTTAAGAATAATTTTTACGAATTATTTTAATACATTTTTTTAGTAAACAGTATGAGTCTTCCATTCCACGATTCGAATATTTAGCGTATAAACGACCAGTGAGCACTCGGCTCACTTACTGCAATGTTCATTCCAGAAGTCCTATTCATGGAAACCATTTCATCAATAACAATTTGCTTTCATTCTATATCATCTATACAATCTATTAAACATTAAAATTTTATTATATAAACAATATAAGTTTGAAAGTACTGAAGATTTTAAATCAAAGTCAATTCTGTGTTAAAACGTTTCTCTTACTTTCACATAAATTTTTAAACAACATTAAATGTCATTAAAACATTATGTAAAGTTCGTGCTTATTTACTCTTCATTTCACATATTGATTTCCGACCATGCATCCATACACGTGCATAACTACACTCTTAGTTCATCCTCATATTGATTTTGAGTTACGCTTTTATGGGTTCATTTATTTTTACAACTTTTCTTTAAACACTTTTTTACTTGTAGCGACAAACAAAACCGACTGACTCCCTTGTTTAATTTTTTTTTTGTCAACTTAATTTACTTCAATGCAAATGATGTTTGTCAGATAAAAATAGTAAAAGGAAGTAGAGAAATCTTAACTATTTGTTTCTTTTTATTACTAATTAATAGATTTTATTGTTGCAGTATACTCGAATTTATATTCAAATGGATTTTTCTACTTAATTCGCTGATTGGTTAGGATTCATAAAATTTCATTTAAAATTTTTATTTTGTTCTTAAAAGTTCGAATTTTTCTAAAGTTATTCATAGAAAAACACTATTGCTGATATTTACTGTCGATGAGTGCTTCGTATACGTCCAAAATTTACGATTTTAAGCTGACGATCACACTCGATAACTTTCAAAATTTTCGCAATGGTTTGTTAATATAAAATATTTTTTATATAAAAATTTTTGTAACGACACTCCATTTTATAACAATTAGAAATGTTACATGCGTATCACAAAAATTAGTTTTGTGCAAGCAAAAGTTGTAAAATTGATTAGTGATTATTATATTTTTTTTAGTTGCTAAATTTTTTCTTTGTTATTGAATTTCTGAATTTGAATTGAATTATTGAAAGGGCATTAAGCAGCATTAATAATAGTTAATAAAACATGTTAAGAATTTTATTTAAATGAACCATATGCTTTGGAGCCTGAACTAAAGACTTAATACTTTCTATTTATTTGTTAAATAGCTCCAGTGAAAATATTCTCAAAAAGATAATTATTTTTGAAATTATCATAACTTGATTTTAAAGCCTGTTTACAAGGACGTTAGCACTCAAGTGGCGTTTTGCCTATCATTTTCATAAATCCCAGTTAAGCTCAAGTATGCACACTCAAAATTACATACTCGTGACTGTAAAAATTTAAAGAGTCCCTATATTTTGTATTTAATGACTGACACAAAACACACATATTTATGGTTGCAACTACGTATATACTCTTCGTCCACCAATTAGCCAAAAGAGAAGGATACAACAACAAACAGAGAGCGAGATAAATGGATCATTGCCATATAATAGTCCATTTACTTTCATATGTAAAAATAAATCATCTGCCGAATGTACATGCATTTGCAGATATGCACGTTTATTCATTCAAAACTATAAAGTTCGATATGTAACAAACAGCAAAAATCAAACAAAGAAAAAATAAACAGCTTTTATTAATACTGTCATTACTTGAATGGAAAAGTATTCCAAGAACTCATGATTGTATATTCCACATTTGAAAATTATATAAAAACTAAAAAAAAATATTTTTCTGAAAATCGTAAATCTCTTATCTTTAATATAATAATAGTTAGTAATAATAAAGAATTCTCTAAACAAAAATATTATATAAACTATAAGTATTTCTTCATATTGTGAACTGAATTGGTAGAGCTCAACGTTAATATTTAATTTGGAAATACTGAAAAATTTTTCATAATTTCCGATATGATTCCGAAGAGAGAGAAACCTAATGCTCCTTTCATAATGTTTTGCAAAATAATCACATTTAAAATTATTTTATTTTTGAAACGGTAAAGGAAAAAAAAAACATAATAAATATGTTTTTTCTAAGGTCTTGATCCACTTACAAAGTAATGTATGCCGACATCAAATTCTTTTTCACCCTGTTTGAAAACGCGATGCCCTACAGAGCGCCAAAGCAGACATTTTATAAAGGCAATACAAAACAATTCATAAGTTTAATAAACTAAGCCCCAATATCTGCGTTAGGGTAATAAATATTGTTTGTTAAGAGCATAAAAATATCTACCAACTTATGAAATCATTTTGACATTTTAAGTGGCCATTTTTCCATGAATTTTGAGAACAACATATACTATATTTGTTTTGTGGTTGGCCATTAATATAACAGGTATCTTTAGCCAAATTTGCTCAAATTTGTTATGCTGTTATACTACTCGTATACGTAATATAATACAATCGTGCAACATTCTTTGTAAAGTATACGTAGTGAAGAATATAACACACTGTGTACAAAATTTTTCAGCCCATTGATTTGAGACTCAATTCTGAGAATTGCATGTGAAAGTAGCCCCAAAAATAAGAAGTTCTGCATCATTCGTTTTGTCAAGTTGGCTGCATTAATAATTAATAATTACATTTTAAAACCAGAAAAACATTGAATGTTTAAATATGGAAAATAACAAGTATACGTACGGTATACCGATAAATAAACGTGTTAAAATATAGAAAAAGTGATAAAAATCCACTTTGAACAAAAAAATTCATACGGCCAAAACTTGACAAAACGAATAATGTAGAAGTTCTTATGTTTGAGGGTACTTTCACATGCAATTCTCAGAATTGAGTTCTATGTGTTGTAATGTGTAATAGAATATGGAAACACAAAAACCACAAAAGAATCAAAGTTTTAGGTATCGCTCTGAACGGAACATACGAAAATTTTGTTCCATTCTATCATGTTTAAAGTTTTGGGCAATCAGTCTAATAATACATACGACACATGCACTACAAAATTGGCATAATTACTTTCTTAATTTTGTGTAAAAAATCACGCAAATCTATTGTGCAGTTACCGCTTGATAACTTAAAATTAGTTTTTTGCATTCTTTGCAGTTTTTTTTACTGCTCTGTGATTTGCATTTTTCTTTTTACGATTTGCGAGGCAAAATGAATCACAAAATAAGGGATAATCTAGGAAGAGTTTTATTAGAATTTATGTTAAAATGCTGCTAACCCAAATCAGTCTCTGTACATATTGTATAAACACGGTGACTAAGTGTATGTTATGGTTTATGTTTATTTTTTTTTTTTCAAATATATCCAGAACTATATTTAATTAATGAACGGATATAGTTTTAATGTGAGTGAAATCTGTTGAGGGAAGAAAGCCAAACTATAAGTAACAAAACAGACCAAGGAAATATTTAAACGATTTATAAATGTGGAAGCAGAAATGTAATCAATAGCTATTATTCATATTAAGATCAAGAATGAGACTGGAAGAAGATAAAAAAATGTGAATTAGATTCAAAGAAATTTGTTTGAAACCCCAAAGTAGCTTCGTATTTGCTTTAACAAACACAAGCTGCGAATCTTCTTTGGCTTGTATGGAAATTTCGTTCGATATCGAATGCCGTAATTTGCTCCTGGAGTTTCGACAAAAATTTAACCTGCGACCCCCAGACAAATAGTCTAGTACATTATCCACTACACTACACGAGTTTCGAAAGTGATCTTGTCATATGTAGCTTTTGCAAATCTTTTCAGCGTATATTAAAATTATAACAACTGTCACATAACATAATAATACTACTTTTTAGGTTTCGTTGTACATTATTTTCTTCATCTATACTACACTCCAGTTTATATGTGTATTTATTTTTTCATTATACAGCGGTCATCGTTTGATTTGTAATAATAAAAAATCTCGTGATGTCTGTCACATTGCGACTTTTTGAGAATTGCTCAAATTTGTCTTAAGAAACATCATGGTTCAGTTATATAAACACTTCCTTTTTCGATGGAGTAATGTAATATGTAGCAATCTTTACTGCTACTGATGCACTATCATCAACACAAACTAAACAAATATAAGCTGTATAAAGTGTTATATTACATCACACTATTGTACGCCAAATAAAGTGGATTATTTTTAAATCAGAAAACAACGCATAGATATCAGAAAACCCGAATATGGCAAAACAAGAAAATACGCTCTAAATGGATTAAAAATATCCAGCCTAACAAGAAGCTCATGAATACATAGACATAAAAATACCTCCACAGGCATTCGTTTACATACGCTCACAAAATATTGAAGTGTTCTTCGTTCTAGGAAGCCCGAGTGAAAAAATAATCACACAAATATTTTTAAAGTTTTGTTTGGCATTTTTCAGTCTTTTGCAAAGGAATGTGTTCGAATTCATAAAAGGATATTTTTTTTGTTGCCATTTTCTTTAAATGCAAATTTATAAATGGATTTAAATATAAAATTAGAAATCAATTGTTTAACAAAGATAGTTTTAATTTTTTTGCCTGGAAGAAACCCGATATTTTTGTCGAAAGTCATGACAAACAAATAAATTTCCAAGCTTTGTTCCTTAATATTTTTTTATTCATTTCTTTCCTATTTTTTTATATTTTTTAAATAAAAAAGAATAAATTTAAATATTCCTTATCCAAAGTATAACTTTTAATCTTCTTGAACAAAATGCATTCTCTACATCAAATATCCACATAACTGAGTTTTTTATCATATTGCCGCTTCCGTTTAGTGGTGTGCGTTTATGATTATTTTATAGCTTAAAGCTCTTGTCAAATTTTGTATATTTAATACGCAAGCAAATTTATTTCACTTTTTCTTTTAAGTTTAATTAATTTTATACGTTCATTTAATTAATTTTTTTTAATTCCTAAAAAACGTAACTTATACTCTGCATTAAGGCGGTGCTAAAATATTTATAAAAACATGCTTAAACAAAATTGTTTTTTTGCATTGCTTGCAAAAAGAGTAGTAATACTTTTTAAAAGTTGCTGCTGACATCACTTGAACTTGTATTAATTGCTATTTGCAGAACGCTTTCTTCTCTTGATGCATTTCGTTGGCTATTTCATACAAATACAACACATATTTCTTATCAGTCACATTGTCCTCAAGATTGGTTAAATTGAAAACTTTATTTCTTCTAGTATTTACAAATCGATTTAAGCCCTGCAAATTAATTGAGATATTGATTTTTATACATTCTGGTGTACAAATAATGCATTCTTATTATTTTATTTATCTGAAGGATTAACAAAGAGTGGTTCAAATATATTTACGGATTCTAATGTTTTCATTTTATTCTCAATTGCCTTTAGCTCGTAGCGCGAATACCGACATTGACAGAAAAAAGTCAATACTGAATATTGACTGTCAGTATTTTCATGGCTTTTACAATTACATGGCCACAGTTTGATGTTCTCTAAAAAATGTGTGGTTATGTAGGATTTTGTATATTTCCATCAAAACAACAACAGTCAATTCATTTTTCCCTTTTTCTTGGGAGCTGCCATTCAAACTCCATGAACTTACAAAATCTCTCTCGTTTTTATTTATTTATTTATTTCGATTAGTCTCCTGCTATTGCGAGAACCAAATAAATACTCGTTTTGTAGTTTGAAATTTAATTTTCAGACCAAAGTGCAGTGTTTGATCTGCTTTTGTTTATCATCCAGCTTACGTTCCAAACATTCATATTATTGCTTTACGTATTTCACAAGCTTCAGAAAACAGCTCTCAATGTTATTTATTACGAATTTGTTTGAATTTATTTTTTTACTTAATTATCTTGTTCAAGCGCTGTTTTTCTTTACTCAAGCGTCGTGAAAGACATTGATCAAATGTTTTATTAAATAATATGAAAATGAATATTATTAATCATTTTTCTTTTTTGTTAAGTTATAAATTCTGTTGGCAGAATTAAAAATCTATAAGTTATGTTAATTATAATTGTGTCCAAGTCAAAAAGTCTCCAATGTAGCAGTAGTAAAAATGATTTAACTCAAAACTTCTTTATATTGCAACATAATTTTACTTGATAAGTTTTTCACTTGATTGAAATGAAGTTCATCATTTCGGGTTACTTCGCTTTCAAAATTGGGTTCGTTTAAAGATATCCATATATTGTTCGACTATTGACGGAAAAATAATACGTGAAGAATTATATTATTGAAATTTCGTTAAAATTGTTTCAAATCGATTTAAAAATTATACCATATTTTTTGGTCTAGTTGCGCATTTATACATTTATTTATAAAGTGAGAGCGCAAGATGGAATTTTTTCTCCAGAGTTTATTTAGAATATATATAAATACATACAATACATATAAGTATAAATATGCACGTATGTGTGCGGTGACAAATAGCGGTTCTGTTATTTGCATCAATTACAGGGAATGCCCTCATCTGGGTGGTACAAAAAGTGTGTATTTAAAAATAAATAATTTGAAATGTAATTGTTTATTTAATTATAAAAAGTAAAATTTTACTGCACATGCTGTACTCGTATATCAAATTCACTTCCACTAATTTAGACTTTTTTCTATCAGAACACAACTTGGGATTGCTATAAATACATACATACGTACGTTCTTCATTCTATGTAGAAAATATATTCTACTAACGACACATGACGTATGATTGTTCAGTGCGAATGTATAAGATTGAGTGCAAATATGAAATGCTACAAAAAATTTCAAATTGTTCCGGTTGGTTGGGGCAAAGTAGCAGTTGAAGAAGCAGAAGGAACTTGTAATCGATGGAGCATAATAGAATATAAATGAATAAGATGAATTTTAAATGGAAAGTAAAATGTGAAGTTTAAATTATGGATGAATCGAAAATTTATTTAAATAAAATTTATGAAAGAGTCATCATAATGTGACCGATTGATAAAAGAAAACTTTAATATTTTTTTAAAATTTATATCAAAATGTGTGCAAAAAAATGTAAATACAACTAAAAAGGTTTTTATACTGCATAACAGAAAAGATATATGAAAATATTTGTTTGATATTCGAATTGCACTTTTTTCTAATAAGAAATGTTTAATACAAATGAAGTAATATGTTTCTACAAACTCAATATGATATCCAAGACAACATCTTCTAGCAACAGTTGATAGAGTTTTGCTTAGATTGAGATATGATTTCTACAACAGAAGGAAGATTTAAGAAGTAAATCCCTATTTTCTCCGGTTTCATTCAGTAGTTGGTTCCATTGCACGGAAGTCATTCAATTTATGTCTTCACAATTCTAAATCATTCTGCTGGCAATAATATTGTTCCTGCAGCAATCAGAACAATTGTTACATTTCAATTGTGTGTTTTTTATTTTTACTTTTCTTTAATAAATCTGTTGTGAAGTTATTAAAAATTCAATTTTTATGCACTTGCACGCAAATGCCAAACACAAATCGCACAATTCTATATTTTCATATCATCTTGAATTTTTATTCACTTCTTTCAGTACTACGTGCGGCACTTACTGTTGCAAAATATCAGATTTGTTTTATATACTAATCTCTGCGATATTCGTTTTGTTGAAAAAGAAGAATTCGAAATGTAAGAAAAAGTTGCACACTTTTCTTGTTTCATTTTTATGCTTTTCAGTCTTATTCACTAAGGTATTCAGTTAATCGGGTTTTAGTTTAATCGACTTATTAAAAATTTTGGAATAATCAACGAACCGATTAATAAACATTATCCACAAATTAATTGATTTTAATGTATAAAAAAAACAAAAATCAATAATTTGTTTGAGATTATATTAGTAAGAAAACACTAACATAGCAAGCATAAAAATTCTTAGAATAAATCAGACGGACGAAGGGTTAAAAAAAATAATGTATTAATAAAAACAGATTTCGTTGGATTGAATAACATACTTAAAAAATGGTTCAAATATTACAATAAAATTTAGAATTTGTTTTTGTTTTAAATGTAATTGTACGAAAGAACGAATACGTGTGACATCGTGGGACTGGCAGTTAATCTGTTGAGGGGTTAATTGACCCAAATTAACCGATTTAATCGTTAATCAAAAAAAAAATAACTAGTGGAACATTTAATCGGGTAGTAATTAACCGATTAACGGTTAACCGATTGAATGCCCTAGTACATACACATTTATATAAAAATACAAGAACTAGTGAAGTTAAATGAAGGTTTTGTGTTTCTGTTTACCATTCTCAACACACATAAATACACCGAAATTGTTCTTGGTGAAAATTGTTCTGCAGTACCACTATTTACTGGCTTTTTTATTGTGTTTATTTTTCTCTAATAGCAGATTTATCTTATGCAAAATAAAAAAGTGTTTTTTTCTCTCAAAGTAAAAGAGTTTTTTTTTCACTTAAAACAAACAATATCCATCCTTTAGCAATATTTCATGCAATAAAATGAAAATAAGTATTATAAAATTTTCATAATATTTGTTCTATACTAGTTTTCTTGGTGCGATTTGATGGGTTTTTCAAAAACTCTCATAAAATCTCCTGTATAATTCAAAGAAAATGTTGAAAGTTCTTGATCAAACAGAAAAATGATTGTTAATAAACCGGTTCATATTGTAAATTATTTACGGGCATTGTGAAGACATTTCACATAATTTATTGTCCAATATTTGCTAAGAATTTTCTGAGGTCATCTTTTCGCTATTTGGAGTTTAAATTTTTAATAAGAAAATAAAGATTGCAGAAAACTGAAAATAAAAAATGTTATTGAAAAAACTATGCGCGGTTCATAATATTTATGAAAAATTCATTGGATGGATTATAAAACTCTAAATTTGAAAGGTGTTAGCGCTGACAAATCAAATAAACCTATTTTTGGTGAATTGTTAGCGTGTTTTGCAAAAACGGGCGCATGTTCTCCCATCAACTAGATAAACTTGCTTTCCCAGTCTTTTATAATCAGAAAAAAAGTTAAATAAATATTTTCCCATGAAGTTTGATTGCAATTAAACGTCGAGGACACCAAAAATACGTTCGTGTATTTTTATGAATTTTGACAAGACGCCGATTTAGGATTGATGACAACCGCGAATCAAACTTGTTTTGACTATAATAGCAAAAATCAAAGAGCTTACAAATTTAGAATGCCAACGAATTCAATTATAATTACGAATCTGCTTTTTTCTGTGCAGGCAAAAATCTTAAAAAATTTGTAAGTGTTATGAATAAAAAAGTGCTAAAGACAAAAAAAGATGTGATATTTATTTATGACATGATTTCAACTATCTTTGTACTGCATTAAACAGGGGAGAGCAAACGAAAGAAATTCTTGAAATTTTTGCCGCAAATATATATTATGCTCGAATACTCGTACAATTGAGAATATATGATTTTTTTCTAAAAGAATGTGTTTTCTTTTATCAAACTAGTAAAACGAAAAACTGTTGCAAATATTATTATTTTTAACATCTTGTTTGCCAAAACAAATTGCTGTTTTTGTACACAAATGCATCTACATATGTAAATAAAATGTTTAGTAGTTATAATAATAAAAGAACGTATTTTGATATTTTTCTCTTGAAATTTCCGCTATTTCTAATATTTAAGACAAGTTTTAGTTCATATTTTTGTTATTCAGGGTTTGCATTTGTACCAACAATAACATTCTGGAATGTGTAGACTGAGTTACCAAGTTTTTAAATAATTGTTTAAAAATTGCTCAAAAGTTTTTTTTCTATTGAATCACTCTTTACAAATTAAAGCAAATAATAAGCAGAATTTAAATGAATGTACAAGTATATCGTATATACATATTTTACTTATTATATGACGGAATAATATTTTTGAAAAAAGTATTGAATTGCTTATTGAATCTTAGTGTCTGAAAATTATTCAACTATTTTTTCCCCGCCATCCTGCAATGAATTTTTTTGAATGAAAACTATTTGAAATATGCTTGTTGTTAATAACAATCTTTAAATTTTAAATTTATTAAAAAATATTGAATATGTATCCTTAGATGATAAATTAATCCAGTTAAAATTTTTTAGTTACTGTTAGTAGTTAGTTTTTTAGTCCCTTTCTCTCTCTCTCTCTCTCTCTCTCTCTCTCTCTCTCTTTCTGTCTCTCTCTATTACTCTGCCCTTCCGAGTAGCATTCCAAATTCAAATTATTAAATTTAAACCTAACAAATCATTTATATGCATATTTCTAATCAATTAAACAACCAAAACAACTTTCAAATAAATTTTCAATTAATTTTTCACGGTAAAATTAAAACAATTTGTTGTGTGCATCTGACGAAAGTCCACGTAAGCAATTTATACATACGTTTATACACAAATATGTATTTAAGTGTGTGTATTTATGTGTGTATGTATATGCTTCATATATTTAGAATAAAAGAGTCACTCTCTCGTGAAAGTTTTTATCATAAATATTTTACAAAACACATACAGCCATATGCCTCAAATATTCACAATCACATCTACTAAACAAAAAAAATATTTATAAAATTGTTCATTTAATCTAAAATTTTAATTTTCAATTTCACTTTCTTCCTGTTTTTTGTGTGTTTTCATAAAAAAAGAACCAGTGTAATGTTTGTACTACAACATAAATCACTGTGCGAAAAGAGTTTTTTTAATTTAAAAATCAATTTACATGCAAGCAAATTAAAGAGCTGAACTATAACGTTGATAAGGACAGAACTACAGCTGATGGTTTATAGCTTCTACAACGATGAAAGGGATGAAATTTGGAACCAAAACACTACATTCCATTGCATTGAAAAAGATAAACCTGTAACTATTTATAATTGTGCATTAAAAAAATTAAAAGCTTAAAATACAATAGTTAGATTCAAGATTGGCAACCGATGCCGTTCCTGATACCGATACCGATATCGATTAAATTACTTTTAAAATTTAATAAATTCAGTATCTAATATTTTATTTTACAGCAAGAATAACAAAACGGGATTCAAATTAAATTTTTCATATATTTTGTTTGATTGAAAATATTTTTTAGCACCCCGTCGGGTCGGTGTTATAAGTTATAACGCCCTTACAACTTACATAAACGTTTGAAATTTGTATGGAGAAAAAAAATGTTTAGTACTTTACATACAAATTTGAAACATTTAGAAGGATTTCTATTCAAGCACTCACTTCTTGTTATATTTAATAAAGCATTAAACATAAAAAATTAAAATGTTTGGTCTTTGTGTTTCGAATTCAGTATATATCGGTGCTGATATAATCAAAACACCATCCCTGATATCGAAATATAAAAAAAACTTCGGTTGCCATCCATGGTTTTATTATTTAATACCAAATATTATTCTTAGTCTATTTTAATAGTTAGACAGAGGCTTGTACTAAAATTTCCTCAATTAAGTTAAAGGTTTATTGGTGGACCGGCTCTTAGGCACCAGTGAAATGCAGCATAAAAATTAGTTTCAGAACCACAACAAGTAACAGCTTTTTGAAAAGTGTCTTAAAACAAAAAGCAATTTGTTTCTACAAAAAACTTTCCAAAAGCCTCCGCTTTTTCGTATTTCGATATTTATCAACATTTTAATTTCTATCGCAGTATTAACAAAACGTAATTGAAAAAGAAAACACTCTCTTGCTACACAAAATAATTATACAACCTTTTTTGGTACGCCGTAAAACCATCGCCCGCATCTGAATTTTTTTATATTATTTCTTTTTTTTTTGTTGGTAAAATCAAAATGTTTTCTAGCCACAAATTTTTCTAAAGATTTAAACAGTCTGAGCACAAGTACATGAGGTTTTATTTTATCTTTTATTCTTTCATTAAGTCTTTTGCCCAGTGTGTATTAAATGGTTAAAATTTTTAAATTTTTTATGTGGAAATAAAATGATGGCATCTTTATTAAAACCAAAATGTTTTATACAGCGACTACTTATATTTTGTTTTGGCAAAATCCTTTGCAGATACTTTAGTTCTTTTTTTTAGTGAGTAAAGTGTGGCGTCACTTAAGTTGAAACTAAACTATTACGGTTTGTTGGGCTTTGGGTAGATGGATAACTTATAGAAACTTAAGCTGCAGTTTTATGCAAAAAGGTAGTGATTTTCTATCTAATTGAGGCGGACAGTTTATTAATATTAGAGTTTTTCATACCAATTCCCGGCGATTCCAAAAATACTTCAATCCCGAAATTACTGCGGGAATTCCCGGAAAATTTACTAGCTGCTCTTTGTAGCTTTCCTTAGCAAAACTTATAAATGAAATTTTAAAATATCTAGATAAACGTTCGCAGTACTTCTCTCTAAAACCTAAAATACTGTTTTGCGAGATGAGTCACGTCAATGAGGTATGCTAAAAAAATACCAGCAATAACTCCGTAATTTTTAAAGAAAGCAAACATTTATTTTTAGTAATTTTTTTATGCGATATAAATTTAAATTTATTTTCGACTTTTTGGTGCTAATAGTGATAAACTAGAAATCGTGATGTTATACATAAAAAAATAATTGTGAGTGACGACCACGCAACCTATAAAGGACAGATAGATATTTATACGTTGAAAGTGAGCGTGCGTTTCCTGTCGCAGGGAAATTTGCACAATTAATTTAGCTTGGAAATATATAAAAATTAGATTTCAGTTTTATCTTAATTTTTGCACTTCTGCTGTTTACTTAAGTACGGCAGTGCAGGAATGCTTTCTTAGCACAGTCTCATACAAAACAAAACAGCTTATGTCAACTTATAGAATGCAAAAACCTACATACAAAAAAAATTAAATTTGTTTAGAAATAATAACGTGTATCTCTGGGAAATCGGCAATCGCAATATTCAACACTATTGAAATAATCAATAAATGTAGATAAAATGTATTTTATTTACAGAAATTTTTTCATTTTTTCGGTCAACTGAAAAATGAAACAAAGAAATTTAAAAAAGGAAATTAAAATTTGTTCCCCATTTCCATTTTTTTAATCCTCATATCAAATATTTAATTTCCTTGAAAACCTTTCCGTTTAATGGCAAAATTCTATTTATTTTTTCTTAATATGTTTAGCCCTTATAAATAAATAAATAAATAAATAAATCTCATTATGACAACCCTCTTCAAAAAGATTGTTCGTTGGTTTGTTCATTGTTTGTTTATGTTCGTGATGAACAGGAGGTTTTGTTTAAAGTTTGGTTTTCTTGAGGAAAGCGCCAATGGCTGTGGAAATAAGAGTTGGTTTTATTTGTATTTATGACACAAATAATGTTAAGAAACTAAGCAATAAATCTTAAAAGCAAAATATTAAATCCTAAAAAAAGTATGTAACAATTATATAACAATAAAAAAAATAAAAAAACACAACAAATAAATGTTGAAAAAATATTTCATACATAAGATTATATGTATACATATACTTTTATGTATTTACTTTTTTGTGAAAATCCTTTTTGATTGCAAATTTTTTTAGATTTTAAGAGTATACAAAATGATTGTTTCATATTTGTTTTAATATTTATTTCGCTCCTTTATAGCAACGTAGTGATATCTCAAAAAAACTCGTTCATCAGAAAACGATTTTAATGTTATTAACTTACACACACATCAATGAAAAAGTAAAAAATATTCTGCCCTCAAGAAGTGATTAAAGAGGATATTTTTAAGATTTTTTTCACACATGATGAACAACATAATTCTGCATTCTTAACTAAAAAATCACTTTTTTGAGATATGACTACGTTGCAGTAAAGGTGTATTCTAATGTGTATTCTAATGTGTGATAGTGTGTGCATCAGGCATGGAAAACATCATTTAAAAAATTACAGAGCATCATATTAAATTTCACTATTTTAAAATTATTTTCATGCAAAGAAAATCAACGTTAGCTGCGCTTTGACTTAACTGCATTTCTTATAATATTTTTAAAATATTTTCATATAAAAAATCAAAACATCCAATAAACATCCAACTTAAGCCATGTAGAATTGAAAAAATCGCAACCAAGTCACACAAATCGCAAGTTGTCATCATTAAAATTCATCTATTTTGTTTGCATGTATGTACACATATGTACGAGTATATAAATATGAAAGATATACCTAATATTATTATTACCAATTTGGTTATCTCTTTCACATTATGGTGTTATTGGAATTTTTGTATGTAAAATTTCATAACGAATTATTCCACGTTTTTTCGATCGTAATTGTTGGGAGTTCTGCTTCATATTCTGTTGTTGTCTATCTTTAGCTGTCGTAAGTTGATTGGTAAATATTTCTAAAATGAGTTGTTAAAAAAAAGTGAATAAAATGAAAGATATACTACATATCAATATAATATAGAAATAAAAGTTTAGCTACACTTTTAAGCAGGAAGCCACAATTATGTAACTGCACATTAAGACAGGTAACTAAATTTAAAATAACAGCATTTTTTGCTTATCTGCACAAAAAAGTTGATTGTGCAGCAAAGTTAAAATTACTATATTTATATTTTGCAGTAAGTCATAAAATTCAGACATTTCCATCCACGGTGTATATTTCATTCGAACAGTCTCACTCTATCTCTCTCTCTCTTCTCTCTCTTGCACTCTTTCTCTATAGTCCTTTTAAAAATACTTTTTACTTTCTTCTTCAAAGCATTTGTCAGTAATTTATTTGGCAGCCACATTTTGGTTGTTTATGGCATTTTAATCCTGCTTTAATGAGCATGTTTTGCTACCAGACTTGGAACATTAACTTGAAAGTGGAGAATATTTCGTTTAGTAGCACTGTGCAGAAGAACATACTTGACATTTGTTTCCTGTGTTGAACTGGATGTTGTTAGGAATCAATTCTGACTTCTTTCATTGGTTCGTAGTTATCTTCCTGAGAATCTGTTTTACAGGTCAGTCATTTGGAAGAGCTTGAAGAAATTTAAAATATAAACGATAATGTTGGGTATGTGTTTAACACAATTTATATACGAATTACCAAGTATCTAACTTGATATCTAAATTTTAGTAATAAATATTACACGTTAGCATATTTCATGCAGACTGTAAGGACAAACATAATTTTTTTAAATCAGTTGTGAAAACAACTAGTGACAGGCGTTAAGCAATTCTAACCAGGGGTTTCCCATTTACGGTATCAAAGCGTGATATATTGGAACAACTATCGTCGAAAGCACATCTAACTGCACAACAGTTTTTATGAAATGACAGCAGCGAAAGATATGCTAATTAAATGCGTATGTTTTTTTATTATAATTCTATTTTTTTAACATAGAAATGAAATCGAATATCTTTAGTATTCAGTCACATCAAGCCACCAGCAAAAAATAAGTTCTTATCTACTCCCTCTCGAAAGCAGCAGTAAATTTTTGTCGCTAACGAGTATGCAAGAGATAAATATTTGATGTTGATTTGATCTTAAACATTTAAAAAATAACGGAGATTGTGTTTGTCTTTTTAAACTATTTAAAAAATCGTTAAGGAAACATACGAGTACGAATATTCTTAAAAATCAAACGAACAACTTAGTAAAGGAAATTTTCTTTCTGTTTTAAAATTTAGTGCAAGCGTAAAAATTAATCAATATTGTGGTTCCTAAAAACTAAAATATCCAGTTTCCTTGACTTGAACTGTCAAATTCTTATTGTTCTTCTTCCAAATTATTCATGGAATCACTTTTTACGTCACACTCATACGCTAAACGTCTTCAAACGTACCAAATGTGGTGAAGAAAATAATTTCCGTGTCAAGGCAGATTAAACAAAATAAACCCAATTCTATAACCAAAACTTTTCCGTTTGGTAAATATTAAACAAGCTCAATGCAGTTGCTTATGTTGTTTTATATAAACGTAAAATAAATAGTAGACTTAAGCGTACTCTGGCCCATGTTATCCACGCAGCAATTGGAATTTTATGAAAATATTAAGAAAACTGCAGTGACCGTTTTAAGAAAAAATAAAATAAATAAATAAACAACTATGGAAATTGAGTCTGCCAGAATCGCATTCGAATACTAAATATTCGTATATAATTACCAAACAAAGAAAAAATACGTTCGCAAAAAAACGTTTCCACACATTTACTTTAATGTTCTAACAAGAAACTTGTACATATTAATAAAACAATCAAAATTAAAAAAATCGAACCTAATTGGTTAATAATAATTTTACAAATTGGCCAAATTTCCTAAAAATAAGACCTTCTCAAAATATTCATTTTAGTCAACTTTTACAATATTATGTGAAGTTTTGTTTTTCTTTATGATTCAATGAGATACAAGAATGAATCAAACCAAAACTTTAAAACAGTATTGACACGAGTATCTTTTACCCAAAAAATTAATGTACAAAAATATAAATATATGTTTTCTTATTAGCTGAAATGTAAAACCACGTAACGAACAAAAATATAAAATTGGATGTTTATGCGTTATTGCGTAGAACAATTTAAAATTGTTTGTCAGTTAAGTGGCTTTACATATTTCAACAAAAGATATACACCCATTTCAAATGAAATTAAATTCATTATGTTAGAAAATTAGATTTTTAACCATTATTTTCATAAAAGTATTGATGAATTATCGATAAGTATTTCTACTTGAATTTTTAATTTTAATAAGATATTAATTCTGATACATTTTATATTTACTTCCCTTTGAAACGAATCACTGTGCGTCCGTACGAATATAGAAATGAACATTTTACGTATAATTTATTTGTGACAGCAAACGTTTGAGCAGGATAATTTCCTGCCAGTTATGAATACTATTTTGTACATGCATACCTATACACACTAAAATTTGCTTATACATCCAGACTTTCATCAGGCTACACACACATTTATAAATATAACTTCACAGCAAGCAGCTTCAGCAATTGTATGTAGGAGATATGACGGACTTTAGTCTGCATGTGGGTGAATACGATTCGCTAAAAGTGTTTGTGTGAAAACTGTTACAGTCACCGTAATCTAAACTAAACCCAAAATGTATTAAAAACAGAAGACAAAATGGAAATCGCATTGAAAAATTGCTGTATCAGCATTAGTGTCAGCGCTCTCTACTAAACAACACCCGGCTTTGGCTGGAATATTGTACATAAATATGCATCAGCAAAATAAATATGGTACCCACTCCAATTCTCTAGAGAAAGCAAAGCATTAGTTGAGCAATAGAAGTGCCATTCAACACACCAATATAGTAGACTAGTACACAGAAAAAAATATTTGATCTAATACGAAAAGAGACACTAAGAAAAAAAAATAAAAATGGAAACTGTCATTTATTTGTTTCTTTGAAACATTGAATTAATTAATAATTTTTTATTGTATCTCTCAAAGGGTTCCTTTCTATTATATAAAATATAAAAATGACTAGAAGTTAGGAATTGTTATTGTACATGATATTATGTGGTTTCTTTCCTTAAATGATATCAAATACTTGACTTGACTTATAAATATACAATCATACCAACAACTGAGTTCCTCTTGAGGTGCAAACGCAATATTTTAGATTTTTTATTTTTATTGTAATTTTTCGAATGCAAAAAGTCAATATATATAATTAAAGAAAATAATAACAGTGTAATGTTTAACTAAGAATGTAAAAAGTGTATAAAATATGGCAATGTTTGTGAGCATTATACATCCATTTTCAATGAATAGCAAATACCCATGAAAGAATTTATCGTGAAAACCCAATTACATACAATTTTCATGAAACTTCATATGAATACGATCGATATATATGTACATATTACGGTGGACTTTAAAAAGAAGAATACACCTAATTCTCTTTTTACACGAATTATTTTTACACGAATTTTCATTTAACACGAGTTAAAAAGTTAACATTTTTCTCTTTTTACACGAATTGTTTTGTTTTAACACGATTTTAAATATTCTACAAATTCTTTTTATAAATTTTTATTTTTTATGTTCTATGATTTTTTTTTATTATCACTGCTCACAAATTACACATTTCAATTAATTTAACGGTATGGCATCCCGTTTATGTCGATTATATTTATGCGTATGTATTTTGTCTTTGAGTGGGATTCCCCGAATTAAACATAAAGTAAAAATGCAATGTATTATGTACGCAAATTAGTATGGTTTTGAGAATAGAAAAGAAAAGACGTTTAATTGCTGTAAAGTTAGTGCTCGTACAAATTTATCAACTCAATAACAGGTAAGTTTTAAATAATTTCCAAATCGCTGTATTATTAATTATAATTGAAAATCAGAATTGTGTTTAATTATAACTATTTCTTAACTATTGTATATTGGTAGCCCGGTCACAATGTCACATAAATCACCTGTAATAAATAAGAGGAAAGCCATTAGTCTTGATACTAAAATTAAAATTTTAGATCAACTTGCAACAGGACAAGGTGCAACGGCTGTAGGAAACCATTTTGGTATTCATGAAGCTACCATAAGAACGATTAAGAAAAATGAAACTGCGATTAGAAAATCTGTATGTTCTGGAACAAAAATAAGTGCTAAATCATCGTCATATATAAGAGATGTTGTCAAAGAGAAGATGGAAAAAGCTTTGGTAATATGGATTGAAGATAAATCACAAAAAAGAATACCAGTAGACGGAATGACTATCAAGCAAACAGCATTAAGAATCTATAAACATATTAAAGAAATAGAGCCAAGCACTTCATCTCAGTCAAACCAACCTGAATTTTCAGCAAGTACAGGTTGGATGACAGGTTTTCTTAAAAGACATGCTCTCCACAATATAAAAATTAAGGGAGAAACTGCATCTGCAGATGAATTGGCTGCTAAAGAGTTTCCTCAAAAACTTTTAAAAATTATTGAAGAGGGAGGATACACCCCAGATCAAGTTTGGAATGCAGATGAAACTGGTCTTTTTTGAAAAAAAAAAATGCCCAGCAGAACTTATGTTGCAAAATCACAGAAAACTGCCGGTGGTTTTAAAGTAGCAAAGGACCGTATTACACTATTGTTTTGTTCCAATGCGTCAGGAGAACGAATGTTAAAACCGCTGCTAGTAAATCGTGCTTTAAAACCACGTTCTATGAAAGGTATTGATTACAATAAATTGCCAATTCACTGGATGGCAAACAAAAAGGCCTGGGTGACCAGTGCAATCTTTACAGAATGGTTTCAGAAGTACTTCATCCCAGAAGTTAGACGCTACATGAACGCAAAATGTTTAGAATTTAAAGTTCTTTTAATTATAGACAATGCACCTGGCCATACGGTTGTGGAGCACCCAAATGTTCAACTTTGTTTCCTACCGCCCAATACTACATCCTTAATACAACCGTTAGACCAAGGAATAATTGCTACATTTAAAACGTACTACATAAAACGTTCATTCCAATACGTGCTAGACAAACTAGATCAAAATGAGGAATTAACAGTCATTGATGTTTGGAAACAATTTTCTATTATGGACTGCGTTAACCATGTTGGGAAAGCGTTAGCTGAATTAAAGCCATCAACTTTGAACTCATGTTGGAAAAATATTTGGCCAGATTGTGTCAAAAGCAAAGATCCTGACATCCATAATAACGATGAATTTGCTGACATCATAACATTGGCACATACAATTGGTGGAGATGGTTTCGATGACCTGTCATCTGCAGATATAGAGGAATTGTTAGTTGATCAAAGCTTGAGTGAAAATGAAATTATAGACCTTAGCATTGAGACTCATCATAACAACGCACAAAGCGATAATGACGAAGAGGATATTCCAGTTTTAAATGCAACTCTAATTAAAGAAGGTCTTGATATTGCAAGGAATTTAGGTAATCATTTTGAACAACATGATCCTGATAAGGAACGAGCTGCGAAATTTCAACGTGAACTGAAATTATTAACGTCATCTTACAGGGAACTTTATAAAGGTTTATCACGCATTCAAACACAATCTTTAATAACTGATTTCATTCCTAAAACTAATGACTTATCAACAATCAAAAATACTGATAATAATAGAGACATAATTTCCCAAAATGATGAACAAAATAGATCTAGTGAGAGCAGTGATATTGCAGCCTTACGCAAACGTAAACGATTATTGTCGGAAAGTGACAGCAAATAAAAGTTGTTTATGTTTATATTAGTTTTCCTTTTTTATATTAATGAATTTCTGATATTATTTTCTTTTTTCCAAATCATTATTTTTTTTTATAATATACATATGTATGTATTTATATGTATTTAAGATATTAAATGTGTAAGCACGTTAAATAAATTCTCAAGTAAACTTTAACAAAAATTTAAAAATTAAAAAATTTTTTTATTGTTGTTTATTGTACTTTTACGTTATTTTTTAGGTCTGGAACCAATCTACTATTTTCATCTTTGGCTAGTATCTTTTTTTACACGAATTTTTTTTACACGAATTTATTGGGAACGTATCTATCGTGTAAAAAGAGAATTGGGTGTATTGTAAGATTTTATACTTTTCTTTGCGATATCATCATATCGAAATCGAAAAATTTTTTATACTCCATAAAACTATATTTCATAATAGGAAAATCTTTAAACAAAAATATATATGTAGATGAACTACTTTATTGGGAACATAAACTACTTGATTTGCTACTGGCATACTAATTCGTTTTTTCAAACATATGAAAAATGATCAATCCAGAATAATCAATCAGATAAACAACTTAAAAAATATATACAAGGTGGCGCAAAAGTAATCCTCCTATCAGAAAATGCTATAAATTTTGCGATTGGCCCCTAATGTCAGTTCTGTTTTGACATTTGTGTAGTAAACACATGCGAAATACACGTTAATGAACAATGTTACGCTACACTGCTCCAGAACGCGGAATATTGGTGACTATTTATTTGACCAATAATCGGTCGGTGACTTTGGCACAACGTGATTTCCTGGCCGTCCAACGCCTACTGGTGAAACACTGCGACACGAGATGCAAATGGGTATCAATCGACGGTCTTTACAGCGAATTTTGGTACAAGATTTGAAGATGTTTCAGTACAAAGTCCAGACGGTGCATCAGCTGTTAGCTGCTGACCGCCAATCGCGTCTAACATACGCTCAAGCCATCCTTAATCACCACCAACAGGAAGATGATTTTTCATCAAAAATAATCATGAGTGATGAGGCCCATTTCCATCTTAGCGGGTACGTAAATAAGCAAAATTTACGCTTCTGGTGCACTGAAAATCCGCGTGTAACCCACGAAGAGCCATTACACCCGCTCAAAGTCACTGTATGGTGTGCTGTTTTCGCTGGAGGATTCATCGGACCTTTTTTCTTCGAAGACGTCGCGGGCCAAAGGGTTACTGTGAATGGTGAGCGCTACAGAGCAATGATTAACGAGTTCTTTTTGCCGCAACTTGATGAATTGGGATTGGAAAACATGTGGTTCCAACAGGACGGTGCAACGGCACACACTGCACGTGCCACAACCGATATGCTGAAGGATGCATTTCCCGGGCGCCTAATCTTCCGTTTAGGCGATTTGCACTGGCCAGCATGATCGCCTGATTTGACCGCTGCAGACTTCTTTTTGTGGGGCTTTTTGAAGTCGCGGGTTTATGTCAACAAGCCTCAGACTCTTGCAGCTCTTAAAGACAATATCCGTCAAGAATGTGAGGACCTATCGCCGGAAGTTTTGGCCAAAGTAATGGAAAATGCCATAAAAAGGGCTCAAATGACAATCAACTGTGGCGGCGGCCATTTACATGACATCATATTCAGAATAATTTCAGATAAACAACTTAAAAAATATATACATATATTTATTTAAAATCAATTCAAACACATCCAATTTAAAATTTTATTTTTACTCTTGATTTAGAGAATTTAAGATGTGTAACATGCAAATGTTTGTATGGAAAATAATACGTTTGTTTTAGTATAAAGTATTTGATAACTTTAGCATATTCAAGATCAAAATGTGTTTTGTTTTTACTTTACTTTCATGAGAATAAAAAAACATGAAAAAATGCATAAGCATTTGATTATTCAAGCAATGCAACTTAAAGGCCACACATAATTCGCATTTAAAGAGTCCCAGAGCGTTCAGATATACTTACACATGAATAAAACATAATATTATACGCAACAAGAGGCTAAAGAATGTTTTACGGGTATCGCAGGCAGGAAAATAGCACTTCTTACATGTGGGCTTCAAATGTAAGAGCGTATAAATAGTATTGTCAGAACTTCATAAACAAAACCCGCCAATTAAATTTGTTAGTAAAAAATAGGTAAAAGTCTTTGCATACAAATTTCATGTAAAATTATACTTAAATAACCGAATTTGTGTTTTATTTTCATATTGATACGAGTATTGTAAACAAGAGATCAATTCTGAAGTAAAATATTTAATCGATGTTTTTTTGAAATATTAACATTTTAACCATTTTTCTGGTTGTCATAGATTTTGTTTGTAGTAGAGATCTGACTGACTGACTAAGTCACACTTATACCCACTCATATGGAGTGGAGCTAAAGTTTAGTTGAGGTCACAAAAACTCTCACAAAAAAATATGAAATCAGCAAATATGCTCTGAAATTTTCTATTATTACAATTGGCTGCAAATAATACAGTATCAGTTACATTTGTATTTTGGAATTCTTAGTCTCACCTTGAAACTTTTCATTCTTTTGCAAATTTCTGTTATAAAACTTGAAATTTAAGGTAAGTTTTATATCGGAAATCGTTTAATTTTTTAATTTATTTTAAACATGGAACTAATAATTTTTAATTTCGACTTTGTGTTTTGATCGACTTTTGTTCCACCAAACTTATGAAAAATTTCAAACAACAAACTGGTAGTTCAGTTTATTTAATTGTAAAAAAATAAACTTCCAAGTTTCGTCCAATCGGACCAAAACGACAACCCTACAAAGATGTACAACGATTGAGTCGTGTTTCCACATACTGACAGATATCAATTCACACTTGATTGGAAATTAAAGATGCACATTTTCAACTTAAAAAAGTTCATCCTCAACCTCTTTGAGTTCGTTCAAACAATAAAAAAAAATACAAGAACCACTGAAAAGAAAAAGCATGAAAATAATAATTTTTTTTTAACAGCTAAGATGCACTGTATTAGAAAACAACATTAAATGCCTTAAAGGGGATCTAGTTTAGATGAGTAGGTAAATCATTTCGTAATATTCTGAAATCTAAATCTGAAACTATCTATAATAAGCGACGGAAAGTATTTTCAAAGATATTTAATTGTTCAGCTGTCTAAATATTTAGATCTTTATAAGTATATTTTTGGGTTACACAAACTTTTCTGAAAAAATTACAAAAAATATCCCTAATTTTTTACTTATTATAAATTTTTACCTATAGAACTTATAAACCCAAAACTAACAAAACTCATACAACAAACTAAATAGTTCAGCAAAATTCGCTTAACGCCAGTGATTTCAAACATTTTGATTTTTTTTAAATTTTGTTAAAAATATTATCGTAATATCTTTAAAGGATCAATAATTCTTGAGTTTTTAACTTCAGTTTTTAGACCAACGTTTCTTAGTACTTAATTTAAGTTTATTTATGTCTTTCTAAAAACAATTAAAAAATTTTATAAAGGGATAATGTTAATGGAGTATTTTCCATTTCGTAATTTCTTATTATTGAAAATCTTGGGGTATTTGTATTATTTTCCTAAGAAAAATTAAAAAACTTATTGAAAATTCGTGTACTAAAATAAATTATTTTAATCTTCAATTTCACTAAAAAGAAGGATTTTTGTATCATACGGTTCATTCCAGAGTAACGTAACATAAATATGAATCGATACATGAAATCTATGCAAGTGCATTACATGTGTACATATGTATGTACTCGTATGTATATATGTAAGTATGTATTTTTTTTTTGCATTAACGCACACCAGATTCTCATGCACACACACAAACATCCATAAAAAACATAAAAACAACGAGCGGATGCACTTTTATACAAAAGACAGATGATGATGTTGTTGTTGTTGCTATTGTTAGCGAAAGTAACGGTTTATTAAAACCTTCCCAAGGCGGATGTTTTGAAAATGCTCTTATCGTCTACAGAAATAAATTATGATTTTGTTGACGATGATTTTGCTGCTGGTATTGTTGCTAACTTTTATGTTGCATTTTTATGTAAACGACTAAACATTTACTTACATACTTACATACTCGCACATATGTATATACTTACGTAGATACACGTACACGTAGTTATTTCCATAAATGTTTTCGTAATGTCTGCCGACATGGCTCTGTTTGCGAAACGTTTTCAAAGTTTCGTTTCTGTGGTTTTTATGAAAAACAGCGTAAGTCTGGTTGTAAATTTCGCGGCTTTTCTTGCAAATTGTTTTTTTAAATGCTCTTTCATAGACCAATCAAACTATTTTCCTATTTTCAATTTTTATTATTTAATTTTTTTTATTTTTATTAAATACCAATCGTATAGATATAATTTTTGTTTTAATATTATTCCCAAATCAAATCGCTTGTTTTAGTTATCCTGACAAAAAACTGATTCTTAAACGGAATTCATTGTTATTCGCGAAAAACACACATCTATGAAAAGCTTGCTTGTTTGTATATGGTAAAAAGTATTTATACAAATATGAATAATATACTAATATAAATAAATATGTATATGTTGATGTAAAACATGCATTTTTACAGTGGTGCATACAAAAAAGCGTTATTGTTAGACAGAGATTACAAAATTATCAATTATATATTGAATAACGATGTGTTACGACCATCAAACGACAAAACAATAGTATGATTTTATCATTAACTCACTGCGTTTAACGAGAATTGCTCCTAAGTGGAACATCGCGACCAATTATTATGCGATACGTCAAATGTTTTTCATTTCAATAACAATGAATAAAGAGAAATCACAATGAATATAATCAGAGAACGTGACTGTTAAAAGTTTTATTAAAATAAATTAAATTGTAATTATTTTAGATTTTTATTGTGTTGTTTGAAAAATAAAAATTATTATTGCTTTTTATATTATCAGTGTTTTCATTTCATAACGATTATTGAAGACTTTTTTAAATAAAAATCCCCTACCCACGTTAACACAAAGCTCAGTTATGTTTATTTTATTTAAAAGTTTACCTAATTTCAGTTCGTCTAAACTTTATTTCATAGCCGATAGTTAAAAGTTTTCGTTAACAATAAAAACAAACAAACAATGGAATAACTTACCAGTACTGAATCAACCGGGTGGCTGCGTGAGAATATCAGCAGCCAGATAACAAAGGACCCTTGGGAGACGGGGCAACATGGTAGTACAACGGGAACTAATTAATAGATTCACGTGAGCTGTGCTTGATCACGGCTGCCAATGGAACCTAACCTAATCTACCTATAGTGTTATTAACTATCGTGAATCATATTAGCACAACTTCTGCACAAAAGTTTGCCTTTTTCAGATAGAAAAGCTTTAATCCCCAATTTGTATAAGAATTTATGGAAAATTTATTTAAAATAAACAAAAAATAATTAATTTTAACTTTTGAAATAAGAATGTTTCGAAAAATTAATTTAACAAAAAATAATTAATTATAAGATGTTTAGTTGTTAATTTTTAATAGTAATTTAATGGAATAACTTTCTATTCGGTTTAAAACGTAAAGTTAATAATTTCGTTTTTAGTTATAGCGTTTTGTTTTTGTTAAGCTTCTGAAATAAAAACCATATCGCGTTCCACCAACAGTAAATGAAGTAAAAATTAATTAATAGAATTAAAGCATTCCTACAATATTCCTGCAATAGTTGACAAGAGTTTATTGTTACGTTTGTGAATACGTTTTATGATTACGCTGATGTCATGTAAATCTGAGACGTCGTAATGTTCATGCATTTTAGTTGTCTCTGGAGTATTATCTATCAGTCCCTTATCAAGAACACTTTACTTGCGGGTGTGGATAACAAGCAGTTTTTTGCAGGGATTTTTTGTACCACCAGCAATCTTTTTTTTTGCCGGGGTTACAACAAACTAAAACAAAAGTGATATGGTATAAATAAAGGAATGCTTGAAAATTCTGCGTAATGAATATTTATTATAAAAGTATTTCAGCTCACCAAAAATCTAGTATAAATGAATCATTAAATTAATTAAAATACTTTAAAATTGGGAATTATATTTAGTTAGCACTTACCCCATCGTATTAAAAATGTATATACATATATTTTTGTAGATTTAAAAAAATATACCGAGCACAACACAACTTTAAGAATACAAGCCTTCATTTCCTTTTCTATTCATGTATAAGGACTTGTAGCAAGCACACATATGTGTACGCTAGACCCACACCTGCAATTGCAAACGAACAATTGTCTGAGTATTACAAAATATGTGTGTATAAGCGCCTATGAATGTACACAGATGCATACATACGTACATATGTATGTATTCAGTTTATATGAATATTTATAAAAGTGTATTTAAGATTACAAACATGCTGGTAGAAAAAAAAATACCCTTAAGTTCTCATCATCAACGTCGTCTTTGTAAAAACGCTGTTGATTGTATGCAAGTACAAGTTCTCTTTTCTTTTCATTCAAAATAACAAAAAGATGTTGATTTTTCTTTCTGTTCTCCTACAACAACAGTTACAAGAACAAAACAAGTGGAAATGCACTTGACTAGATTTATTTTAGAAATGCATTTTGTATAGAACAACCCATTACCCACGTAGTATGCAGATGTGTGCGTATTTTTCATTCTGCGAATGTAATTTTTTTATTCTTTGAAATAAAAACTAAAGAGCAGGAGAAGAAAGAAAAAAAGGCGATTTGCTATAAAACAAACTGAAATTGCAAATGAAATGTGTAATAGAATCGTTAAGAAAAGAAGCCATATGTTTTAAATTTGAATTTATTATTCAAGTACTTTGTTGTTTGCATTAGTGTTTATTACTTCTATTTCAAATAACCAAAAAGAAACAGATAATCAAGATAAATAAAATATACCTTATATTATTACGAGCTAGAAAATAAACCATAAACATACATTAAAAATGACATTCTGAAGCAATTCATACATACAATATTCATAGAAATAATCAAATAGATTGAGACGCGAGCAGAAGGATTTGTAAAAATTATACGTTTCGCAAAAAATGCATTTCATGCTGATTTGACCAGCTGAAGACAACAACACGTGCTGTTTACGATTGCATTCTGGTATAAAGTCAATCAAATCGAATTGTGAATTCCGGAGTTTGAGAAAGCTTATCATTTCTTATAAAATCGTTAAATTCTGATTTTAAATAATATTAGAAGATTTTGAGTTATAGATGATATATTGAACTATTTCGAACAATTCATACAGGGGTATACAAATACAAGTTGTCTGCACACAATTTTAATATTTTATTTGATATTGTTATAGATTTTTGTCATAAAATTTTATTCAGAGATTATTTGATTATTGCCCTCGTCCCCGTTAAACAAAAAGTTAAAAAAGGTTTCAGAATGAAATCCCCTGATATGAATACTTGTAACTACGAGTAGATATAATATTGAAGGGCCTTGAAAATACTAAAAAGATATAAAAAATATCCTTCCATGTCCCTAAAAGTTTTTACCGAAAAATATCTTAAAAACTATTAAAAACTGCATATTGTAGCATAGAATGAAATCTGTAAGACCTCGAAATTTTATGCATAAATCGTTCTAAGTTTTTGATATAATAGAGTTATGTATGTATATTATAATAATTATTATTTAAATATCATCTGTTTACCTTTTATTGAAATCAACACATTTTTCAGAGGAAATGTTTGTTCGTATGAACTTATTTTTTTTATTTTGCAGATCAATCCCTTCCAGTTGATATCAACATATTATATTAATATTAAAATAATATTTTAAGTTGTGCATCATTCAGAAAGTTCAGTTAAATCTACAAGAGATGAGCAAATGAAAAACTCATTATGTACTCCTAATAAACTGGATTTATAGATTACTGAATGTATCAAATACATTAAGCCCAAAAAGGTTGAATAGTATTTACTTGAATATTTAAAAAAATATGTATATCTATTAATATTTCCTACATATTTTCTATGGAAGTCAATTTTGGGCTTTGAAATAAAAACAATCATGATGTCTTATAGAGTTCACTATAAATGATGAAGCAGAACAAAGTCTGCGACTTCAGGAACAATCGCTGATGGCCCACAATAAAATCGACGGCAGTAACTTCAAATACTCTCTCAATATTGTCTGACTTTCTTTTCTTTGCATTTTTCGTATTGAAGATGTATGGATATCATGAAAACATCATAACATTGTTGAGAGAATGAGTATCTAAAATTGAGAGCATAAGAAAAAATGCTGTAAAAATAAAGTAGATTCTATATCACGACTGAATTACCTGGCAAAATTGTATGTCAAAATGTATGGAGAACATCGTTCAGGTCCAGTTCTGTTTCATCATTAATACAATACGACAATATTTTCTCAGTGGAACTAAAAAAAATATTTTAGTATAACTCTTTTATTTGGTACCAATGTTTCTAAAAAATGTTATGTTCTGATAAGGATTTTAGTTCTTAGTGATAGTTCTTAGAAAATATAAAGTCCTTCAAAAAGGACCAAAGATGAGAAAAAGAAAGAAGTTATATTTCGCCTCGAGACTAATGGGTGCGCAATAGCTTTTCGAAAAATTCTGTCACATGGTGTAATGGCTGATTTTTGGCCGAAATAATGTTCGCTTAAAAATAACAATGAAATTTTAACCGATATTTTTAAGTTAAAAAAAAAACTTAAAATTTTACAGATTTCTCTAGTCAAAATTGGTAATTTTTAAAATTTTTTTAGCGCAAATATAAATGTCAAATTTGTAGTTTTATTTTTTATTAGATATTATAAAATAAGGAAAAAGTCTTTTAAGACTACTCCTTTGTGTGGTTCAAATATCAAATAAATAATTTATTTCCGTTTGACTATTTGTGCATTCGATAGCAACACATTGGCAATGATTGTTGTGCTGATTTAATATTTAATTTTTTCGATTAATCACTGACGTCGTAACTTTATTTAAATTATCCATAAAGCAAAATTTAGTCTGAAATGACGAGAGCGGAAACCAATTACCAGTTTGTATCGCTTGTGCCTTGAAGAGAATGAAACAATGACATACTTTCCCCGTGAATGTATTATTTTACGTGAGAGCAGAGGGTGAGCATTTCGCTCTGAACTTCTACGTTCACACCATATCAGACACGTTTCTGCAGCCTCTGTACTGATTTTCATGAGGATCGTTATACAGAGCATGGGAAAGCTAGCAACGAACTATGGCGCAAAAGTGCCAACCATTCGACCAGATAAGTTTTTTATTCATTTAAAATTAAATAAAGTTAAATTTAACAAATATTTTTGCACTTATGCGCCCAAAATAATGTATGATTTTGTTAACTTAAAATACAACAGCATGGACATTGAAGAAAACGCGTTTACCTTCTTCTGCACTAAAGTGGCTAAAAACATTTCTCTTTTTTTAGAAAGCTTTTAAGTTTTAATGCATAAATTCAGATTTGAACTCAAGTCAAAAGTTCAACAATTACGTGTAAATATTAATTGTTTATTTTAATTTTTTTAATTTTTTATATCTGTATAATATTATATTGTACAATTATATAAAAAAAAGCTAAGAGCAAAACGAAGAATTACATTTAGCATGTTTGAATATGTATGTGTTAAGTTGCTTGTGGAACAATATTATATAAATTTGTAAACAGTGTTTGTGGCGTCGTAGGTCCCCATTCAGAAATTGTCACCAACGTCTTAAACGGATATACACGATAATATTGCAACACCGCTTTCTTTTTAACAGGGACTAAAAACGGAACGTGCACATAATAGTTTGGATCTTAATATTATAAGTTTAATATCTCAAACAAATCTTGAGTAAACCTATTCTATAAATATTCTTTTATAATGCAATTTACTTTTAACAGTCCTCTTGAGCTTCTTCCCACACAATTATATTTTCGCTTTTGTATTAACGGACGCCCTTAAGACATTCTTTAAAGAATGCTAGGAATTTATAATACGTGTGTTTCTATGTGCAAATAAGTATTTATTTACATGCGTATGCCTTCTGAATGTAGAGCATTCATTCCTCAATGCAATTTCATAATTTTATTCATTATTAATATTTCATAATTTTCCACCTTCGGGGATTTCGTTTGTGCTGCTGAATCAATAATAGCTTTTGGCTCAAGTATTACAATTAAAGATGGACAAAGAAACTTTTTTGTTTAATTTCCATCATTCTTTTCAAATATTTTAAGAAGAAATTGTTCTCTTTTGTAATTCGTTCAAGATAATATTTTTTATTTGAATTATTTTTTTATTATTATTATTATTATTTGATTGAATATTTGTTGCTATTTGTTGATTGGATATTTTGTCCTCCTAGGGGTTTAATAAGTATTCGTAACAATTTTAATTAATTTTTGTTTTTATTGGCGCTTATTTTATTGGGTTCTTTTAAACAATAACTAAATAAAGAAATATTGCTGAAATAAAATTACTTTGAATGAGTAATTCAAATGCATAATTAAGAACTTGCTGATGGAAATAGACTGGCTGATGAAATTCATAATCTAAAAATAAAATCATAAATGGCCAGTCCTGTCAAATTCTTTCAACTTATGAAAACCAAATACAAATATACAAGCATTTTTGTAAAATAAGCTTAATAGTTTGATTTGGAAAGCAACAGCAGGGTATAAATGATAATCGAACAATTAAATATATGTAAGCAAAGTCAAATATCTACACATATGAGTACACAGTTAATCACTGATACGCATATGATCATAGAACTTAAAAAAAAATGCAAAGCGATTGCGCAGAAATGGATCAGGGTATCACTAGAAATACGAAAAGGAAATTTTCACTATTAGTAAATTAATAATAATTAATTTATCCAGCAAGAAAAATAGGAAAAGGTTACAATTTTATATTTATAGAAATATTTTCAGAATTTCATGTCCACATAATTAAAAGTTTCTTCAGATTGTTGACCATATCATAAGTTTAAAAATAAGTTCGCTGTTAAATGATCATTATAAATTTGTCAAAGTATTAAGAAATCCTTTGTTTTATTAATATCAAAAAAAGTTTCATCCATTCTTATGTAATTGTTATGTAAAAATATTACACAAGTGCATACTTAATACAGACACCAGCTACATGTGTAGTAACAACTTTGGACATGAGCAACAAAACTTTCACATTTCTTCTTGCTCTCAAAGCCTGAGTACATCCAATAGCAGCATCGCGTTCGTAATGGTAGTCATCGGCATCCGTATCTTCGTTATTGCTTTTATCTCGTTCATGTTATATTGTATAATTAATTTTTCTTGTTCAGTGGTTTTTTACAATCACCTTTTTTGGCTACAATGAAAGCACTAAAAGTATTTATTCAAACAACAGGAAAAGCAGTGAAAATATCGCAAAGCATCATAACATTTGTTATGCATTTCATGCCCCCACAACGAGAGCATGCCATGAACAAAATAAAAAAATGCATGCATATGCATGTTCATGTATGTATACATTCGCATTTATAACAAAATCAACATACTTATACACAAGCTCACATTCGAATTTACGCCAGTTACCTACACATATACGAGTACATACATAAATGCAAATAACCTTAAATTATTCAAATACATATTCATTTCTATACACCAAGGCAATGTTGACAGCACTGAATGCTTTTGGCACCGATTCGAGGCATCAAGTAGTTGCTTTTCCTCTTCTGTGTTTCGTACCCCATTTTTATGTTGTTGTTATTGTTGTTTTTTTTTTTGTTTTGTTGCAATCGTACTTTTAGTTTTACTTTTCTCCTTTATTTGCATTTTTATGAATATGTATGTATGTATGTGTGTATGCATGTACATATAAAAGTATACAACACGTGTTCATAATATTGCTAATATTATAGAGTGGCCAAGAGCTTCCAACAGCAGCTCAAACAAATCACAAAACGTTGGCGCGCTAGCGTTTCGTTCTGGAAAAGTATTCATCCTTATTTTTTTTCTAAAACTATTTTTCATTTTCTTAATTTTGTTTATTTTTTTTTAATGCACTTGAATTTCGCATCGACTGCACCATTTATTCTCGATTTTTATTTTACAGAAAATTTTGCCATATTTCTCTTAATTAATTTTATTTTATTTTTTGAGATTAACGCTACAAATGTTCCAGGCTTAGACCTTAGACTAGGCTCCTGATATTAACTTTTGACATGTTTTTCGATGTAACATTGCAATGTCTGATTGAACCAACAAAACATTTAAAAACCTATAAAATACTGATCTGATTGCTACAGTTAAAAACTACTGATATTATGTGCAAGTTTATCCGATAATTTTGTATAAAATAAAAAATATACTTTTTAATACTTATCGACATACGAGTTATATAAATGAAATCCTTTTCTACTTTCTTAAATTATTTGCTTAACATGAAGTTTTCTTTAATTTCAATTTTATTTTTTATATACGAGTATTTCTTGATATTACCTCTGCTAATATGCGTGTGTGTTTGAATTGCAATGTACTTATGTATGTATGCATGTATGTGTATGCATTAATGTATTCATGCTTATGTCCACAACCCGAAGCTTGTCACAATATTTTGTTAATTCCAGCTTAACGCTCTCAACTCATGCATACTTATGAAAACAAATACACACACACACACACATACATTCAACGTCATCACTCATTTATTCATTTACATTCAACCATATTTTTATATTTATAAACTCAACTCTTAGTACGACCAAAACCACTAGTTCCTACAACTGGTTTTGACTCTTCAAAGCCCCAATAAGTTTATTTAACTTCCGCTTACGTTTGCTCATGTTCTCATTTACAATTCACATACACCGACGTAAATACTCTCACACATCTACATATACATATGTATATGTATGTACATACGTAAATGCAAGCATACACCCAAAGGTGTTATAGCGAAATATTTATATTCTTTTTTAAGTTTATAATTGTATGGATACTTTCAGTGTTTACACGAACGTACACAATCATACTCGTACGTTGTTAATTGTTCTACTATTCTGCATTTTGTCACATGCAAGTACCTTTTTATTTAGCCAAGATTCATTTGAATATTTTTCCTTAGTGGCATTTGTTTCGTTTTTTTTCTTTCTATTCTATTTCTTTTTGTTATTTTAGTCATCGTTCATTTTATGTTATCATATTTTTTGCTTCGTTCTCACTTAAGCCCCGTGTGGCATGCTACATTTTTTTACAACCAACAACTTTTGCCTCTTGGCCAAATTCATATTTTAGTTGTGTACAATTTAAAACGACAATGTTTGATTATGTTCTCATTGTTGGCGGTTGAAGGTGCAAGAGTGCTCATGTATGCTGAAATCTACTGTAACATTCACACCAACGAGTATGTGTGCATGTGTCAATAACAGTCAGAAGTAATGCTTGGTCGGTCGGTCGGTAGCTTTATTTGCAAAATTTTTCAATATTTGTCATATTAAATTGAAATAATTGTTTACTTTAGCATTATTCTTCTACACGTTTAATAAAAATTGTTATTGGAAGCTTTATCTTTTGCTAAAAAAAATTAATTGTATTTTTCATTTGCAACGATGCAAGTTAAACAAATTTCAAAACCGATCACCTTAACCTTATTTAATTTTTTAAAATCTACAAGACATCTAACTCCCCGAATATATTTCGGTTATAGTTATTTAAAGTACTGTGTAAATTTAATTTAATTTTTTTTTGCACGTAAGCTACAGGAGAAGTTTTATTATTGATTGAAAAACTCGCCAAAATTTTGAAATATTCGACTAACACCAATACTTTAAAAAATTGTTGTTGTGCGTCAAAAAAAAATAGAAACAGTAGAAATTTGAGAGAAGTGTGAGAGAAATTACGTAGTACTTGTCCTTCCTCGCCATATTTTTCGTTTTATTATTTTAAAACATATAATTTTATGACTACAATTTGAGTCCCCTAATTGTATTATATCATGTTTAATTTGGAATGAATTTCCGTCATCCCACGTCAAATTTGGTTGATAAACAGACCGGTTTCGGCTATGTGCCATCTTCAGTGTTCTATCAGTATATTATATCATGTTTACTTTTACTTAGAGCGAGAACATTTGTGCGTCAGTTATTGAATATTATGAGGTAAAACGGAAATTGCATGTATGAATAAGAAAATATTCAATAATAGTAATGAATGGCTCTCTTAAGATGCATTTATTGCTAGAAAGTTTGTTTATTTTCAAGATTTTTGTTTCAGTTTATTTATTTTTGCATGTAATTAAAACGTTAACAAAAAAGTATTTAGGAATGTAAAGCTTTAACGTAAACAAAATTTCAAATACAAAAAAAATAAATAAATTTAAATTCGGAAGACATTTTTTATTATTTTTCTAGTATCTCATTAAATCATAAACAAAAAACAGAATTCCCTCAATTTTTTAAAACCCATATTATATATACATACATACATTTATGGATAATATCCCAGAAAAAACATATTAAAAGCAGTAAAAAATTGTAACGCTTTCTAAATGATCTGTTTTCAAGAGCTTCAGAGGATGCACAGAAAGAAGGCAAAGAGAGAGAGAGAGAGAGTTCAGTTTATATTCAAACACAAAACAGTTATTGAATGGGAAAAAGATTCAAAAGATTTTTTTTGGTTAACGATTTAATCGAAGAAACTTCAGAGTATAACGGTGATACCTATTGGTTGACGCATTAAGACGAAAAGACACGATTTTACCACATTTTTAATGCTTTGAATGAAACGCAGTTTTATTTTAAAAAAGAGACATTGCGGACATTGTGGAACATTGCGAATAAAAATCATGCCTTCTGGAAGAGTATTTCGAAGCAGGAGGTATACCAACAACAATTTATCAATTCATAAAAAATTGAATTTGCTTTGACTATAATCTTGTTGATCCGTGTTCAAGCATATTGTTCGGTACCCCACTTTGGAAATTAACTCGTTCTAGTATTATACATATAAGTTAGAAGTTTTCCAAAAACTAAAAAGAGTTCTTCCAATATACAATAAAAACATCCCAACAAACATTTTTTTTTAAAAAGGACATTTTTATTTCATGGTACGGAAGGTATCTGAAGTTTGAAATTATTCATACGTTTGTGTTCCTTATTTAATACATTTGAAAGTTTTCATAGCTCACCTTTTACCATAAAGAGTTTTCTAATAAAGTAGTCAGCATCAAGTGATGGGGCTAATATTTGGTTATACTCCTATTGAAAAAAAGGAACAAAATATTATTTCACAAAAGCACTGAATAAGCAATAATCCAACTGAGAAAGGAAATATACATATTTGTAGCATGGCTTAAGAACTTTACAGAAAACAATAAAAGCAACAACGACAAAAAAAACAACAACAATGACAATTACATTGAACCAAAAATAAAAATCAAGTCAGGTACTCATATGGAAACAAACAAAACCACCATCATCATCAGCATGACTATGAGGAAAGTACTTCAATGCTAACAACAATAGAAAGAAAGAAGATAAAAAAGAAATACGAACTGAAAGAATATAAAAATTACATTAGAATTGCAAATTGAGAACAACACTGTGGCTGAAATAAAATTCATTTTACCTGTTTCGCTCATCTTTTTTGTAAATTGACTTCGAAGCAAATCGACAGAATCTTTTTTGCAAAAGCATTTTTTATCGCCATTTTCTTATTCTGAGAATTTCCAAGCTTGAGTGTATACTTTGTACGCCGCAACTACTCGTATAGTTTCATAAACGCTTAAAACTTAAAATTGTTTCTCAAAATAAACATTATTAATAAAAAAATGTAATTTCTTCAAAGTAAAGCGTGCCTATTCTACAGATAAATTTGTTATAAACTTTTTCTTTTAAATAAATTATTGGAATCTGTTTGATTTCATTAACTTCGAAACACTCAAACATGGCTGAAATCTTTAATTTATTTAAAATTTAAAGATTCTATTAATTGCAGATAGTTATGATGCTTTGGAAAACACTACAAAAAATTTATAAATTTATACATTTATCTTTATATTAATTTGTATATACACATACCTGAGTTCTTTTCAGATTTCTACTCTAAGAAAATTATGGCTAAAATTCTGCCAGATAATTTTGGGAATTGTTATTGATAAGGACAGCTTTACCACTTTTAAAAACAATATAACTTTTTTATGGAAGATAACAATAAAAAAATCTCATTTGACATCCGCCTTACGTCTTATGAAGCAAAGGCGGTTGGGAATCTCTGTTTCAAACACAATACAATACTACCAAATATCAACAAAAAATATGTGGAACAGTGTACACAAATATTTAACAACAAAATTACAAGACTACAAAAATAAAACAGTCAGGTGGTTGATTTGAAAAAGAAAAAAAACTTAAATATTATAAAGGAAAATCGCAAAAAACAATAAAATATCATAAAATGAAAATAATAAAAGCCGTAACAAGCAAATAAGCACAATTGAATTGAATTGGCCTCCTTTTAACGATGCCTTCCTCACTTCGGGACTGAAAATAAAACAAGCAACTTGCGGATTCGAACATACTCAAGCTGACTTAAATTTTGTTTTTCTACCTTCCAAGAAAACAAAGCCAAAGTAAAAATAAATTTATTTGCAGTCGTTGTTGTTGTTGTTGTCGTCATAGTACAGATAAAAGACAAAACAATAAGAAAATTCAGCCCTCCTGGTAAAAATAAAAATTTAATATAATTATAAATATTTTTTTTACTCCGACGCCTTCTACTTTCCTCTTCACTTCTTCAATTTCATAAGTTAATATCTATATACGGTAATGACTACAACTTACCGCATGTCTTACTCAGAATTTTTATGATAAATATTTGTCTAAAATCCAGACACATAAGAGCCCTTAAAATATAATATTGTTTTATAGCACCATTCATACTTTCAATTTCTTCGCATCCTTTAAGGTGGTACCTAAAGCTGTTAGCAACGTATATTTTTGTTCGCGAACATTAATAACATAATAGAAAATAAGGAAATTTCGGGATAATTGTCCCAAATACAAGATGCCCAAAATAAATAACGGCCCGACCACCAGCAATAGATTTCATCTGCTGAAGACGAAGGGGTTATAAAAAATAAGAAAACTCCACCAATTTTAGTGGATTCCGTATAGGTCACTATAAATAGATGTCCTGCGCACAGAAAAAAAACCCAATGTAAAATCTACATAAAAAAATGTTGATATCAAGTCATTGTTAATATATCGAAAAAAAATTTGAATTTACTTTTAACATTGTTTTAAGTTAAAACAATAGTCAAAATTGTTAATTTGGTATTAAAATACGTTGATTTAAAATTATTCACATAGAAATAACATTGTACATTTTAAATTTTACCTTTTACAGGGTTAAAATAGCATAACAATGTTTAATTTTGTAATTTCCGTTTTTGTAGTAAAAATTACAGTTTTTTCATGTAAAATTAACATTGCGCATAGTTAAAACAAGATTAGCTATTGTAAAATCAACATTGTTATAAAAATTAAAAATGACATTGGAATACTTAGAAAAAAACTTTTGTCAATTTTAAATATTAACAAACGTTGGTTTATGTTAAATCAACATCTTAAAAAAGTTAAATCAAATTTGTGAAATATCAAAAATGACTGCAATAATATTAAAATAAAATTGCTGCATTTTAAAAAAATATTTAACATGTTGAAACAACGTGAAACATGTTGAAATGAAATTAATTCATAATAAAAGAGAAAAATAGAAAAATTACAGCATTAAAGAAACAGCAATTTTCATTCTATCGCATCAGAAGTGCAGTGTCATAAATTCTTTAAATTTCATTATGTCTGCAGCTAACAATAATAATATTAATTTAACAAGCTTTGTGGAAAAATTTAATCTTGTTAGTGACGAAATATTATTGTAAATATTCCAGTTGTTCAAAATACTACACAAGGTTCCCAAACCCACCTTTACATGCCTGGAAATAATAATCGTAAAATATATTTAAAAAAACAAATATTTGTAAAGCTAAATGTATTTGCTATACATATGTATGTGTGTTTATAAATTAATAAAGATAAAAAAATAATTAATTGCTTTTTACTAACTGCTTGTCCCATTGTTAAACAACATTGCGCAAATGTTATTTCAATGTTAAATTAACATAATTAATTAATAATAAAAAATAATGTAATTTTAACATCTTTTCATGTTATTTCAATATGGCTGTAACATTAATTCTAAATGGCTTAATAGTTGATTCGACACTGATTTCGTTATTTTGACATGACAATCTCTTTAATTCAATTGGCGTACAATGTCAATTCAACAAGATTGTTAGTTGTTTTAAACTGGATAACTATTACTTTTATTTTACTTTAATATCATGTTAAACTAAAATAAAACGCTTATGAAGCAAAATTGTTAACAAAACTAGTTGAATTAACCTTGTTTTAGTTAATTTTACAATGATTTTTTTCTGTGTGTGTAGTTTCTCTGCTGTTTCTAATACAATTTATACTTTGCCGATGTTTCGGTTTAATAACTTATATTTATTATTGAAATCTATGCAAGCAGATTGGCTTGCATGCTGATGCAGTGTGATGGCTGAGAAAATGCACCAATTTCAATAGTTGATTTGAATTAAATGTTCATGTCATCTTTAAAAAGTTATTACAGTCATTAAACACACTTTTCACTGAGCCTCACTACAATTAAAAATATTTCGACTGTAACAAATGTTTAATATTTAACATTTTAAACGTGAAAAATAACTATTTAAGAATCTCATGGCAACACTGATTCATGGTACAACTCACACTCTTTTACACCTTACGGAACAAGAAAGCACACAAACCCACAGAAGGAAGAGTGAACGAATGTAAAAGGATGCGTGTATACAGCGGAGGATAGCGAAATAACGTCCGGAAACCGGAAGGCAAGCAAGTAAGCCATGTAGATATAAATGTATGCATTGCTTGGTACCATACATGTTGTAGTATAAATGAATGATAAATGCTCATAGTCAGTAATTCTCACACACTCACATGCTCATGGTTTAACAAAAAACCAGCAGCAGTTTCACAACAACGATTTTCTCTTGTAATCGTAGCCATAAATATATATAACATCGTACCAACAGCGGGCCGGCGCAAATATGGCCAAAAGCAGCACACAGGAAAAAATAACGAAGCTTGAAAGCTTGAATAATTTAAGACACGAAAGTTTTGGGTGTTTGGTATGAGGACCACAATTATTTTATCAATCCTGGTTCTCTTTTTTTGCACAAAAAGAAAAACAACAACTATTTAGGAAGGAAATTACAAGAGTTAGCGGCTTCACTTTAAGCTCCACATCTTTATAGTCTCAGTTACTTCTATAAAGATGTGGAAGGAGAACAAACAAAAACTATATAATTTCCAATTAAGCGACCACCTTCACGGGCTTATATTCATTCACACGTATTTAGTACTCAATGGAACATGAGAACTTTATAGAATTAAAAATTTCGTTTAATATTCTAATCGGGCGTACACACATACATACATGTACACATGTACGAGTACATGTATGGTTATGTATGTATGGATATGTATGATCTCGCAATTTGCTTATAGTTAGTTGCTTTGTACATGATTTTATATGCACTGATTTATTCACAGAATATTATGTGTAGAGTTATGATTGTATGTATGTTGTTTATTGCTTAAAATATGTATGCCAAATATTTTCGACTCCTAGAGACGTCTAAATAAAATATTTTAATTATTGAAAAAGGTTTTGAAAAACACGATGGTATCAGTACGGGTCTACTTTTCTTTACAATCTTAAATTTTATCTCAAATTAACGTTTGTTTCTAAACCAAAAGGTTTATCAAGGCATTGCTGGAATTAGAGCTTCTTATCACTGAAATATTCAATACTCAAAAAGATTTAAAGAATGACCAGTCAAAGACTGATAAGTTTTAAAAATTAATAAATTGATTTTAGCAATTAGTATTTCTTGAAAGGAAGAAAATGGCATTTTAAAAAATAAATTTTAAACCAGTTTTGCTTTGGTGCTTTGAATGAATGCATATCTGTATATTTATTTCTTTTCTTAAAAAAAAATCACAAGGCTAATATCAATTCCAAGAATTAACATTACAATAATTAGTTCAATCGTTGATAAAATAAAGTCAGTAAGTGAATTTAGTTCTGGTAAAACAGTAATTAATTTAATGCATGATTATCAAAAACGGAAGTGAAAGCTAAACGGCATGCTGACAAGCAAAAGATTTCCAGTATTAAATTCGTTACTTGCAGTTAATATTGAATGAAAATGATATGCCCTTGGAACAACCAAGAACTATTTATTTTTTGCTGGGTTCGCTTGTATATTTTCTCTTCATATTTGTCCCCTCAAAACGCCACCATTTATTACAATGTTTATTTTATTTGTAGATTAATCCCGCTTTGTTAGTTTTTCATTTCTATTAAATGTCCGTCTGTTTATCTTTCCGATATGTATATCCTTCAAGTTCAAAGTCGGTTAATTTTCGCAAGAATTATATTTTTTTTAGTTTTCCATATAAATATGAGTTTTACGTAATTAATTTTGAGAAAATAACTTCAAAACCCTGAAAATTGCTATTAATTTAGCATCTTTATTTAAGAAAAAATCATGAAAAAGAATAATTTAACTCCTATTTATTAATTTATTATTATTAATATTATTTGTCTATGGCAGACAATTACTGATATATATTTACATTACACAACATTAAATAAAACACAATAAAATGTTATGAATTTAGTATAGATAAATGAACTATTTTATTTGAGGTATTTTTACTTGCCCTTCGATGAATTCATTTGTCACTCCAGAGGAATCAATCTTTAAAATCATTTTTTTATTAGCAATTGATATTTTCCTTAAATTCCTTTATCTTATTTAAAAAAAACAACAACTTCACTTGAAAGAAATATTAAAAAGTTTTGCTTAACACATTTAACCAGACTTTTAAATACTAAATTAAACACTTAAATAAAATAAAATTAAATTGAAAACAAATTTAGGAATGATGAATGATGAGTAAAACCAAACTAATATTTTTATCTTATCTTCAGTAGACTGCATACAACAGATACAAATAAAGAAGATTTAAACTTTACAGAATGGACGTGACAAGAAACTCTAATGAAAACCTTTAATAAAGCAGGCCAAACAGACAAAGTGTCTGACATATGACATGGCAAAAGTCTGCAATGACGACAAGGACAACATTCATACACAGAGATATTAAACTGCTACTTAAAAACTATTCCAACTGTGTTCGAATTTAAAAACACCCACTCATTTGGTCGATTGCTTCGAAACCACTAAAAATTCCTTGGTGTTTCTTAAACTACTACAATTCATGCTTGTTCATTCTTGTTGTTGTTCCTAATGCACATAAAGCTTTTGGGAATGAATTTAAATTAAATCTTTGGTTTTTATCTACTAATTCCCCTTCGCCACTAGTTCAATTTTCAATTTGTTTTCTTTTTTATTGAGTTCACAGTTAAAGATGCTTAAAAGCATTGATTTACATAATACAATCACGTACGTTCATAGATACATTTACATCCATACACACATACATACATCTGTATTAGTATGCGTATTCAGAGGGCTGCCATCTTATGGGGTTAAAATTTAAAGGAGTATTTAAGGTAAAATAAATTTGAATTGTTTAATAATTTTTTAAGATTTCACTTTATTCTAAATATGAAATCGACTCCAAATGATCCCCGTGTTTTCGTACATTAGAAAATGTGTAAATAGAATATTCTCCTAAAATTTCTTAGACCTGAACATCCTTCTCACAAAAAGTGTGCATATATAAATTCGAGACTTGGTGAAAGTATCTAATGGAATTCCAATGTATGAGTATGTGTATTTGCATTGAACTCTTGGAGAATAATGTTATTGAGTGTTATCCCACAGATTTAAATTCAAATTTAAATCTTTGCATCCGAATGAAATATTTAAGAGGTTTGTTTTTGGTGCTGTTTTTATTTTCAAAAAAATAAATAGTTTTTGTTACGGTCATATTGATATGAACGTTTTGCAAGTTCGGGTATCCTCAACAGCCACAAATTGATATTTATATTTTTTACTGGTACCACTATTGTTGCCTGTCTTCATCCCATAACTTAATAATTTCTGCAGAACTGTTGAAGCTCTGATGTTTTGGATTTTACTCGTTCTTTCTCTCTCTCTGCTTCTCTTTCTTTCACCACAGATTTTGTTAAATTCTAAATGTTAGAGTTCCATCTGGGGATTATGATGAAAATCCCTTTTTTAATTAAAAGCAAAAAAGAGGAGCAACAAAAATAAAATATACAACTAAAATGCAATGAATGAAAATGACATCAATGCAGGCATCTGTAGTATGTTTACTACTAAACGAGTGGCACCAACAATCATCAACTGATCCACTCATTCGTTCAATTTTCTACTTCTCATCACACATTCGACTCAATTTCTGCAGAATAATATCAACTTACATAAATATAAACAATACAAGTATATCTTTAACCCAAAGCTAACGTTCACAAATCCTCTTTAAGGTCATCGTTTATATCTTTGAAAGTGTGGCATCTGTCTGACACTTTTGGTTTAAAAAGGATACAAGTATGAATAAAAGAAGAATTAAAGATAAAATAAAAAATAGACGCATTTAACTATAAGAGATAGAAAAACATATTTTATCTGGTGTCATTCTAGTTGTTCATCTTTTGGCTTCAAATTACTAATTTATTACGAGTAATTCCTTTTATTCAATATTTAAAATGTTAATGTTATTTATTGAATTATATACAGAAAACTTTATGGTATAAAATCTTACCAAAACTTAGTTCTGTTACACAATGGTTCTGCTCCTGTTGTGGAACACACTTAAACTTAAAACCTTTTACCCTAATTTCGTATTTCCATGCGCTGACAAAAAGCTAAGTATCTTGTGTCACACAAGAGAAGAGCACCTTTCGACCGATGAAGCAATCTTTTGGTACGGAAACTTAAAAATAAAAAAGTTTTTGGAAATATTAGAATCATAAAAGTTTGCAACACAATAATAAGCCTTTTTAACTTTTACATAAATAAATATTTTTTTTAAATTATTGAATTGTCTTTCTCGAGTTAAAACAAAACCTAGAGTGTAAATATTTAATAAAAATGCCTTCTTCATTCGTCAGCTCTAGCACTCACTATTTCTTTATAATCATCATATTATCGTGGAGAGTCGAAAGGGGAATCAATAATCTGATAGACCCTCTATTGCATGTTTACCTATTTTTGTTTTTTTATTTTATGTTGAATTTTGTTGGGTGAATTTATTATGTTAATTTATTTATTTGATTTTATTTGGGAAATATATGCATTTGACAACTTTAAAGGCCAAATTCTAAGACTTTCAAGTCAATCTTATTCGATTTTGTATGGGCAACAATGTATTTCTCTGTTCATGTTCATGTATTTTAATGTAGAAAAAATAAATTTTTGGTTGCAAATTGCTTTTTAGTGTTTTTACATGATGATAATAGCATTTGGTAGATTATTCATTAAAAAAAATAATTTCATTTTGAAGTTTTTCTCTATTTATTTGTTTATTTGTACGAGTAAAGGTAAATTTAAAACATGCATAATTGTATGAGAAATATATACGAGTATCATTCATGTGTAAAAACTACAAATAAATCAATATCAATGAACAGTAAAAGCATCATACTTTAATCCGAATCAATATATCTCTTATCGTTCCTACACGTACAATAATGAGAAGCATTTTCAAGCATTTACAGTGGCGCGAAACAAAAATGTGTGTTTCGTTAAAATTTTCAGATAAATAAATGCTTGAAATATTTTCTTGTATGTTCGATTTTCAATATTTTACTGTTTCACAATAAAACACTACAAAGGAAAAATTTAATTTTATATCTCTGATTCAAATGGCATTTATGATGCAGTTTTAAACTATTTCGCACTATTCGTACTATTTTAGAAAGTGCCTTTTGAAATTGTTTACCGAGTAATTTGATTTGATTTTTAGTAGTTTCAGAACTCAGAGATATAGAAAAAATTGTTGCGCACTGCAGAACAAGCTGAACATTATTTGTCCAACCAAAAAGGCTCTTGAAAAATTAATGGAGTTGTAAGTTGTACCAAAATTTTTGGTAATTTCCACATGTTTCTAAGCAAATTTATATCTTATATTATTAATAGGCAAACACGTTTTGTTACATCCCTTTTATGGCCGTAATACCAAACCCATATTGGAAAGATTTATATGTTTTTAAACGGGTTTTTACATAGATGTTCACAATCGTATTTTTAATTTAAATCGGTTCGAAATTTAGGGAGTTATAAGCGTTTAAAATTGCTACTAACACATGCACACTTATAACACATGCATGTATCAGCTTCAACTTGAAAAATAATCAAATAGCGCATGTGTGTTTCTACAATTTGCTTTTGGATAGAAATGAGACAGAGTTTTAAGTTGTTTATTTAGAATGTTTTTTGTTTTTGTATTTTATCGTATGTATTTATGTATATAAATGCTTAATATTAATTTCTAGAATGCGTTCGATTAAGTCGACCGCTGGATACACTAGTATAGATAGTCCCAACATCATATGTACAACTTACAACTCCTAAAATAGTTTATGAGTTCTGAAATTATATTGTAAACAAATGGACCAAAGTGTGGCGAGCCCTTCCATTCTTCAAAAAAAAATATGACAGTTCTTATCTTAATTATTTTTACAAAAAAATTTAAAGTTATAGCCCTAATGTATATTGTGTGTTCATTTAAATGTATTGGTTTTTTTAATTAAATGTGGTCAATATTACAAACTACCACAGCATTTTGTTTATCTCACTCAACCCTCCAACAATCACCACATTTGTTCAATGATTTCATTTATTCCAACACTAATTGTCCGAAATTATTGTTATTTTCGAAAAATGTTTTGCAAAGGCTGGGATTTTCAATATTGATTAAATAAAAATTCCAGAAAATATTCACACATTCTTATACAAATGGATTTATTTATATTTTGCGGTCTTAATTAAAATTAACTATATTTTTATAATTTATTTTTAATACTCGTTTTACTCTCTGAGAAGACTTAAAATAGAATTTAACTACAGAATTCATTTAATTAAAATGACAAATACTTAAAATATTTATATGGAATCAATACAGATTGAATGAAAATATGTTATTATAGAAATTTCTTTATTATCTTTTTTTATTGATTCTGAAAATTAAATGTTGCACTTATTTAGGTTGTATTATTTATTAAAGATTACTTGAATTTTTTGCCTTGAATTATTTTATATATATTTTCATGATCTCGTGGTCTACTATTTAAATGAAGACTTGATCTTTCAAATAAACATGTGCGTAATAGGCTTCAAAGTTAGTGTTGTTGAAATATATATATATATATATATATATATATATATATATATATATATATATATATATATTTTTTTTTAATTTATTATTTCTTTTTTTTATAAGCAAGTACCTTTAAACACTTTTAAATAACTATCAAAGCCAACATTTTTGGTCGTCTTAAATATACTCTAATATAAGTACTACTGTCACAACAAGCAAGAACAGGAACAAAAAGAAACATTAACAACAAATGAAATTCAAGCTTTCAACAGCATTCCTTGATATGACAAAATAAATTGTTCCAATTTAGTGAATGAAAAAATTTTTAACACAAACACCCACCCACCCAGCCGTACAGACAAAACACAAAAATCATATGAATTATGAATGTTGCTACAAAACAAAACTGAAACAATAGAAAACATGGTTTCTAAGAAGAACCAAAAATGAAAAATAGCAGCCGAAAATTGAACATAAAGCAAAAACAACTATGAAAAGTAGTAACCAATAATGAAAGTGCGGAGGCAAGCATAAAACTTTCTTTAGTGTGAGTATTGTAAGTGGTAAGTATTGTTTTTGCAACAATGATACAAAAGGCTGAAATACACAACTATTTAACACAAAAGATACAAGAATAAAGTGAATTTTTTGAAATATAACATCCATAAATCTTCCAAGGCCTAAGAATATAACAACGATTATTTTCAAACTTTAACATAGACCAAGTTTAAGGTACGAGTATTTATTTTTATAAAATCAAAATGACACATTTGAAACTGGAAGCCACCTTAATGAAAGTACGGCATTTTGTCATTACTTGCTCCAATTTACTACAAAAAAAAACTTTTTTCTCAGAAATATATGTAGAATATTAAATGAGAATGAATTTTGCATGCAATTTCTTATTAATTTATTTTTTTATTGCATTTGCGTTTAATTTTCGAAAAGTTTGTCTTGCACTTTCTTCCGAGAGCTGTATTGTTAGATTATTTTTCATTGTTCGTAAAGGCTTTAAAAATATATATATATATTTTCGTTGAGTTATACAAGCATAAAAATGCTTATAAAATGTCATATAAATTCGAGTTTCGTTTATTTATTTCTAACAATGAAACTGCACTAATTAATTACCGAAATTTGAGAAAATCGCAGAAACTGATAATTCGTATAAAAAATCGTTGAAACTTGGGAGAAATGCTTCAAAATCAATTACCTCTTGCTCAAGCTGGGCGAATATTGACAAATATGGAAAAAACTTAATACAGTGAACTCGGGAAAACGTGGACACTCGAAAGTGTGAACGTCTCAGAACCGTGAACAAATTAATTTTTTCATAGAGTATTCTAAAACGTAAAAAAAATCTGAAAGCTCAAAAACGTGAACACTGTTTTTCAATTTGGAAATCCCTGAATTAGTGACTATTAAAAAAAATTTAATTCGTGATTGCGAAAAATGTATTTTAATAGAGAAGATATCTCCTCTAGAAATAAGACAACAAGAAAATAGTGCGGTGCTACTTCTTCATGTGCTGAATTCTCAGGTTTATTTTATTGTAGGTTTTAATGTTTTTAGAGAAATTTATTACAGATGGATGTTACTCTTTCCACGGTCAAATATTGAAACAACAAACCTGCAGAAAATTGCACCGAAGTAGGAAGTATTGAAATTCAGTATGATACCGACGATGATAATGATGATTCGATAACATTCTACCAGAAGTTACAATTAAATCCAAGGCAGCTGTAGGGATTTGGATAAGGTTTCAATATGTGTGACATTATAGTGCTGAGATACCTTAAAGAAAAAGCTCTTTTAAAGAATGCAAATCAAAAAACTTACCACAAAAATTACTGATTTTTTCCTTTAAACTTTGTTTAACTAATTTTTAATTATCCAACCAAATTAAATATTCCTATTAGTTTAAGTTTATTTTTTGCTGTTTTTATAAATTAAATATCAATTTCTTGTATCCTTTATTTTATATTTGTTTTTGTTATTTATCGAATGCAAAGTGATCTGAATATGTGGCATTTTATTTTTTTTTTGTTAAGAATCAATAAAATAATTAATTTCAAATAGTGTTTAGCATTTTTATTTATTAAAATATAATTTTTTATATTAATTAGAGTAATTTTTTATTTTAAATTCAGGATAACGTGAACAAACTCAAAAATGTGAACTGCCTTGGTAAAAATTAGTTCACGTTATCGCGAGTTCACTGTATAGACAAAAATATGACAAAAATGCAAAAATCAACTGGCACAATTGCACTCAACGCTCTCCAATTAGGTTCATTAGTGGGCTGGTCAAGTTCTTGAAGAATATTTTTTTTTAAATTCCGCTAAAGTTCAATTAGTTCTCGAAATTCAGTCATTTGCATTAAACGAACTTAAAGCGTAAATTTTTCAATTCCAAATCAAAGATCAGCCGAACTCCTAGCAAAGTACATAAAGCATAAACCCAGTAAACAATTTGATTTATACTCCGCATTAATTTAATTTCAAAATAGCTCAGTTCTATCGAATAGACAGACTACTTTAGAACAAAAACATATAAATACATTAAATATGTATAACTCGATAAGAATAATAAATTTTTATTGCACCTACAACTATAAAGTTTTCTATAATTTGAAATCCCAAAACGCTTCTGTGGTCTGCGTTGGAACGTGTTTCTTATGGACACTTAACTTTTTCAAAATGCAAAAACTTTATTCTTTTTTAAAATGATGTTTGTAAATTTATTATATCTTTACTTCTGTCTGTTGATATGTACATGAACATATCGCTACCTTATAGCAACTTATTCATATCTAAAAAAATCTTGTTCTTCAGAAAACAAGTTTAAAGTTTTTAATTTACTCACACATCAAAGGAAAAATTAAAAAGTGGTATCCTTTCAAGTGGTGAGTAAACAAGATATTTGTGTGAATTTTTCACACAAGATGAAGAACGATAAGATGAATAATTCTGCATTCTTTGCTCAAAAATCACGGCGCAATAAAGGAGCGATTGTATGTTTATATGTTATTACTTTGTTTAAATGTGTTTGTTGTGTTGGGTTAAAACTGGTTGTGGTCTTGGTCTTGAAGTTCTGGTTGATCCTCAACGCAAAAGAGCTCCGTTTTGTGTTCGTTCGACTTGTATATTTGATCGTCATGTATGTTCAGTCGGAGTGCTATCACTTTCAGCTCATGATCAATCTCTAACAATAATTGTAATTTTCTTGTAAAATTTCGTTTAACCTTCATTGAAATTGTTCTCTAGGTGGCTGCAAACAAAAAGCAGCTTAAACAATTGTACATTGGGGACTTGAAGCCAAAAGTAGTTAACGGCAATCACACATTGTATAATCAAAACACACATCCATACGTTTGTACATAAATAATGATAAGCACACACATACGCATAGCATAAGGACGATACACAGTGGCGTCAAACATATTTAGTTTGAAATATTTCGTGTACGATTTAAGATATTTTAATTAAATGTTATACAGGCAAAATGGAAGTCTTTTAAACGGGTTGTTTTTTAAGTTGGAAGTTAGACATTTCATTTCGATTTCGATAAAGAAAAATTAAATGTACGGAGTATTTATGTCGGAGCATTTTTGACGATCGAATAAATTTTCATCAGATGTAAAACTCATATTCGAGCTAGACCACCATGCGCTTGTAAGTCACATGATATTCCATTAATGTATAATGAAATAAATGTATGTCTTCAGTGGTGCACGAGCTACTAAACTATTGCCAGAATAAGCAGCAGCTTTATACCACCGTGCATCGCTGACTGATGTGTATGTGTAATAATGGCGGTATTCAGCGTTTGGTGCAAATGCTCTTGCGAAAGTGCAAATGCAACAAATCGTAGCTTTTTTGTTAAATCCAACTACAAAATACACCGAGTTGCCGTTAAGTTTCACAAAAAAGCAACGATATCTTGCATTTGCACTTTCGCAAGAGCATTTGCACTAAACACTGAATACCGCTATTGTTTTTCAAAGCGTTGATATTTTACTTATAGAAAAGCTTCTTCTATAAGTAATATTTGCCTGAGGGAGTATTTACGATAGAGAAATGAAATTGATCTCTAAAATTGTGTGTGCGTTAGTGTGAGTTCGTTAAGAGCTTCATATATAAATCATGTATGTATGCGTGTACGTATGTGTGAAATCCCCCAAAGAACCTTTTGACTTTAACAAAACGAATATAAGTTATAACATTATTTTGCCTTAAACCTTAAAAACCATTACGAATTGAAGCTTCATTGAAAATAATCAATATAAAAACATTTACTATGTGAATGTGAAAGAATGTGTTCAACTGAGAATTTCGACTGTTTAAAAGTTTAAGATGAATTTGATAGCCGAACACATATTTTTACACATTTTCTCTACGCACAGTCTTATGGCTGTTAATATTAACATACGAGTATTACTATTATCTACAATTTATGTATATTTTTTATTTGTTTTTGCTTTGAATAAATTTCAAATTGACACTTATATTTTGCATTTGGGTTATATTTTAGGTGTAATAAAAACGTTAGTTAGTTAGTTATAAGTTAATTAACCGTGCTTTATCAATTGTTCCTCCTTTTTGAAACCGTCGTACTAAAACGAGTACCACACAATCCACATTCTATTCCATTCATTAGATATCATGACTTTCTTTACTGTTTTCTTTTGTTTAAGTAATTTTTGCTGAAAACATTCTTAAATCTAGCGCTGATGACCTTTTGGAAATTTTCATACAGTAGTAATCCGGTTTAACGAACAGTTGTTTTCAACGAACAGGCCAGGCAACTTGAAAGTTCGCTAAACCTGATTACAAATTCAAACAACAATATTATTAAAATGCACAAGATAAAGCAAAACATTGTTATTAGTTTGTTTTGTACATCTCAAAATAATTTAAATTATATTTCTATGCAAAAAGCGTTAAAGTGTTTTTACCCAAAACAGTATTAACAATTTTTTTCATTTTTTTTAATAATGATTGCAAATATTTTTTTTTCATTTGCATTGATTATACGCACCGGCTAATTTTACGGTATCCAAAAATCCGTAAATATTGCATAAAAATTTAGTGTTTCACATTCTTATTCATTCGCACTCAAGCGCACTGCGTTAGAGTTCTTTAATTGAAAGTATTAATAAAACCCTTTAGTTTTTTACTATTCTCTCCGTAATCGTTGTAATGCAACAAATCGAAGTAAACACTGCTCGTTCAACGCTGGGTCGTAAAACGCATTTAGATATTGAGTTTTTTCTACATGTTTGTACAGTCTTGAGTCTTTAGATTTTTGGTGAACTGGGTAGTGAAAAGGAGTAGGAGCAGCAAAAAAGAGGTAATAAAAAATTTTCGAATTGAGTTTTTCATGTTTGTTTTTTAAATTTTTTCACTTCAACTTTTAAGTCTTTGTACATTTGTTTTAATTGATTGTGATATAATTTCTATTTTTATGAATGTGAAAGTAAAGAACATTTTTGAAAAACTCTTCGAATAAATATTCATGATATTAATTTGAAGCTTCAAATTCCATTGTCTTGGCTAAAAACTCAGCGTCTAAATGGCATCAAAGTGAAAGTTTACGTGGAAAAAAATTTAAATTTAAAAATTTCAAACATTTTGTTTCTGTATTCATGCAAATAACGGTGTATTTCGGAAAGCGAAAATATATATTTTTTTAAATTGAAGCTTTAAAAAATTGTTTAGTTGAATTTCTTGAACGAGAGCAACCAATGATTCATATGAAGGTATGCAAGGATAACAAAATCTGCAACTTCAGGTTAAATCGATGATGGTTCAAAATTAAACCGACGGCAGTACCTTCAAATGCTTTCTCATTATTGTTTGATTTTCTGTTATTCTTATTTTCCATACAAAAAATTTATGAAATAAATGTGTGTCTGACTCTGAGAGTGTAACAATAAATGCCGTAAAATTAAAATAGATCCGATCTCACGATTACTTTCTGAGGCGTGCTTTTAATATATAATTGTATGGAAAACTCATCATGGCCCAGTTCTGTTTCATCATTAGTTCTCATGTATTTTGTGCAAATATTAAAACTCACTATGTGGCATTTTCATTTGTGTAATTTTGGAGGGCCCTGTTCGAAATAATAACAAATTTCTTAAAATTTCAATGAGGTATATGAGCCTGGGAGCTTAAATACCTTCAGTTTGCATCCTTTTTTCCCAAAGTTTTCCAATCTGAACGTCATAAATTTTTTACATTTTTTAAAATAAAGAATTAGTAAAAAGATTTTGTTCGAAAATAAAATTTAGAATTCATTTAATTTAACTTTTTTTTATTTGAAAGTTTTTTTATAACTTCAAAAAATTTTATAATAATTGTTAAATATTTTGTGCTATTTCCGAAAGTAAAATTAAATTCTCGTACTTGTGTACCATCTGCCACCACTACATTTTAGCAAAATCGATGAACAGTTTTTAGATTTAAAATGAATTTTGTTGAAAATGGTACAAAATCTAAAATGCTTGTTTTTTATTTTGTGGAACAATTTAAAAATTGTCTGTTAAATATCATAATAAATTTATAAATGTTAAAATAGTAGATTTTCAATATCCTTGCGGTTTTATCAAGATAATTTTCAATGTATATCAATAAAAGCATTCTCAGACAATATACTATTTTGCATAGATTATTAATCAAAAACTGCTATAGAATCTTATAGTTCAGTTAGTAAAAATTAAGCGAAAAACAAAACAGAAATAGGAAAAATAATTAGAATTAAATGATCCCAAATATATATTATTTTAAGGCTAAAAAGTTAGTTCAATAAGTTCGAACTTATTTTTCACCTCTTGCGGCAATGAAATGCAGCACCAAAGTATTCAATATCATAACAGCTTGTCCTACTAGTTCCGACAGCTTTGGGGACGTAATACTTCTAACTGCCGAGGGAAGTGTTCATTATTCATTCATTATTTAAGGGAAAACAAAATCATAATATATTAAATCTGGAGCATTTGAAGCTATAATTCTTCATTTAAGCTGCTTTTAATAAATGACAAAAACAATTCTTCTCTCATTAATCCTTAACAGATGTGTTGCAATAATTGTAGCAAAAGCAGCAGCAATAACATAGTTGTAAATACTCGTATACATTAGGGTGATTCCTTTGCGTTTTGCGACAAAAATAATTTCTAAAGGTGCTAATTAGGTATAGAAGTATAAGCATTATAAACCAGCTCATAAAAATAAGTAAGACGCAACTATTATGTTTTATTAAGAAATTCTTTGTTAATGATTATTTTTCAAGTTCTATTTTTTGCTTGGAAAACAATAGTTATTTTTTAAATTTAATTTGTTTGGAAAATAAAAGATATTTTTAATTTAATTTAATAAATAAAAGTGTATGTACGCATGTACTCTGGAGATAAATTTTACCTTAAATCAGCTAATAATAGTTTCTGGGTATAAAATATTGACTAATAAATATTGTTATCTGACAAAAAACTAAATAAAAGAAACCCGAATTAGGTGTCTTTTTTTTAAACAAAAATCAAACTTAGAAAATAATTTTTGAAGTTAGATTTTTTAATAAGACTCTGGCAAATAAAATTTAATCCAGACAAAGGTATTCCATATAAGGATTATGTTAATCTACTTCTTAATCTTTTAAGTTTTTTTATTATGATTTTTCTGGTTGAAATGCTGAAAGTTTCATCAAAAGCCACAAACTCTCTTAAACATTTCTATTCTTTTAAATTTCTTATAAATGGATTTTTAACATTGTGCAAAATTAATTTTTATTTTATTGTTATAACGCAATAACTTGTTTTTTTAATTTTGACGCAATATTTTTCTGATGTATAAATTATTGTAGTTCAAATGCTATGGCCAGCGCGGCGCAACAAAAAGCTGAGCGTTAAGAATGTGAGAAAATAAATAACTATCGGAAATGAACACCGTAATCTACACACATACAATAACATACATACAAGAACTTTCATCTATATATTTACGTACGCGTATGTGCCATTGTGCCATTTACATTGGTACACGGAGAAAATAAATGTTCATTGTTTGACTTCTTTATTTGACTTCTATAATATTTTCATTCCGAATATTGGAAAAAAATTTTTACTTTAAACTTCTTTCTTCTCAAAAATATCATATCAATTCATATTAGATTAATAGAAGGAAAATAACTACTCGTACGACGTTTTAAAAGCATATGAAATGAAAATGTAGTGTATCGTTAAAAGAAAAATCGCTGACTAGCATAATATTTGAAATATCTTTTATGTTATTATAGCTAAAATTTTATAATAAAATAAAAAATGTGGTCAAGGTAAAACTAATATTTATAATTGATTTATTAGTATATTTTGTCTGTTTCTACGAAATCCGTCAAACGAAGATTAAAATTTCAGTTGTGAGAGTTTGTAACTCTTTGATTACAAAAGCACAATGAGTTTGTTTCAGCAAATTTAAATTACATAATCGTAACCATTTTCATACCAATATTTTTTTCTGTGTAAATGTTTGTGTATGTGTATGTATGTTGCGGCATTATAAATTCCGCCTTACAGTCAGGCTTTATTGGTTGAATGTATTTTTTTATTCGCGGTGGGAGCAGTAGCTCCGACAACAGCATTCTTGTAAAGCGGATGTGGATGTGGATATTGTTATGGAAGAAGCAGCTGCAGCAACAGCAGTGGCAGCAATTGGTGAATTTATTGTTCTCTGATTCAGTTATGGGCTGCCAACTGCCAGCATTGAATACAGTTTATAGGTGGTTTATGATTTTATTATGCAATTTAATTAATGATACCAGGATATGATTCTTTTATGCAACATGCTTGTTGTTGTAGTTTTTGGTTGGAGATTGTTTAATTTTGTATTTGTATTTAATTTTGCTTGACAACTGCATGTCACAATAATGCATTAACAAGCAACTTTTAATGAAACGGGAGTTGAAAAGACTCAATAAACAACAAAAATACCAACGGCAGCAAAATTACAACCCAAGCTATTCCTTATTCCTTTTTTCTTATATACTGCTTTATATGCCGAAGCGATTAACTTCATTGTATGCTTTTCGTACATATTAACTTCAATGATTCAAATGATTGACACTCGGAATTTTATGCAATTGTATTATTATTATTATTAAACAAAAAGTCACTGATAATGAATGTAAATGCTGTTAAAATAAATTCTATTTTTTAGTCTTGCATAATCTGTTATTTCATAAAGTTAATTGATTTCGGCATTAAGGTAGCCACAAACATACGTACATACATTTTAATATACATACAAACGTATAAAGTTAAAGATTATTATTTATTTTTATTTTCGTTATTTTCGTTGGTACTCTGACTGTCATTTGACCAGTTAATCACTTCGATTGTCATCTACCGCTTCGTACATCAACTTCTCAAATATTCTTTCAATTATGCAAGATCATTAAACGACCTTGTCTGGGGTAAGTTTCTTAAGTTTTAGGAACTTCAGTGGAGTACTGATTGAAATATTCCTAAATACATTGATCAGAAACAAAGCCAGAATCTATTGTAAACGTAGATGAGTGAGTATCTTTAAAAAATTTGTATAAATGCTATTAGAAATATATTTAATTTAAATTTAACTGAAGTAAAAAATTATTAAACAACAGAAGAAAGTGAAAAAGATAAACAACAAGAAAATATCAACTTCACAAAAAAACAGATGATAGCAGCATTTGATTCGTGTTCATTGAGTCGTAAGCTCAGCCTGTCGAAAATTAGAGTAAATAGGCTTAAAAGGATTGATAAACTTAACACCCAGTGTTGAATGCTTCTGCAGAGACGTATGACCGAACATACTACTACAATTGTAATTCTAGCTGGTTTGGATATTAAGAAATCAGAAGCGCTTGATGTTTTTGGCATGAAGATTCAGTGTGATGTTCAATGCACAGGTCAAAATTTTCAAGTCTCAACAGAAGCATTCAACGAATTTTTAAGACGATGTAGGAGTTACTTCACACCATCTGATCTTTTCAATATTTACTGCAATATCCGACTGAAAATAGATTTTTTGCGACTATAAAACCTTAAAAAAGCCACGAAGTTAAAACGTAAATTTCGAGTCCAAAGACAAAAAAATTTTTAATCTGGCTCCGAAAAGGCTAAACTGGCATCACTGAATATTGGAGTTCAAAAGTTTCTCTTCTTACTAGATTTATAATGCCAAATAAATTTTGTAGTGGTTTTTGCTTAATTTTGATTAGAAGGTAACAAAATATGAAACATTTCACTGATAATTACGAGTAAAAATAAAATTTGTTCATTAAATAATTTCCCTAGAGGGAAAAGATCCTGTCACAGGATACGTCACGTGACTGGTACCTTGGGACTAACAACCGGTTTGAGTTCCGGAACTTTGTATGAGAGGTACCGGTAACTTTTGCATGGCGTTGTCATTGGAGGGGGTCAATTGGCATAATTAAGATATTCGGTGACAGGTTCTAGGCCTAATCTTTACTTACTTGTCCTGTTGTAGTATCCTTAGTACCTATTATGGTTTTTTAAAAATAGGTAATAGAAGTATCCTGATCAGAATGTACCCTATATGTATTCTATTAGCTTTTCAATGGGTATAACTTCGGTTTAGATTAATATAATTTCCTAAAAATTTGTTTGGTCCAAATCAACAAATGCATTATTATTTTAATCAGATTATAATATACTTAATTAATGTAGATTACATTAATCACCATAAATAATAAAAGAAAATAGAAAAAAATACGTAAAAATTTTTTGGGTGAGGGAATTTTGTAGGCACTTTTGTTCTAGTTTTGTAAAACGTCCCTTTTTCACCAGTCACGATTCAGGAACTTTTTGTACCACAAATATATTCACCAGTCATAGGACAGGTATGTTCAGGACAATGGGTACAACAATTCCCGTGGGGTATGTACATCAGCGTTTCGCATTCAATTGCATGAATGATGTAGTTGGTTGGCTTTTTACATTTTACAAATTCCTAGAAAAGTGTTTCATGAAATCTACTAAAACCCAGCAGATAAACAAAGTTAAAAAATTAAAGTAGTAGACAGACATTCTCTCTTTATTCACTGACAATGATTTTATAATGTCAATTGCAACATACTGATACTCCATTATTATTTCATTTTTAGAAATTAAAAAAAAAATAATTTTAATAATTTTTTCATCGATAAAAAAAATTCTTCTTTGATTAAATCAACCTACAATGGATTTGTAAAATATCGATACTTTTAAATACTCGATAATACTTATTAAGTATTGACTCAATACTTTAACGGTTTTCTTGAATTCAAAAATTAAGTTAAACAAAATTTTTTAAAATTTTTATTTGATATCAGAATATACATTTTAATTAAAATATATTTAATTATTGTTATATTATTTCAATTAAATAATCATATTTATTTTTACAATTCAAACTTGTACACTGAACCATTTTTATGTATGTGTTCGTATATTATTAATTCTGAAGATGAGAATGTTATTTTCCCATTATATTTTCTTCGCATTATACTTTACTAATAATAACAAATAATTTAAAAATTGATTCCTTAATCTGTGACAATTTTATTAGTTAATATATAAAAGTTTTTCACTAACAAATGCTTTTATTTCGGAAATTATATTAATTATGATTTAATGTGAGATAATATTTTTCAAACCTTGTCATCCTTTCTCCCTCTCTCTCTCTCTCTCTCTCTCTCTCTATCTCCCACACTCCAACACATTTTTACACCGTCCTTCTTATGGAGTTTTTCAATATTTTTTCAAGACCCTTCAGTTTTTTTCCATTCGTTTTCAATTTATATAATGGATAGTGAATAGACAGACATACTTACGAGTAGTTACATTTATACAAAATGTATGAAATAACATTTATCGATTTTTGTGTGTGTGAGTAGAAGTTACACAAAACAAAAATAACGAAAATCTGATCACTCCTAAATAAATGAAACCAAAACTTTTTACGCTTTTCATGGAAACAAAGTAAAACTCAAATGGGTTCGCATTCATTTATTCCTGCGAGCCTGAATGTATGTGCATGGATTCATCGCCCATGTTAGTAAAAATAAAGTTGAAAACACACACATTTACAATAAAAATTATAAAAATGAAAGCCAGCCAAAGTGATAAATTTGTCTATGTATTAGTTACTGTTTTAGTTTTCAGGACAAATAAAATAAAAACTAAAATCATCATTATGTGCAGGGTGCTGGTGTCGGCCAAAAGGCATCATTATCAGTTATTTAACGTTAATGGGAAAAGTTTAGAGCGTCAACACATGTGCCTGGCTGTTTGAATGTTTTTATTATGTATACTTATTAAAATTTTTATTTTGATAAAATATAGTCAATAAAAAATTAATTTACTGCTGGGAAGAAAACGGATAATCGGTTATTAAAAAATGTTTTTATTTGATGGCACTGTTTTATTTCTATGCCTCTCAATGTCATTACAAAAGTAATGCATGAGTGACTTTTTATGTATTAAGAAGATCCTTTAATGAAATTATTTAACCGACTTCAAAAAGAACGAGAAGGGGACCATTTCGCTTGTAGTTTTCATGTTTAGATTTTTGAAATTATATTAAATTATTTACTTACAGATTTGTCGCGTTCTTTATTTTTTATATATATTTTTTTATTTCTCAATGAAGAAATATAGTTGGAGATGTAACTAATTATCTCTCAATCAGTAGTTTTCGTTATATTTTCAAGCAAAAACTTTTAAATTATGTATATCTTTTGGAAAAATTTCCTATTTGAAATTAGCTAAGTAATTTACAGTTATCAAACTTTTTTATGTTAAAATCAAGTTAAAAAACTTTTGCTAACTATTTAGCATCAAATATGTTTAGACCAGTATCTCCGTTTATTGATTTCAAGCTCTTCATTATAAATTTAGCTCAAACAAAAATGTTATACGGAAACTAAGAAAAACAAACAGATGGCAAAAGTTTTCTGTTTTAACTTGATTACTATCAGAAATTGGTGATGATAAATTACGAATTTTTTTTTGGTAAATTAATATCTGGTTGTTTGTTTTTTACATGAGTACATTTCATGATGGTTTTAATAATTCTTCTAAGTTGTTTGCTTTAAGTTAGTTTGAAATTTATATTGAAAACATATATATATATATATATATATATATATATACATAAATGTATGATATACATGTGTATGTATGTGTATTAATATTTAGAAATCATAAAACGACTGAACTATAATAATATTCTCCCTTTATTTTTATATATATATTTACAGATAGAAGATGCCATGCTTATGTTTGATAAACAAACTAATCGACACAGAGGTAAGTCAGAAGCTCTTAACTATCAAGGGATATTTGAGGGAAGCGATTTCAAAGCCACTAATTCTACTCGTCTTCCACATGTTTATATTGAGCGCTCAGTTCGTTTATTCCATTTTGAACAATTAATAAAGCAGATGGCTCGACAAGCAGGTCTCTGTCGAAATGTGCCGTAAATTATAATATATTTTTTAGGGTATTCAATGAATTGTATTTTTGTTTTAGTCGGTTACTCGCTCGGTTGCCACAAATCAAATAATTATTAAAAAAAAACATAAATTCTTTATTATTTTGAGAATTTGAGAACAATTCTTAAAATAATTAAGAATTTATAAAAACGTATTAATAAAAAAAGTAAGACCACAGTTTAAGAAGACCTTCTAAAATAATCTTATCTGAAAAATCGTGTCACTTATCGAAGCAATCAAAAGCAATCCATATTAGAAAAGATCCAATCTCTTCGTCCTTTTTCTGGTTTTATATAAAATAAAACAAAATCAGCCATTGAGTCAGTTTAATCTTGTTTTGAGTTACTAATGTTCTTAACAGATTATATAGTGTCGATTAATTCTATTAGATTAAGTTAAGCACATAATATAATAATAAAATATGTTTAATAACTAATTTTTTTTAATTACACAAATTCATTATTAATCGTCAATCGAAAATACCCAATTTTAAATTAATTAAGCAGTTAGTAATTAATCGGTTAACCGATTGAAAACCCTAATATTTTGTAAATTTAAAAAAATCAATAATTTTACTTTTCTACAAAAGGTGAGGAAACCATGGAGACGCAATAGAATAATAAATGAATTCTTTGATCGTCGCCAGCTTCATCTAATTGAATAATGTTGGGTTTTGGTAAACGGAAAATTAATAAAGAATGGTACTGTTGTCCTTCACAATAGATTTGGCAGACGTGGATCGAAAGATTACGCAAAAGTTAATTGGACCTATCAAGGCAAAGCTCGACTTGTTACAAATGGAAATAAATTTTAGTCGCTTGTTTTATTTTTTAAATAAATTAAAACTTTTAACGAACCGGATTTTATGTAAACAAAATTTTTCTTTATCAAACAATTTTTTCATTTTTTTCAAAAATATATTAAAGAAAGAAGCAAAAAAAACTGGAAGTCTTTTTATTTAAAAGTAGAGCAGAATATGTTTATTTATTTCTTTTTCTTAATGTTTTATCCATTAAGTTTCCATTTTTTTTTTGTAACTGAAGCTATTTCCACACAAAAGCTCTAACTTTTGTTACGTGTTTATTTATTATAATGTGTGTGTGTGTGTATTCTTATGTACATATGTGAGATAGAAAGGATTTGGAGTATGGCATTTCTGACAATGTTAAAATGCCACTGATGCTGAATTGAAATAGTTAAGCCTGAACTAAAGAAATTTAATCATTTTCTTTAGAAATCTGTTTAATAAATTTTATTACTTCAACGGATATCCTTTTATTCCAATTAGACAATACAATAGATGAGGTAAGAATTATTTAACAAATAAAATGATTATTACGATATTCATGAAAAGAGATACATATGAGTTTGGCGCCACAACGTTTGTTTACGTTTTGCGATTTTTAATAATATTTTTGTATGCATGTGCATCATTGGCACAGAGACGATACTCTTTAAGCAAACAAACAAGCAACCATGCAGCAACAGCAGCAAAACAACGACACAATAACTGTATTGGTAAAAGAAAAGCCATAAGCAACAACGACAATAGATATTTATATGCATTTATGCAATAGAATTTAGCACTATTTTCAAAAGCACACACACGCAACGGAAACTCCTCCTGTTTTTTTCTTGCACACAAACTCACATGTGAAATTTGTTTTTCTATTTTTGGCCATCGGTATCTATTACGAGCAAAGTAAATTAAAAAAAAAAACTTATTCGATTTATTGCTTGAGGAAAGTAACAGCAACAGAAGTTTAAAAAAAAATAAGCTGTCGTTTTATTGTTTCAGGTGTAACCATGGTCAACATATTCGATGTTTTGTTTATTCTATTTAGAGCGGTTTATTAAAACGGTATTATTTTCACATTTATAACAGAAATTTATAGCTGCATATAATCTTATACAAAAAGCAAAATAAAGCAAACAATATTACAAAACAAAAAATGGATAAATATACAAATAAAAATTAAATTGTTATCTTTGTATATATGAAAACAAAAAACCATCTTTTATTGGAGAGAAATGTATTTTATTCAGTTTTAGTCATTTATCTAGAAGAGGATACTAAACACTTCCGATTAGTAATATGCACAGCACACAATAAAATAATGTACAAATACGGATACATTTATACTTTTGATCGCATGTACGTTTAAATTTAAGGCTTTAAAACCGTTAACAAACAAAAACAAGAATATCATATGTAAAATTGTAAAAATTTATGGAGTAAGCAACTCCACATTGGAGTGAGGATTATATTATTAAACATTGAAATTTGCATAAAACAAACTTTAACTTTTCTAATTCCAATCAGTTTAACCTCTATTAAGATCCCTTTTAAGACAATTTAAAAAAATATTGTTATTCAAACAAATTATTGCAAATGACGTCAAATGGCTAATAAGGCATTTCAAAAGAGCATTAAAAAGACCACTTTTTTGAAAAGTAAAAATTCTAAAGAAAACATGTTTCTTTGATAGATTAATGAGTTCGATCTTTTATTAAATAAATTGCCAGCTAAAATTAATTCTATTCAACATAAATTTGCTTACAAATATTTAAAAATAAAAATATAAAATTGATTAGAAATATTAATTTGTTTGTTATTGACTTTTTCATTGAAAAACTAAAAAGTATTAAATTTCAATACAGTGACGTGCAAGAGAGGACATACATTACAATAGCATATTCGGAGATCTTAACTTCTCATATATTGAAAACTGTTTAAAAATTATTGCATAAATAACTTATTTAGTTTTTTGTCCGCAAAGTCTCAAAACATCGTTTTTTCCGAATTTCTAAAAATTCCAAACTGCTCTACCCACCTTAACTATGTTGTTTACTTCCCTCGTCTTATTTAGGGCCTCTTTATGGATACACATTTACAGAGAGTTCACGAAGTGCTTCGTCGACTGGACAAACATAATATGCGTGTAAATTTGAACAAGTCCGAATTTTTACAAAATCAAATCGAATACTGCGGATATGTAATCAATTGTAAGGGCATCTCTAAAGTTAAAAACAAAGTTGAGGCCATACAAAATATGAAAAAACCGCAAACAAAAGACGAAGTGCGATCGTTCTTAGGACTTGTTAATTACTATGGTCGATTTATTGAAAATATGAGTACCTTGATTTATCCGTTAAACCAGCTTTTACACAAGGATGTAGATTTTAAATTTGATGCCAGATGCGAAAAATCATTTAAGCAAGTTAAAGAGAAAATGCAATCAAAAACAGTTTTAATGCATTACCACTCAGAATTACCGCTATTGCTAGCAGTAGACGCGAGTCCAGTGGGGGTTGGTGCCGTGTTGAGCCACATTGATAAGAACGGCGTAGAAAGACCAATACAATTTGCTTCACAAACCTTAAACAAAACGCAACAAAAATATAGTCAAGTCGATAAAGAAGCATATGCAATTATTTTTGGCGTCAAAAAGTTCCACCAATATCTGTTGGGAAGGAAGTTCACCCTTATTACGGACAATAAAGCAATATCGCAGATTTTTTCACCAACGAAGGGCTTACCTGTATTGACTACAACGAGAATGCAACATTACGCGATATTTCTAGAATCATTCAATTATGATATACGTTTAAAAAAATCTCTAGAAAACGCTAACGCGGATGCCCTCTCCAGGCTACCCCAATATGATACTTACAATGCTATTGAAGAAATTGATGTAATAGAAATAAACGCCATCGAAAACCTCCCCGTTACTATTAAAGATTTACGTGTCGAAACTGAAAAAGAAAACGAAATCAAAATTTTGATTGACTCACTAAAATATGGTCGAAATTGCGACTCTAAGCACAGATTTGGTGTAGAACAAGATGAGTTTGCACTACAAAGCGGTTGCCTTTTAAGAGGAATCAGAGTTTTTATACCAAAAACGTTGCGTCAAAGAGTTTTACAGGAATTACACACTGGGCACTTTGGTATGTCAAAAATGAAGGCTTTAGCCAGGGCCTACTGTTGGTGGTATAAGATGGACTCCGATATCGAAGAAATGGTATTAAATTGCTCCTTGTGTCAAGCTCATAAGCCAAACCCAAAGGCAGTACCCGTGCATTGCTGGCTACCTCCAGGCAAAGTCTTTGAGAGAGTTCATGCAGACTTTGCTGGCCCATTTATGGGAAAATATTTTTTAGTTTTAGTAGATGCGTTCAGCAAGTGGCCTGAAGTGCATGTGGTACCAAATATTACGGCCGAAGTAACTATACAAAAATGCAAACAAATTTTTTCAACATTTGGGATACCAAACGTATTAGTAACTGACCACGGCACTCAATTTAATTCTACAGAATTTCAAAACTTTTTAAAATCAAATGGGATAGTGCATAAACAAGGTGCACCTTACCACCCTTCGACAAATGGACAAGCCGAGAGATTCATCCAAACGTTAAAAAACAAAATGAGGTCAATGAAAGTGAAGTCAACTACTTTGGAAGATGAACTCTCAACTTTTTTGTTGGCATATCGACGAGCCATTCATCCAGCTACAAAAAAATCACCAGCTATGAGTATGTTTGGACGACAAATACAAAATCGTTTAGAGTTACTGCTACCGTCCAACGAGGTAAAAAAGGTGACAAGGGAAATGCCTAACAAAACATTTAAGCCCGGTGAGAGAGTGGCAGTTAGAGACTACATGTCAAAAGATAAGTGGCGTTTCGGTAGAGTGATAGAACGCAAAGGCGAATTACACTACCAAGTTAAATTAGATGACCACCGAATATGGACAAGGCATGTGGACCAGATGAAAAAGGTTGGGGATCAAGTTCTAGACACCGATTCAAATCAGCGGTTAATGCCTACCAATGGTAATGCTTCTGGGCAGCATCCTCCACGCATCGTCAACACAGCCACAAGTGATTTTTTGATATCCGAGCATACTAGACCAGTGAGGTTACCACAAACCCCTGCCCTACAAGGGATGAATCAGAGGCCTCTCACAGAACAACAGCCGCAGCAAGAAGTGTCAGCAAACTCAACAGCTACTCCATTGGAAGCCAACCAAAGTACTGGGGAAATCGTAGTTCGTAGATCAACTCGTGAAAGGAAAGCTCCTGAGAGGCTGCAGTACACCAAGTAATGTAAAACAGTACTTCAGAAAATTTAGTAATGTTACGTATCCTTTTAACATTTGAATTTTTGTGCAAATGCATTTATATATATATAACCTTTTTAATAAGTCTGGGAGAGATGTTATAATCCAGCTGTTATAATGTTATAATCTTCCTTACTATCACAAATGTCAACTTTTCCTATGAATGTCATATGAAATGTAAATGTCAAATCAAGTATATGAAATAAACACGTTTTAATTTTTAGTCAGCAAATGATCGTCTTTTAATACACACGTTACAACAGAAAGTTTTCTAAACATTTGAAATTTGTATGAAAACAACTCAAATTTAAAAAAAATTGTGTTTTGATGCACATTTTAATATGATCAAATGCGTTTATTCCTAATTTTAAAAATTTGCTCGGTATAACAAATATTCCACTTTAAAAGAAGATCTTTATATCATGTAATTGCTAAAATTGGATCCGTCTGTATAAACTTTTCCTGAAAAATAAACTTTTAAAGCATTAAAAAATTATTGTTTAATAAATAAAGAGTTTTTAGGAACAATTTCTAAACACACCTCGCACGCTTGACTGAATTCTCGTGTTGACTGCAAATTTTTAAGACTTACGATTCATACGTGCGCACATGTGTTTCTAAATGTATTTCAGTATCCACATACAAAAGTACAAACGTTGATCCCTACAAATAAAATACTAAGTAGACTGGTATTTTGCTCTTGGGTCCAATTAAATACAAAATAAAAAATAGATGAACTATTAAAATCTACTTCTAGAAGGCATGTAAGTCTGCACTAACACTTAAGCGCTTTTTAATACAAAGGATGTGCAACAACCAACAACTTGAATTGCAAATGTGCTCTACATATTTTCTATTGAAATTGTCAATAAAACGTAATAAGGGAACATTTAAAATCATCGAATCATGATGTCGCTTACACTTATGGAAAAAATCGATATGATACCTAATGCCCCTTCACACATTTGAGTTATCGTTTGATTTTCGTGGCTTTTAGTAGAGTTAAAGAAATTATGTTCCCTCAACATATTCTGAAAAATAAATTAATCACAAATGAAAAACGTCCCTGGTGTATTACGTGTCAGTTCGTAGCACAGTCCTACTTTCTCATTACGAATTTTCGATATGTCATATTACTCAGTACAATATGCGCGCAAAAATATTTAGTTGGGTTTTTGATACCAATTGATGTCGTTCAGGAGTTTCCAACCAACTGTCGGAAGTTTCATAGTGTATTAATGGAAACTAATTTTATCAGTAATTCTATTTTTCTATCTTAGTATTTTGCAAATCGAATGAAAAAATACTTAAGAAATATTGTATTTTATTATTTAAATTAAACTTCCACCGGCTTACAGGGTACATACTTTTACAAAGAGATTCACACTAAACGTTATGTACATAAATACATATTTAGATAGAGCGACGATTGTGTTGCAACACTAATTTACTAAAAAATGACATTGACGAGAAATCGTATTGATAATAACGTAGTGATTATTGAACTGCATGTCATGATAATGTCCCTCTTTAAGAATCCAAATACATTTTTTTATTATTATTCAAAGCTTGATTTAGATTTCATTTCGTAAAAGGCCACGTATAAATTTTTTTTTTAAATTTAAAAGGCCTTTGCAGGATTATCCTCGTAAAATTTTGGGGAATGACATAACGAAAACTAAGTGATGTTACAAATTCATTTTAGCACGAACATGGCTGCGTGTTAGTCAAATTGTATGTTTGTATGTATGTAAACTTAAGCCATTTTATAAATCGAATCTTGTTTTGCTAAATACATACATATTAACATGTCCGGACACTTTTTCCAATGAATGTTTGCATTGGATGTATGAAAACATTATCTTTGTCATAGACAATTACGCTAAAAGTTATGACGTTTATTTGAAAAACATGCTTTGAAAAATATCTTTGTTCATTATCGATAGCACCTTTAAAATGTTGCTGATGGAAAGCAACAATATCTAATGGTGTTGTTATTGCTATTGGTGTTATCTAACTGGGAAACAGGCTGTGTACTCTTCATAGCATCCATAGGATCAAACATATATATAAATATTTAAGAATGTATGTGTACAGAATTTCGTGTATGTGTGTAGCATGTTTGCTTGGTTTGGTTACGTGTTTTGCCTAATTACTTATGACACATTGTCATCATCATCACCGTCGCCATCACTATAATCGAACATCAGTTTAAACATTTTAACACCTTTCGCTGTTACATTAAAATGTCAAGGGAAATGCTGGGCGAAAAAAAAACATCAAGCAAACTACAGGCAAAATGAGGACAAAAATAAGTGCAGGAAAACGTCAATGTTATTATTAATTTTGTTTCTCTTGTGCTGTTCAAATTGATTGATGACAAATCTCAATGAACAATGAGAAATTATATAAGAGTTTATGCATGTGAAAAGCCAGTGCAGGTAAAGCGCTGAAAAAAGTAATAACTGGAAAATTCAAGAGGATCCAAAATTTGCAACAGTATTTAATTAAATAAAAATTCAACATCCTTTAAAAAATACTTTAAAATGTATAGTCGAGATGCATAAGTACAAATAAATTACAAATAAAATTATGTATGTATGTATGTTCGTTGGTAGAACAAAAGGCGGATATAAAAATAATGAAAGCAACTTGTGCACTTGCACAACACGTACAACAAACTGGATACCCTGCTAATTCTGAAGATGTAAAAATATCTACTTGACATAGAGAATTTCGCAAGAAAAAGATATGCAATTGAGAGTTTACGAATACAACAAACAAACAAAAAGAAAACAAAAATAAAAAAAATAAACAAAGCGATGAATCTAAAGGAAGGCATAGCATACATTAACACAAGTTATAGAGTGGATTTGAATTAAAAAGCAAATTGAGATGTGTTTAAAATGTATTTATTCGAGTGTAATAGTTTACATGTAACTAAATAATTAAAAATTGTAAGTTGTTTATTTGTTAGAAAGCCAAATAATATAATTAATAGCTGCATTTATAATTGAAATAGACGATTCATTGAGAAAGTAGACAAAATATGTAATTAACTTAAAAAGGATATAACTTTAAAGCTTAAGATTATTATATATGCTTAAGTGTTAATTTTAGTTAGACCCCCGCTAAAATTTTAAAAGCTATATACAGTTCGAGGAAATATTTAAACAAAAGAAATAACTTGAAGGACTGACTGCTCCTCCTACATAATGTCATTGAAAATGTAATCAATAAAAATCGAACTGCATACCACCTATTCGACAAATATGTGTGTATATATTTCAGTGAAATTACTATGTACTTTTATTATTAGTTTAAAATTGTACAAATCGATTTAAAAATTACTTATTAAACATTTTTATTATTACATCATAATATTACAAAAAAAATCTGAAGTGAACAGAAAAAGCTGAAAGAAAAATTAGCTCTGTTTGAATTGCAATTAAAATAAGATATTGAAAAATTATTTTAGACGGACAGCAAATTGGTCGTTTCTATCACAAACTTTTACATATCCTTTTAATTGTCGCTGATTTTATTTTTAACTTAAGGATAAATACATGCACAAACGAAAATTAATCAAGTACTGCTGTGAACTTATTTTAAATACAAATTTACTTCCCACACTCACAATATATTTATAATTGCAAAATATCTGATTAAAAGAAAAAGAAGCAAAATTAAAGAAAGAGTTCAGAAAAGTATTAAACCTGTAATGGAGAATGGCAAACTAAGAAACAGTTGTGGTAAAATATTGGTGGGTAACAATATAAGGAGGCAATTGGAGGACGAGAGAAGGAGCAGCACTAGTGAAGTATCGTTAAGGTAGTAAATCAACTTATTCAAGAAATAAACTACCTTTAGCTGATATTCACTTGAATATAACAAACAACAGGATACTTTCCTCTAAGAGCAAGAGTGTATTCATGGGGTGTACAATAAAACATATCGTAATTTAGTAAAGTTCAAGCAGCTCACTAATATTCATTCATAAATCATGCATATGCAAGTATTCAGCAGCAATGTGAAACAACAAAATACTGTAGAATGAATTCATGATGAAAAATTACAGCGTACGATTTATGGGGAACGAGTTAAGAAAAAAAATATTATATGTTTGATATATACGTAGACATTTGTTAGAGAAACCGTTTGGAATTGTAATTGCACACCTGCGAAAGAGTACGAAATGAATCGACAATTTTTAGCCTTAGAAGTATTAATATCTACTGTTTATTTGAACATGTAATCGTATTTATTAAATTTCTACCGTACTATCATTTCCGTAGATTGTACGTCTAGTTTGGGTGGGCTAAGCATCCTTACTTAATGTTTTGTTTTGTTTTTATTTATTCTGTATCTTTATTAATTTTAAGATTATGTTTTAAAGTTTATGAAACTATAAATTAATTCTTTAGACAACATTAATGCAAAATCTGAAAAACTAATTTTAGATTTGAGTTTTGGCTGCAATTATCTTGAAGCAGAATTTCTGATTTCTTTTATTTCACTAAATTCCAGAGCATCTCAGCTGTACAAGAAACCTGTTAATGAACAGCATTTATGAATGTATTTTGCTTACCAGAAGTGTAAAGCTTCATAAACAATTTCGTTTTTGAAAATCCTAAGAGCAGTTTGTATAGACATTTCTATGTATGAAATTGGAAGTTGTTGATCATGTAAAAAATGTATTCAAGGTGGCTACAAAAATTCAAAATAATAAAATTTCAATCGAAATATGGGTCTAGAAATATTGACTAAAAAAATATAAGAATAATACATATAAGCGAATAAACGACGTCTTTTGATGCAAAATTGTATGAAGATTGTTTCTTTTTGATCAAAAAGCACATGATTGTTCAGATAACTAATTTTTTTAACTAAAATTGTGTTAAATAATGATTTTTAATTTTATTTTATGGCTTTTTGGGTATTTTTCAACGTTTTTTGGCCACATTTTACAAAGTTTTTACAAAAGATCGTGCCATTGAATTCGGTTGGTACATTTTACGATAATATAAAAATTAAAATATTTTCTGAACGAAAAGCATTTCTTTCAACGTTTTTTTCAGCTTAATCCAAAAAAAATGTATAATTTAGAATATTCATATCTGAGACATCGAATAGACATTTTAAAAATCTGCAATTTGAAACATATTTAGAATAATAAATCACACACAACTCAAGTCCGAAGTCAATTTTTGTGAATACCGCAAATATTGAATTTTTTAAGACGCAAATCGTGCCTACGGTCACTTTGTTTTATTATGTTTAATAACGATATGGTCGCAAGGCCAAAGTTTTCATCATCATGCGAAAGCCCTTGTTAAGATATTTTCTGGGTGTAAAATCACTTTCTTAATTTTTTTCATTTGCAAAATGATGCCTTTAAATGTCGGCTTCTTTTCTAACGAAACCAAGCAAACTAAAATAACATCTTTGAGGACTCTGACTCTGTGTTCAACTGTTGTCGTTGTGTGGTCGTTTCTTTTCTCCTTCCATTGTCCTTTCCTCTAATCTTACATTGGTAAATTAATTTTTCTTTTTAAATATACAGAAAACGACGCTCAATAAAAAAGCTTCGTTTATTCGCACTTAGATGGCTTCTAAGTTTTTTATTGTGTAACAGGCGCAAGGACATTCAGTTAAATTTGTATTTAAATGTAAGAGCAAAATAATTAATATAAGCTTGTTTAACTCGTCATTAAGATTGGTTGTCTTCTAAATTTTTTTATATTTTTAAGCATGATTTCCGCCAATTTAAGTATCCCTTGAATGCGCTGCAAAAAGGATTTTAAAAAATTTATTTTTATCAAAACACACACGCATGCATGTATCGCAGCAAAATATCCAATTCAAAATTTAAAACTTTTCTTTATTAAATTTTCATTCAACGAAAACTTTCTAACGTCCATTTAACAAAAAGAAAAAAAAATAAGTATGTACTCAAATGCTTAAATACTTGTATACATAATAAATATTTCTATAATGAAAGAATTGTTTTAAATCATTTTTATCCCCCTGTTTTCTATAATATTTTGATTTTATGTACGCCAACACAATTCTGGCTGTGAGTACATCTTTTTCCGTCTTCTTCGTTTTATTTGGAAAGGTTATTAATTGAAGTTTTTAGATGCGGGAACCAGCCGCTACAACAAATGGCATGGCAAACTTTTAAAGTGGAACTAATTTGTTTTTACAACAAACAATCTAAAGGAAGATCTCATGTAGACTTTTTCTTATTCTAGTTATTTTTTATTTTATTTTTTGTTTGTTTTTGTTTTAAGTAGTCACAGAAGACACAGAAGACACACAACACAAATGCGAATCATATTAGATACACTTACAAAAAATTACTGCCACAAGTACTTGAATAAAGTACTGCAATTTTGTAAAAATTTGTATTTTAAGCAATCGTGAAAACATTTATCGATTATTATTAAAATTATCTTTTAAACGTGGATAGTTTGATGCAAATTGTATGTTTGTTGCATTCGTTCTTTAATTAAGATATTTTAGATTATATCTTGATCATTTATTATATTGTATTTATGCAGAGATTTCAATCTAAATTTATTCTCAATTCCAGACGTTAACGACACTTAAGTTCTGTGATGTTTGCAATTATTGTCTGACTATATTTTTATTGGTTTCTTTGAAAGATTTTAGTTGAAAAGGACGCCCTTTTTTGCAGCCTTTAAGGCCCCACTACGGAAGTCTTTATGTAACTTTTAAAATTTTATTGTTTCAAGGTAGGTGCTCTCCATTTAAAATTCATGACTATTTCCAAGCAGATTTGTAGCGAGAGTCTTTCTTCCCTACCAGACATAAATAAATAAGTTTTATGATTCGCTTCTGATATTATTGTTTTATAATATCAGAAACTAAATTTGTTGAAAATGTAATTTTTTTCTATTATCGATTGCTATCACAAATGACTTGAAAGGACTTTATTTACGTTTCTAAACAGTTGCCAGCGATTATAAAATTGTTGGGAAGTATGCGGATCAACAGCAATATGCAAAGAACAAAAGCATCGGTTATTTTGAAGTTACCTTCGGCACATGGTTGAACATTTATTATATTTATCCTTATATTCATATATATTTTACACATTTATATATGATTATATACATAGATTTATGTTGGAGCATACACCTTTAATAGTTGAACACATTTTAGCAATCAAATGGAACAATATGTATGAGTTCCTGAAGATCCTTTAAGAATCATAAGGCGAAAAAATCTAACAATATGAACGAAATAAAAATTTGCAAGAGATGTAAAGTCTGAATTGAAAATCATTAAATTTTATGATTGGCATATTATTGATATTATTAAACTGCAGACTAATATAGAACACAAGGACATATATAATTTTTCTTTTTATTTTCGCAAACGCCACCTGCATTTCTCAAGAGCAAACTGTCGTAGCAGTTGGTATATTCACACATACAATTTCATGATTCCTGCTGTACGTGGATATTTGCAGATGGCAATAATTTGAAAATCTATATGTATAATAAACATTCTGTGTATAATAAATATGCTTTCGTTTAAACTAAAATACAAGTAATTTGCGAAATAATGACTTGCTTACGAATAATTTATGAGTTTCCTTATACTACGGCAACATTTACAATTACGTAAAAACATATATTGTTGTATTAAATGCTGGGTACAAACCACTATCCCAACAAACAGAAGATCAAAAGTTTGAAATATTATGGTTTTTTTTATATGTTTTCAAACGTTATTCTGGACTTCTCTTCATACTCACACAGCGGCTTGAGAATAAACGTTTGATAACTAAAACCAACCATACAAAGAACTCTGGTCCCCTCTTTGTTGAGAATGGCATGTTTCTCATATTACATTCAAAACTATTTGAAATGTGTATCCTTTGTGATATGGTTTAATCTCAAAGCATTTTTATTGTGAGATCAGAACTGTGTGCTTGCTGGGATTTGCTTAAGAAATATATGTATGTAGTATGTACGTTTGTTGTTACTTATGTGACTGTATGAATGAAGCACCTGAAATGGTTTTGCATTTTGTGTGTATGAGTACAGGTACTAATACCCTGCAGATAACGAGATTAGGCCATACACTCATGTAACGTATACTGCATAAAGAAGTAGAACTAGTCCAAAGGTAAAACAAATGTATGGAGAAGACGTTCATCAAATCGGAATAACCCAGAAACTATTCCACTCGCAAGCAGTTTGTTCGTAACGAGTATGATCGTTACAGCACGAATACTTGTCGTATAGAAATAAGTTCTTGTTTGAAAACGGCATGTTCCTTGACTTCATTGCACGGGGCCATCGTGTAGTTAAATATTATCTGCAGGGTAACAACAAACTATTTACTTACATCAGTATTTAAGTTCCCATGGACATAAATACATGTGTATGATACTAGTACATTTTAATTCCTCCCATACTACTCATATTCCCCCCACCCACAATAAATCCAATAACAATGCAAACTATTGCCAATACCAATCAATTGACAGTCATAATGTCGACTTATTTCAGTTCATTTGTCAGTTAACTTAGGCAGGCAGTCAAACCGTCTGTCATTTAGATTTATTTTTCTTCCATATATATACATTTTTATTAGGAAATGAAAATAAAATATACGGAACATGCACATTAGACATGTAACCATTGGCATTACTTTTTTTTTGATAAATAGATATTAAAAAAATAAATAAATCCAAAAACGCGACAAAGTTTACGGGAATGATTTTTTTTCGATTGTACCTTAAGATAGAAGATGGATTATTTTCAGTCATGTTTGTAATAATAAATATTAAATATTTCGAAAAATATTGAGAAGATGGACCAAAATTTCGAAAAGTCCAAAAGAAACTTTGACATCGATTTTATTCTATTTCTACATGTCTAATTGCAAAACAGACAAATAGAATACCGGAATACATTTATTTTGCATTAAAGAAATATATTTAAAAAGCTGTCAAAATAAGTTTTCGCTGTGTAAACCAACATTCATTCGCAAAAGTTTATTGTGTATTTTGTATGCATAATTTAAAATAAGAGTACAAAAATATATGTGACAAAGATTTGCTGACGAAAATGACACCAGTTAACGATTATTATAACATGCATAACATTCCCCACACACTAATGATGTTACAATATTTGGAATATATGTACCTCTAGTGCTATACCCATACAACAATGACTCGAACCTGCACGTACGCAGAATTTCAACTCTTGGTTGAGTAAAGTTGAAATTAGGAAGATGTTGTTGATGGCCTGTGAATTTTTGTACGACTTCAATAATTTCGTGTTATTTACACACATTGAAAATTTAAATTTATTTAGCGACTGTTTCGTATGTTTTTTTTTAACAAAAACTAATCAAACGTAAATGAAATTTTGAAATCGCTTGATATTCTAAATTAATTATTCTAAATTTAAAATATATTTCTTTCAAAAACCTAAAATAAGTTTTTGCGCCTCAAACCACGTTGAAAACCAGCTATGGTGAGAAAATACATAACAATCACGTTTATCGCGAACAAAAGACGAACTTTTTGTTCACGTAAAATAGTTCACATGCGTGAAAATGGGAAAAACAACGAAGAAAATAATACATAAACCCAACAACAATATAATAGATCTCATAAATGTGTTTTTGAATAAAATGAATTCATTAAATTCATCCTCCACTTATGAACGACTGCAATATATAAATTAAAAAATATGTAAACCATACAATTTTTGTTTGTTTGGAATTTCGGGATTCCCGGCTCAATTGTAGAGTTTTAAAAAGAATTAAGCTTGTCATCTGTCCTATTTACACTATCACTTTCCCAAAGAAGGTTACACACGAACAGATTCGTAGACATTAAATGCATCAGTGTTACTACTCATCAATAAAACGTTCCCGCTCATTACGGATTCAATACTCGGTCGTTGTCAGCCATCTCAAATATTATTTGAATTGACCTAAGACTTAGTGTTTATAAATTTTTAGTTTAGACTTTTTTCGAGTTTTCTCGTATTTCTTAAGTGGTAAATAATCCAAACATTTTATTACAAATTTCTTCTTCGTGCAACAGAGAGCTACCCTAATGTACACACACAAAAGCAATATATTTAATTTTAGATAACACACCCATTTTGATACTGATTATATGCAATTAAATTAAATTTACAACATTTCGTAATAAGTACCTAATCAATCACACATTTGTGTGTACCAGCCAGGACACAAATATACTCGTATAATCAGATGTAGTCTCATGAAAATATGTGCATACGAAAGTGTTACGTGAAATACCTGTATGCAGAGCGGGATAAAATTCTTTGCAATACTCTAGATTGTCACACTTGAGATGATAACAGAAATTAACTATAAGATTTTTGTAGAATCTACGAAACAGTTTTGCTGTGTTGCCTTCTTTCAATTTCATTATACATATCGCTGTATAGAGTACTTAGGAGTTTTTACTTCCTTATTCTATTTGCACTTTAATCATTAATGTTTATGAAAACCATCAATATTTCAAAGATATGACAAACAAACGTTATACAGTGTAAAACTATTCTTGTACCTGATGTTCATATTATTAAATTTGGGGCTACTTTTGTACGAGTTTTTATAATTATAAAAATATTTGTTTTAGTCGCGTATTAATTATTAAGTATTATTTATTAAAGTTATTTTCAAGCATGAATTATGTATGAAAATATTGTTATTAAAACCAACTTTAAGCTTAATAATTGTTTCTGAATAATACACGTCTTAATGCTTGGATGCTCAATAAACTGGTTTTGGATTATTTGTTTTGTACTTCTACTTGGAGGAATAAGTATTGATGCTCATGTCTCGCTGGATTATAATTTTCCATTGGCGACAAAATTCCAATATAATCTCCAATAATTTTCTATTGAAACTGTCAAACTGAAAATAATTGACGTAATTGGATCCAAAAATAATTAGCAAACTCTTCACTCCTTTGTTGGTACTAATTTAAAGTATAAAGTATATGAGGAGGCTTTTGTGTATAAATAATTTCATACAATAAATAAAAATAAATATTTGCATAAATGAATGAACAGAGTTATTTCAAATTGTCAATTGAACGATTACAGCTATTAAAGATTTTTTTAAATCATACTGCAGATTCTTCATGTTGCCATTACAATAGATTCAAATTATTTATAACAATAGAAAATAGAAAAATAACTATACAGAAAATATATAAAAGTTTTAAATAGTTAAATGGCTTATGAATAATATGTACATCTATTTTTTCCCATTTTTCAATTGTTTTTTTTTGCAATAAACCGACTAAAAATAATAAATTAATTATTGCGTACTAAATTTTTATTTGAATCTATGCGATCAGAATTCGTGTAACAGCATTAAATAATAATAATAATAATAATAATAATAAAATTATTGCTTAAAAAATATTTTTTGGATATTAGCAAGGCTCTTTAAAATCTTAAGCAAAATATTAGTCCTTTAGTCATTTTTTTAACTTAAGCAAATATAAATGCGATTACAAATGTTAATTTTTTGTTTAGTTTAATATATTTTAAGATATTTTCAGAATCGTAACACTTTACCAAAACATCATAAATTTCGCCATAACATTTTATCTATTATTTTGTAGTTTACCTCACACAATGATAGAATCCTGGACAAGAACGAAAATTTAAATAAACTTTTAGCATACTATTTTTCGAAAGGAAACTTCTTCATTTGCTTTTTATATTTTGAATTTCATTTTCGGCCAAAACAACAACGAAATTCATATTGTGGTCTATATAAAAGTTCACAGTCAAAAACTACTAAAAAGCCATTCATAACTTTAACAACTTTATAACCAACAAAATGAAATACAACATTCCAACAGCAAACCGAAATCAGCAACAATCTACTGTTGCAAAACAAACAAAATAAAACATTGCCCCTGCCGCCACAAACAAAATATCAGTTCTTTTAAAATAAAACTACAGCAATTATTATAATAAGAAGTCGTACTCTTAAAGATGCCAGTCAGTTGAAAGTTCACAAAACTTTTTTTTTGAAATCAGAACAGAGAGACGACTGACAATAAGCAGACATTTCTTTTTTCTTTTATTTTCCAGTTTGGTTTTATGCCCATGTACTCTTACAGAAAAAGAAAAGCACTCCCAATGGCAGTTGTATAATTTTATGAAAAACTCTTTAAAACAAAAATATAATTATATTTTTCGGACACAAAAAATAAATAAAACAAAATAATAAACTTGAAGAAAACAGTGGCTAAAAAAGCTTTGACTGAAATGAAAATTCTTGTTGAAAGTAAAAACAATTCATAATGATATGAAGTCGCGAAATGCACTTTCAAGAAAAAGGAAAAAATTTTAATTAATAAAAGAAGTTATATTTTTCACCTTTTTTAATAATTTTTCATATTAAAATTTATTTTTATGTATTCTACTAATGAAAGCTGATCTTACTTATTATACATAACTGTAGTTGCTGGATAAAAAGCGACAAATTAAAGGGACGATTGATACTTGCAAAGATACACCTTTTCACTTTATATTAATTTTAATCTCGATATCCATATCAACAATATATTAATAAATAGAACATAATTTTTTTTAATCTATTCACAGTTTCTTACTCCTTAATTCGATTTATGTGAAAAAAAATTTTGTAAAAAACTCGGTAGCTCATGTAACATTAATCTTATATTTGGCCGCCATTAATATTTTTCTTACTGCCAAAATGAATGATAAATTCAACACTTCTCACTTTCAAACCGCAAAAAACTCATATTTTTTCCTCAAAAAAACATTTTATATCAGATGTAGAAATTATAAAATAAATGTAAGCCCAATAAATCTCTATAACAAAATTTAACCAAACGAAATTTTTTGCTCTCAAAAAGCTTGAAAAGAAGTCGCCAATACTGGTGGACCTGGCTCCAATTTTTACGTCATATTTCAGCATCAACTGCAATATATATTTGCATTTAGCTTCTATGGTCCCTCTAATGGCATGAGGTCACAAATAGTTCGTCATACAAATTTAATCAAATTGCAAAACAAGCAAAAATTATTATAAATAAATAAAGCCATGAATTAATTTCATTTGAAATAATAAATACCCACAGTCCATCTTTCTATTTCGAACTTTCTATAAACATTTTGTGTTTTTGCTCATAATTTATTGATTTTTCTCCATCTTCATTGTTTCTTAGTTGGAATATTATAAAATACTTTAATAATTTCTGTATTTTTCTTCTTTTTTTTGCAGGCTTTGGCTTCGTTACATTTCAAAGTGAAGATGTGGTAGATAAAGTTTGTGAAATTCATTTTCATGAGATAAATAATAAAATGGTAAATTTATACACACACACACAGGCACACAAATTGTATATTTTAAAATAATTTATTTTTATTCTATTTATTTATTCCAAATGATATTATGCTTGAAATCGTGTTATTAAAGAAACTTTATTTTGTACAGGTCGAATGCAAGAAGGCCCAACCGAAGGAAGTCATGTTACCAGCTAATTTGGCTAAAACTCGTGCTGCTGGCCGTTCAGCTTACGGTGAGTTGGTAGTTTGGAGCAGTAATGCTAACACTAGTTCAACCGGCGCTACTACAAGTGCTGGTGGTGGCGCAACAGCTGCTGGTATACTTGGTAGTAATTTTGCGATGGCAGCAGCTGCTGCGGCCGCTGCTGCCCCAGGCACACATCCTCACTATCATGCTCATACACATGCGTCCCTTTTTGGAAGTGCCGCTTCGGGTGGTGGTAGCATTGGCGGTGGCGGTGTACCTTCTTCCGCTTCTTTGCGTTACACGCCCTATCCCCAGCCCACACATTTCGCAGCGGCTGCGGCGGCGGCTGCTGCTAATCAGCAGCAGCAACTACACCAACAACAACAGCAGCAACAGCAAAACTTAGCAAATGCTGTAGTAGCTGCCGCTGCAGGCGCACAACACACCCATACTTTCATACCACTCTCGGGAACATCACACACACCTTCTGCCATTACTGGTCACTCTCTTTTGCAATACGCTGCTGCTGCAGCTGCATCCAACCCTCATCAGGCTTCAGCCTTGTATGATGCCGCTGCTATGGTCGGTTATAAACGATTGCTAGCAGCAGCTGCAGCTACTCAGCTTAGACCCAACACCACCACAAATTCATTAGCTGCGGCTGCATCAGCACCCATGACTCAGTCACAGTTAAGACCAGCCACGGCTACTCTTACTTATCCCTTAACCGATTTATTATCGGTGCCGGGCTTAGAAGTGCCCACCGCCGCTCTGTATCAGTTGCAGGGCACAAACAGCCTTGGAATCTGACCACCTCCAGCAATGCTAACACAATTTACACGTCCATAATCGATTTCATACACCCATTAATTCTCCCATTGACACATTTAACACATTTATAGTTGTAATCACATCTTAAAGAACAAACAGTTCAAATTAAATAACAATTTTTTTTCCTTCAATCTAATAACTAATTGATCTATTGTAACAACAATTAAAATAATATTACAACAACTAAAACGTAAATTTATTTATATGTACATGTACGAGTACTTCTGAGTTAATGCTCTAAATTAGCTAAATAAGAATAAAACATGAGAATTAGGTTTAGTTTAACATTCTTAATGGATATTTAAGTTTTAAAAATCGATAAAAATTTAAACAAAGAAACTGAAAAGCCAACAAAATTTATAACATTGTGTTTTGTCTAAGCATTTACATTTAGCGTTTTACAATTTTACATAAATAGTTTAATATTTTATTTATAAATTAATAACGAACGACAAAAGCAGTCCTTTAAAAGTATATTTTCCATTTTTCACTATTAATTAAAAATCATATCAATTCATAAGAATTTAAAGGACTGACGAGTAATATTGTTGTTTTTTTTTCTAATGAAAATTAAATCGAATTAGACTATTAATGACTTTTTAGTCAATAAAACCGATTTGTACTTAACAAAACCAAATTATATTTTGGAAAAAGGAAATTGGATGTAAAATCATGCCATTCAGATTTCGTAGACAAAGTCTTATATAGAAAAATTATGTCAGTAATTGGTGGACATAATTTTCTATTTGGAAGATCATATGTATAATTGTTCTATACAAAAATTCCGCCAATAATTGACAAACGAAATTATCAAAAGACAAAATTCATGCCAGTGATAAAAAGAATAATGACAGTAATTGGCAGATAACATTTTCTATAAGAAAGATCATATTTCCAGACAAAATTTTCTTAGGAAAATATATCTCAGCAATTGACAAACAACATATTCTGTAGAAAAATCATGCCAATAATCGGCAGTAGCAACATAATAACAAACGTTTCTTATTATAATGGTATCGGTTCATTAATGCATCACAATAATGAATATGAATAAAAGAAGTCAGCATAATTTCTCAAATTAAACCGAAAATGTGCCAAAATGGTGTCGACATCACTCAAACCATAAAGCTTAGCTTTTGTAAAACTTTAACCGCATCTTGTCATGTTTGGTTTCCTGAGTTATGAGGAGTGAAATTTGGAGTAAACTTGAAAACCTGATTTGGACTGCTCACACAACAAATATTATTAAATATTCAATTCCATCTCAGATTCTTTTGAAACTTTGAAAATCAAACATTATGAAATCTTGACTGCCATAAAATATGACAAGAAGAAGTATTATTGATGTACAGTAATCCAGCAAAAACCTTGTGTAATGATTTCCATTAAGAACAACTTACTTTTCCGCACAAAATAGATACCGCTTGCATTACTTTGAAGTAGTTATATAACTACTTGCTGTTAAGTAAACAAGTTCGCTGTACTCATTACCATAATTGTTCGTGAAAAAAATTTATAGCGCAATAAGATAGTTGTGCAATAGACCAGTGAGTAAAACAGTTGACATCAAACACAATAATTACAAGTTCAATAATGTCACCATGCATTTAATTTTTAATGTATTTTGTGTATTCACTGACTTCTAATTAATGACATTTTTAAGTCATTATGCGGTATGTTATGTACTTGCCACCAATGGCTTCTCCATACTAAACTAATGAGTTAAAACGCCAAATTTGAAGTAATGAAAAGTATGTACTTGATATGATTGTTAGCATTCTAACTCAGGATTGGTTGCGTATAAAGTTTCTCTTCCTTGTATGTACTTTATGATAAACAAGTCTAGCAAAGTCGTTTGGTTCTGAATAACTCTGCGATCAGTAGGTCTTTTGCTTTTTTCATTACATTTCTAGTTGCTTCACAACAATTAAAACTGCTGCAAATCTATATTAAATGTATCATGACCCGATATCATCCAATTTCCTTCTGAAAACTAGTTTCTTACTTTTTTTATTTAAATACATTTAGCAAACTTAATTTAGTTATAAGATTAATTGCTCTACATATACGAGTATATATATTCTATACTGTATCATATAAATTATGTAAAATTTATGAAAAAAAAGTAAATTAATTCTTCAAAGATAAACAAAAATATTAGGGGCTTAGAGGCCGAATGTTTCGATTCGTTTTGAATATGATTTCTAAAACTTTTACTGTATTTATGTCATGAAAGAAGTAGAATATCTCTCTAGGTAAAAGTACAACATTAAGAATTATTTTAGAGAAAGCTAAATTTTATGTATGTAGTCAATACCAAACTACTGATTTGAAAGAAATAATTATAAATATTAAATACGAGATACAAATTCGTAGAATTTAAGTAGTGAAACACGTATCGAATCGAAAACAGCAGAAAATGTAAAAACACTTAAGTGAAATCAGCAAAACAAGGATTCTAAGGTAGACATTTTGTGTAAAGTCTTTTTAGATATTTTTAGCTCATTTTTTATATTTAAATGTTTTATTTTTCATAAAATGAAAAATTTGTTTGTGATACTAGAGCATTTATAAACTCAATTATAAATTATAACAAATCTTATTGAATAAATGGCACTCGTTCTTAGAGAAGTTGATATAAATTTTGCTTGAACTCAAAAGCCTTTATTTAATAAGTTGTTGCTTATTTAGAAGTTTATTCTTTACATTTCTCAGCTCAGAAAGTGACTGTTGAACTTTATTTTTTACTCTTTGTTTTTAATTGCTCTTCCTTTCTTTTCACTCTATTCAAATTTAAAATAGAAACAACAAAGTAAATTTTAGTAAAAGTTTTATGAAAAACTATTTTTATACAACTTTAATTAACAATTAACAACTAAATATTAAAAAAAATAACGAGACTTTTTAAAGACCGAGAATGGAAGTTATGAACTACATAATTAAACAAAAGGGACAACAGCACAAGAAAATATACAAAATTATTTAGCAATTGAGAGACAACAACTACCTAAATGCCCACTTAAAGGATGATATGAAAGGATAATTTAAAATAATTTCAAACAAAAAACCAAATGGAATTTTAATTAACCAATCAACAGCATCAGAATAGCTCAACAGCAGCCAATAATAATTTGAACGTTTTTATTTTATTATTATTTTAATCAAATATTTATATAGTTTTTTATTAATATTTAAGTTGTAGTCTGCAGAGAGTATTTTTTACTGTAAATTTCAGTTTGTTTCACTTAAATTTTTATGTGAACCTTTAAGTTTTTTTTTCAAAAATACATTACTTAAATATTAAAAATTATTTATCTATTTAATCTAAATATGAATGTATTAAAAACAAATACTAAAATATTTATTAATAGCCTTAGCAAAATTAAATTGATAACTTTTATTCATAACTTCTATTAGAAGAGTTACGAATTGAAAATGCTTTATAGCGCCATCAGTCGAAAGCGGGAAAGTAGTTTGAAATATTGAAAAAAAACTGAGTAGATCTTTACTTTTTCACTTCTTAATCCGGAACAACTCTATGGATTTAATTTGTTTATATTCAATAGCCAGGGCTGGGCAGTATTTGAAATACGTATTTAAAATACAAATACGTATTTTGTATTTTAAATACATACAATAAATATAAGTAGTTTGTATTTTGTATTTTAAATACCGCAATAGCAAGCACGGCACAACACTTCAGCCACCTATTATCGCATTCAGGGGAAGCTTCAACACTTTAGATAAGAAGCGGTGCATCGAAATTTTGGTTACATTGGAGTATCAGTACTAAATTTATGTATAAAAAGAATCAAACATTTTTATGTTAACCAAAATATGATTGAAATGTTTTCAATCTTGTTATTTAATTTAATTCATTTAGCTTGAGATCTTATGCCCAACATTTTTTAATAAATAACTTTATTTAACTCCGGCATTTCGCTAACACATTGGGTGGCTTCTTCAGGGGAAACGTTTATAACAAATTGGCAAATTAATATTATTTGAAAAAATATTTTAAAAAAGGTGGTAAATCGAAAATTGTGTTAAGTTTTTGTCACACTTTAAGAAGAACGAACATGAAAATCAAAATACACAAATATCTAAAATATTATAAATAAGTATGTTGTTTATTAATTAAATGTCTATAATTAATTTTTTTCGACATTTGTTATGTCCGTTTCATAGTTAATTCATTGTGAAAATTGTACTTTTATATGTTGTAACATTTCTAATATGTAATTTCGTCTGTAATTATTTTCCATATTTAAAATGACTGTATTTTCAAAATCAGGATAGTGATTGAATCTTGTGCATTGTAATGATAATAATCTCTTTAATAAGTTTTCTACTGCACTTTATATGCACTAATTGTCCCAAATATTATTTAAAAATGTATTGGATTTCATTATGCAGGGCTTTCTATGCGTATTTCACTGTTGCTAAAGCAGATCATCACGGAACCTTAGACAAATATTTTTAAAACAAACTGAAGATGTTATCATTTAAGTAAATTAATGTTTTTTTCAATATCAAAGTTTGAACAAGATTCCATAATCAATCATGTTTTTTTCTTGTTCTTACTTTACCATCACTACACTGGTTGAGTTTTTTCACCTCTAATTGTAGCTGGAAGATGGTACAGCGTTTTCAGATTTGGGGATTTTTCCCCAAATAGGGGTTTTTTTTGGTGATTGGGGATAGAAATTTTAGGAAATCCACCTGGGGATTTTTTGGGGAAAAGGCCCTTTTTTCGCTTCTGTTTTTCGGGGATAACATATTATTATAAATCTTGTTATTTAGTTTTTCTTTATTGTATTCAAATTCATGTACATATTGATAAATCATATTTTTCTGCTTATGGTGGTAACATTGAAAAAATTCGCAAGAGAATACAGTATGACTTATTAGAAGCTCTTCTTAGAATAAATACACACTTTAAACATAATTCATTTTGCTGTTCATTCCATTTTCTCAAATGCTAAAACTTTTTAATACAACCAACATGTGCAACAAAAATGCATTGGCTAATGATTCTAAAGTTTTTAAACGGATAAAAATTGATACATATGTTTATACAAGGCGTACATTTTAATGTAAAAACTTAGAGTTCAAAGTATAAATTAATTGTAATAATATTGCGCAAATGGATTTAATTAAGTAAATAAATATATACATGTGTTTCCTTTGACATAATATTATTTCATTTTTAAGGATATGTGGGAGATGAGATTATAATAATTATTTGGGCCTTTTGATTAAGTTCCAATTTATTAATTAACAAATAACAAAAAGCTTGATTATATTCAATATTTAGCAAATTTTGTTAAGAAAAAAAGTTTTATATTGTTTAAAGAATTTTTACAAATAAATGTTAAATATTCCAGCAGAATCTATCTGTTGTGACTATTGAATTTGACAAAGCTTTCTGTAATTTGTACATTGAAAATTCTTATTACAGGTCTGTGGGGATTTTGGAGATAAGAAATTTGCTATTTTCGGGAATTTGGGGATTGAAAAATTGCAAATTGGGGATGAAGTGTAAAATAAAACTGGGAACCCTGACAGCTGTACAAGATAGAGTGTTGCCAATAAGTATTTTTATTTGACCAAGTGCCGTCATTTTTATATGTGGAACATTTCTAATCAATTTCAATGTGTTTTAAGTAATATTTGGGACAATTAGTGCATAAAAGTGCATGTAGAACACTCATAAAAAATTTTTTAAAATTTCCATAAAAGTTCCACGTAATGATAATAATGTTTTGGTTATATATGTAATGTTTCTGTATTTTTTCAGATTCGATTCCGAAATTTATTGCAATTCTCATTGCTATTAGCAGTATATGGTGTCATATAAACTAAATTAGACATTTCCGAATCTATTCTTTGTTTTGCTAAACAATCTACCTAATGTTATGTACATATTTCTTATTATCATATAAATATCTGAGAGCTTTCTAAGAGGAACATACGTTAATGCTTTGCAAATCTTAGGCTCAGTTACAGTTGTTATTTTTAAATTATTGCAATTTTTATTTTGCCCTATCAATACACAGACCAATGATAGCGGGTAATTATTACTAACTAAAATATTTTTAATTCTTTCCAAAGCATATGGAATCGCTAATCCTCAATACCCTTTTAATCAGATTCCTTGCCGTATTAATTATAACCCTTCTAGGACGTTAAGAATAGTAGTTAATAATCCTTGCGGAAGAAGTGGGTTTATGATTCCTTCTTATTGCAATTGTATCTAAGCAGGAAATTTTAGAATTACATTCTTTTTCTATTATACATTTTATATAATCATGAAATAAATTCAATGTAAAACCAAAAAATTATCTATTTATTTATCTGAAATAATACAAAACAAATCGTTTAAATATTTTGTGGTAATTGTTTGTCTAGCATTTAAACTTGCAATACAACAAACTTCTACATAACAATGTCAACAATAATTGGAAAAGCTGGAGAAGATTCCATTGGAAGTCCCTTTTGTTGTATACATATCTTGTTATCATATTTGGAATATCTTTTATCTGCTCTAGAAGATTTCAAAACACGTAGAAAAAGGTTCCTTTCAATCCGTGTAGATTCTTTAATCATATCCCACTTTTCTTCAATAATATCTGCTAGAACTTTGTCTAATGCTATACTAGAAAATAAAGATGCAACATCTTATCAAATTAATCTTTCAGTTCTTTATCCTTTCTCTGAGTTGTAAAGAATCTTTTATATTATATTATAAGTTTTCTGTTGATCTCTTAAGAATATTCGTTATAAATTTTAAAAATGAAATAAATCTTAATGTTATCCAAAACATAATTTTATAGAACTTTGACATCATCGTTTTTTATCTCGAACGCACTTGCAAAAATCATATTCGGTTAAAGTTATTCAAAAAAAAAATATTTAACTGTTTCATCCAAACAAAAAACAACTATTTAATCGCAAATCTTCAATATAGACGGCTATAGAAAGAAAAAATCTTTCCTTTCGACTGGTGGTTTTGTAAGCAAATCAAATGTTTTTTTTATAGTTTTATAAAATCATCTTTTAGTTTTAGTTTTAAGTGTATTTTAGTTTTTAGTTTTACTAAAACCAAAACAATAATACTAATACGTATTTTAAATTACAACTAAAAACAAATATTACAAAATGGGATTAAAATTAGTAACTGTCGTTAAATAACAACGAACGGAAATCTCTTAGATAATCCTAGTATAACAAGTAATTTCACTTAAACGAATACCAGCAAATGAATCAAATAAATTTGTGTGCTAAATTATCACATTCAAAACTTTTAATTAGAAAACAACATTCTTAGAATTTTTTTATAAACAATAACTAAAATAAATACATACTCTTAGTCGATAAAACTTAATTAGTAAATAAGATTTAAACTATTATAAAAGTCAAAAACTGTCCTTAAATGTCTGTGTGTCTTTATTTTATATTTATCTACTATTTATTTGTTGTTATAGTGTGTTTAATGTCTTAGAGTAGGATAAAGAGAGAGAGAGAGAGAGATAGAGAGATACTTACATTCATTTAGTAATAACAAAAATACAAACAGAAAATCTAATAGTTTAACAAAAAGAATTAGTTTTAATTTTCATATATACATTTTATATTAAAAACATAAACTCTAGTTCACTCTAGTCAAACACTTTAATTCAATTATTAATTTTGTTTTTAAATCGATAAATTTTTGGTTATCCTAAATGTTTTAGATTATACTCGTATAAGTTAAAAAAATTAGCTCTTTTTTCTTTTCTTTTAACAAACAATAAAAATATTTATCTTCATATATATTCCAGTTTTTTTTAACTTTTCTATCAATTCTTAGAATTTGTTAATAAACAAAAAATTATGAAAATTTTTAAAACTATTTTATGGAATCTTTTAATAAAACTCTGTACGTTTTTTGTTCTCTTTCATTTTTTGTGTTGCTTTAACAAAAATGCCGAAAATCCAGACAACATCATGTGGGGACTGGGGACACTACCGGAAGGTGAGTAAGCAATAGAAATATTAAAATATTTATTATTTATTAATTTAAATAATCTCAAATTACAAATCAGACATACTAAACTGATAAGCTGGAAATCCATAAATATGGAGCCACGGAAAAAAAATTTAAAACTCTTTATTTGTTTTGGTACCGATTTGTCAATGCATATTTTTGCATATTTTACACTTTAAGCATATTTTTCGAAGCCCATTCAATTCTTCAGGGCATATTTTTTTTTCATTTCAATATACACGTAATTGCATTGAAATAAAATATCATTTAATCACTATAAAAATAGTGTTATGGTGTTAAACATTTATTTTAAATTTCTTCTCAGGTTTTCCTGCGGCTGCCTACGCTGCCTATGCTGCTGGTCGTGGCTACTCGGGCTATCCTAGCTTTGGTTTACCGTATCCTACTGGTGAGTTGAACATTTAAACCACTCAATAGGAATAACAAAATTGCCTTTAAAAACTTTTAGACACACTAACATTTTTTTTAATCCATATTCCTTTTTAAATAACTAAAAAAAACAAATATTTAAAACAAACTAATTTCCGCTTTAATCCACTAATAATTTAATTTAATTTGTCAAATGCTTGGTGCACGCTCAACTTTAAAAACCAAACAGTTCAAATAAAGCTAATAAAGCCAAATAACATTAAAAGAAATGCGCAAAAAAATTTTTATTAAAATAATATCATTATCATCATCATCATTAAAAAAACAAATTTACAGCATTTTCCATAGAAAAAAATAACAAGCTATTGTCATCATCAATTGGAGTTAATTGATACATTTTTTATTTTTTTTTCTTAATGGAATTATAAGAGAAAATTTGTATAGTTTTTAACACTTAACACGAGTATGAAATATTTCTTGCACGGGACTACACTTAACATTTATTCAGCAATTGTATGAGTAATTAAAAATGTCCTTACTAAATTCTACGAGGATGCATTTCTTTCAGACCAACTAACCTTCATTTTTCTTTACACAACTTTCATAAATATTTTTATTACTTTTAGTTTTTCTTTTCGATTTTTCTTTTCTTTTTATATTTTCATTTGCATCTGTGTCAGCTGGTGTCATGAGTGTAGTCCCGGAAAATCGTATTTTGATTGGTGATTATATGGTCTCTCCTTCTACAACAACAGCTTAAAACTTTCCAGTTAAAAATAAATTTTTATTATCTCTGTTTATTTTCTACATGAATAAGTGTTTGTTATTTAAGACAACTTTTCCAGGTTTTCAAAATTGAAAAATTTATTACAACCAAAGACATTGACCAAAAAAAAAACAAACAGACCAAAAAATTTTTAAAATGAATACTGCCAAACTACAAAAGAAATTTTCAATATCAGTTCCTTAAAAGACAATAAATACTACGTATACGAGTTTAAATATTATAAAACTAACTTCTATAATTTTCCTAAAACTATAATAAACAATTTTTTCCACACACTTAATTAAGTTGGAGTACATAAAATTATAAAAAAAATACACAAGAATGAAGACAAAACTAGATGAATTCCAATCCCCAGATTTCTTTTTTGCAGTTTGGCTAAAAAAATATAAGAACTGTTTACCTTTTTTATTATTTATTTAAAATTATTAATATTTTTGTTTTCATTCATATAATTGAAATTTTTAAGTGTTTTTTAGTTATTAAAAATAAAATTAATAAATAAATCGAATTATAATCATCTCGTAAAATGTTTGTTTTGAATTATATTTTTCTGTCCTTTTCATCCTGAATTTTGCTGGAGAAAAAAGTTATAAAAATATTTATGTTTTTTAAATTTATTTTGCGAAAACTATTATATTTCAATGTTGTCTATAACTGCTGCCACTTTCATTCCTAAGTTAAAATTTTCGATGACGCCATAAAACAAGTCAGTGCGTGATTTTTTTAGAACGAGAAGTCTCACTTATCGGGACTATTTTTGGGTTGCTCTTCACATCGAATAAATGAATTATGCGCACGCAACACCTGACGTTGACTTTCGGACGCTGTAAAGGCTGTAACACTGAAACAAAATAGTGTAAAACATTGACTTGGCTGACGCTTTATCTGCTGGGAATTGAAATTTATGTACGACGGAAATCAATAAGTATTTACAAAGTCATAAAACTTAAATCAAAGCGGGTTTCTACTTTCTCTTTTGCAAAATAATGCTCGGATGCATCTCGAACTGTTTCGATGCTGCATTCATTTTATTTTTCAGATTTGGTTAGATGAAACTTTTTCCAGTTTCCCAATTTGATGTAATAGTTCAGTGTAAATACATTCGAATCAACCAAAAAGTTGGTTCCGACAAAAATCTTTTTCTTATATTGTTATTTAAACATTTTGTAGAAACGTGGTAATGAACCCATTAATATCCTCCGATATCAGATCTGAGATAAAATGTGTTCAGACTTTAAAGCCAGACCGTGTAACATCTATGAAATATGATTTTTGATATATTTAATTCCTTCCATCCTTCCAAGTCTAACTTTTTTCTTTATCATCATTCTGCATTGTACTTTTTTGAATTTTTATTTTGGAGCATCAGTAAATTTAAGAAGTATTTTAACAGACTTATGTTTTTTTTTTACTTTTACTATAAAATAAAAATTATTTTCAACTAATTTTTTTGGGTCCTTAATGAAAACAATAAATAATTTTGTTCAGTTGAATTCGGATCTTAAGACACTGTTCTTGTGCGGTTCTAACAGGATGTTCTGACATTTATTTTCTTTTTATTATTTTAGGTATTCATGTGACTTAAAACATGTTTTACGAGTATTATTTTATTATTAATGTTTTTAGAAACAAATTGAATCTAAAATTGTCGCTTTCAAAATATATTTCGACTGTAAACTTTATTTTATGGCAAATTAGTGTAGAAAGAACAACTGAAAAATATGTGGCCAAGACCATTTAATATTTGTTCACCGTAAGTCAGAACGTAGACAGTCAATGTTACGGCTAAAACTTACAAAATTTCTTTCGAGAAATATAAATTATTTCAAGTGTATTAAAAAAGCAAATCATTGTCCTCTCTCTGTAATCGTTGTGCCTTTTCTCTCTAAGGTTTCGATGCAACCTAAACATGGCGCCATCATTTTAGAGGAACCCAATTCGATAACATAGAACTCGGTTGAAGTATTGTAAACGCAGGGAGCCAAAATCTGCCTTGAAGAACCATAAACCAGTTGCAATCATTAATTGCTCTTACTCACTTCTCAGCGCCTGGAAAAAAATCATAAACTTAAAATACTGCTGTAAAACTCCTTTATAACGAACTAGATTATAACGAATTCCTGGTTATAACGAACTAGCTCCAAGTTCCCGCCACTTCGATGGACATTGTCATGCAAAAATCCTTTGATATAACGAACTCGTTTATAACGAGTTCTCGTTTTAATTAACTACTTTTTACGAACTCGTAAAAATATGTATCAACTGCATTATTAATTTTTAATAAAACTTAAATTTTCAACTGGCACTTTCTTTAAACTTGTTTCTTGGACCGATTAAAAGTTGTGATAAAACTTCCTGAAACCGGTTTCATCCACTAAATGGCTTTTTATAAATTCAAAACTTCATAGTTATGTAATTTATAAAATAAATGCTATACAAATTTCCAACAGCCTTCAAACATTCTAGAACGAGGATGATTACTTCCGTAGAAATACTTATGAAAGTGGCAATTTCGAACGAAAGTCATTGGTTGCAATCAAAATGAGTAATAACTTTATTTATATATTCCGGGGGGCAAATTACGGCATTCGATATCGAATGAAATTTCAATACAAATTCATAAAATTTTGTATGGGATTTCGTTCGATATCGAATGCCATAATTTGTCCCCAGGAATTAATAAATAATAAATAACACGAGGATTTTTCAGAAAACCATTAAATTGGACTTATGAAAGTTTTTTTTTTTAATTTTATGAAAAGTTTTTTTAAGTACTCGTAGACTTGAAAACCAAATATTTTCTTTAACGTTGCAGAGTGCATAAATATCAACCTCTCGACGGTTTCGTATTTCATTTATTTTCTTTTGCTGCCCACAATTCCTTTAGATTTGCCCATTTTCTAACAAAACATCATAACAGATTTTTTTATGTTTCTCGTAAGTTTTTTTTCTATAATTGAAATGTAAATGTACTATAATTTTGTAGGCTTAACTATTTGCGGAATCGGTAGAAGCACGTTTGGTACGTGTAATACGAATACAGGCCGGCGACCCGGTACTGGCAGCGGTGCCAATTCACAGCCAACTGCAGCAGGATTTCCCCATCAAGCATTAACCCTGCCCTTAGCCACAGCTCTAACACGCACAGCTGCTATTAAATCACATTTCCTGGGCATCAACAACTTTTAATAACACACAGTGCTTTTGTGAGATGTTTCAGAACTATATCCTTTTTAGTTTTGACTTGAGTTCTCAATAATTTCAGAGACCAAGGAGGAACTCGAAAAGAGAAAGAAACTGTATTTTTTACACAAGTTAAAACAAAATACTCTCTCTAAGTTGCCAGTATTAAAAGGCATTTAATTAATTTACAAAGCAGCTAGATTTTAGATAAAAAGTTATTATTATACACTGTAGCACAACGTTCGTTCGTTCGTTAATTCATTTTCTATATAATAAATAGATCGTAGTTTGTTTATTAGCATTCGTAATATCTCTCTTAACTTTTTATAATCATATTAATCACACAAAATATAGTCCGCTAAAATACTTAACTATTTAATCGTATTTACAAAAATAATTATTTTAACTCAACTCAAGTAGCAATTGAATGTTTGTTTATTTATCGTAAATCAAACTTTAAGCGACTCGTAGTAACTGTACAATTTAAACGTCAGTTAGATCCGTTCAGGCAAAAAAACAAAGAAACATAGTTCAGATGCACTACGCAAAGTGTGATTATTTTTTATCTGACGTTAATTGTCTTGGAATGATCTAGTTTAATTATTAAATAATCCAGTTAAAAAATTAGACAACAATTACTCATTCAAAGAGAATATTTACTCTAAAACTATTTAATCTTGTAGTACTCGTATATAATAGATGTTTTAGATTTCCCACGTCCGTTTTCTTTTCTTTTCAAGTAAATTCTCTTTGTAAAGATGCTGAAATATGCATTATCTATTGAAATTTTTATTTTATAATAATATTTTGTTACTAAATGTTTATTAAATATTTTATAGAATCATTTTTGTTTATCTTCCTGCAACCTTAAAATTAGATGGGACTAAAAGTCATTTCGAAAATATTAAACGAAGATTGTATAAATTTTTTAAAGCTATTGCTTTTTATCAAAAAAGTTGTCGCTTCTCCAGTTCCTTTTATTGGGTTTTTTGGCTGAATTCTGTATAACTTGACACAATATTTCCATACAAAATTTCTTTTATAAAACTTTTATAAACCAATATAATTTTGAGTGCTTTTAAAAAATCTGAAAATGGTGAGTGAAATTTGCATTTGCAATAGTTTTCACTTAATAACACAAACAATACGAATCGTAATCTGGCTCCAATCATTCAAAATCTTTGATTTCTTTCATTTTGTGAGGATTTTCTCTCTTTTCAAGCGAATATATTTTATTTTATTGATTTTTTCGACTATCAGATCAATTACAATTTGATTTCATCTTGCATGATTCTATGGAAAGTCCAACGACAAGTAGAAAGGTGTGAAAGGCCCTCAACAAACTCATCGCAATTTTCTTAATTTCTTCTGTTTAATGTTTGTAATCTTTGAAAGTATAACTAAAATTTGAGAACCATATTTATTTTTTTCTTTTTTCAATTTATATGTAGATAATTTTTATATTTAATGTGAATGAAAATTTTCCTCAAAATCTCATTTAAAAACAAGACGTGACAACACGTAGATAACTGATATTCACTAAACACGAATTAAAAAACCCAAAAATATTCTAATTTTAGCAAAACTAATGGTGATATTGAAAGTTGAATCACTGATTCATTTGAAAGTTTGCAAGAAAAAGACAAGATCGGGGATTCTCAATGAACTCCATCACTTATTTGTTTCCTTGTTTGACTCTAGTTGCATTGAAAAAATTCCCTAAATTATGCCATTTATTTCTTCAACTTCACATACATAAATATACATACTTGCATATGTACATAAATATATTTAAATATTTTACATTTTTAAAGATTGCTAGTCAAATAATTTAAATGTGTTTCGAATTGTTTCTGTGTTCTTTTTAAAAACGTTTTAAGTTGCCCCCGAAATACAGGAGTAACCAATCCGCACACAATTACTATCAAACTTTAAGTGCTTGTAGCTTTAGTAACATTTAGTTTAATTTTGTTTAACTCTTTTCATAAAAAACTTTATTTACAATCACTTCTCATAAATACATACAAATAAAACAATCGTATTTAAAACATTAGTTATTCAAACATAAACATAAACACGAATATATTAGCCTACGAAGTAGTTATTTAAAGTATGCTTCTGCAATTAGAATTAAAAAAAAAGAAAACATTTAATAATTTTATACATTTATATATTTGTATTATTTTTTCCCCCGCATTTAAATAGCACTTTGATGATTTTTCTTTTTTTATTGTTTAATAGATTAAAAATGCATTTTTATTTTTAATATTTTCATTGTTAAAAAAAAGAATATCTATTTTTTAAATAAATTGTAGATTTGGCAATCATGTTGATAGCTAATATGCTTACTTTTGTTGAATAAAATGACTATAAATGAAAACCCCAATATTTATAGTTAAACAATAAAACAAATAAATTTTAAAAAGTATTTGTTTATAAATAACTAAAAAATAAAGTGAATTTTATATAAATTTTTTATATATTAACACAAACCAAAAGCAATTAATATTAATTTTAGTTTTCAAAATAAATTTGTGAAAACATTAAGGACTTCAGGTGTAATGTTTCAAGACATATTCTTGCACGACATGCACTTTTTGAATAAAAATCTCCTTTAATTGAACATTAAATGAATACTAAACAAAATATAATTCTAGCGCTTTCATTCATTCAGATTTGAGATTCAGAATAAGAGTAATTTTTAATCGAGCGATTTATAAAAAAAAATTGGATTTCGCGATTTAAAAATGAAAAAATAGGCATTATTCTTTTTTTCACTCAGTCGACTTACAGAATAGGTCTGCTACTAAATTTTTAAATAAATAAAAGTGCTGCTTACATAACACAGACAGTCGACTCGTCCAAAAAAAATTTATAAAAAGTGGATTTCATATACATTTTCTACTCAAATGAACCATTTATGTCATTTAAGTTTGGATGAGAAATCAATAAAATTTTATTAATTTAATCAACTCACTTACCTGTAAATCTCCTAAATAATTTTGAACCTGGCATTTGCTATTCTATTTCTTTAACATTATTTTTTTATACGTATTATTATATTTTATACACACACGATTTAGTTATTAAGAAGCATTTTTATATAATCAAAAAGTCAATGACAAACATAAAACAAATAATATTGTAAAATTGAAGAGAAGCTTTTATTAAAAATTTTACATTAAGCAATCATTTGTTAATTATTAAAATGAAAAGAAAATAATTTTTAAAACAAAAAAGAGATGTGTTTTGAATCAATTATCCATCCATTTTTTCTGCAAAAACAAAAATATACACATATATATTTAATATTTTGCAAACAAAACAAACGTATTTAATCAACAACAAAAACAAAAAAAAATAATAATATTTTTAAAAATAAAATTTGCATAATGCTTGTCCTTGCTTTTTTACGCATATTTACTAATAAATTTAAAATTTATATCTATAAATTATATTAACAAGAACAACAAACGAATAGCACAACAACAAAACAAACAAAAATTTATAAAAAAAATTGTTTGTCAAGTAAAAAAATTGAGAATATTTAAAAAGGTATTTAACCAACTGAATGAAAAATCAGCTAAAAACAATACATACTTATAACGCTAAATACGAATAAAAATAAAAATTAAAAAAAACATTTAAATTATTTACATGCACATACATACAAGCATTATAAAAGTTTATTACACTATACAAAATATTTATAAAAAAAAATAAACAAAAAAACAACAAAAAATATATTTATAAAAAAAAGAACAAGAACGTGTTACTTATCAAACTTAATTAATATGATTGCAAAACTAAATAAAAATAATAATAACAGCAACAACAACATAAAATGGCTTGAATAAATTAGTTATAAAAACGATTTAAAAAAAAACAACCAATAATAATTATAAAGTAAATAAAACAATTATTATAAAAAGAGAAAACCCAAGCAAATCTTTTTATCATAATTTTATACGATTCAAACATGACTGACTCTTTTATATGAGTGACAACATTTCGCAACAAACATCAGTACAATCGCTTATCTCCATTGCAGCCAAAGAAAGATGCCGTTGTTATTAAGCCTCGTTGTGTTTTCAACTAATTATTTTTGTAATTGTCGGTATTTTCACTTTTATCTCGACAAAATAAATTAAAATCTAACGACTAGAGAATCACTTCATAATATGTCCTTTCGACCGAATTTCCAAAATAAAAGAACCTCAATAAAAGCTTCTTTAATAAACTGAAACAACAAACATTAATCTTTACATTGTCTGTCTGCTTGAGATGAATAAAAAGCAAACTTTCTCGCAAATATTTTAAAGCTCATTGTTGTATGCGAATGAACAAGAATAGAGAAAATTAAAAGTAAAACTAGAGGAAATAAAGGAAAAGTTTTATTACAAAAAGGCGATAACAAAAAAAATATTCCAGCCATTACCGCCCGGCCCAGTGGTAAAAATACACATTACGTAATCGCTGGTATAAACATGATTTAGTAGGAAGCAGTGCTTCGTTGTTCTATCGCTTAATTTCTCACTGAGATTCAAATTAAAGTGTTATAGGATGTTTAATCGGCGTACTGTCGTTTAGGTAATAAGCCACGATGTCAGTAGGCATCACTAACGATGCACTTATGTACATCGAAAGCCGAGTTGTAAGCGAGCTTAATTTAACATAAAAATGAACCAATTGTAAACAGTAATTGACTATACGCTCAGCATATGTATTATATGCATTACAATCTAAGCAGTAATTAGATTCCTCGCTTTAGATCTGACACTGACGTCATTGATTGTTGTCGTTGGACAGTTATAGAAGGGAACAAAAGCACAAAAATTATCGGAGAAGTTTGACAGTGTATGTGTGCCTACAAATGCATACATACATATAATCGTATGCTTAAATGTGTGATTGTAATTAAAAGATTTGTAGAAACCATATTAAAGCGATCCATAACTTCACATTCTTAAATGTACGATTTTCAAGCATTAGCACCAAATTATCATAAGCGACAAACTTTTATTTTTGAAGAAAAAAGTAGTTTTACTATTTTTAAATTTAAACATTTTAAACACAAATTGTCGTTTACTACAAAATCTGAAATCCAGTGTTTTAAAAGTTATCAAAAATTTGAAATTTTTACAAATTTAAAAACTATCGATAGTTCGATAAAACTTTATTTTCAATGAAAAAAAATCTTTTTGCAGAAACTGTCTCTTGACTTAAATTTAGATTCGTCATATTTACATATCGTGAGTACTAAAAGTAGTTCAATATATCAAAAGTAAAACAAAGTTTTGCGTATGTCACAAAATCAAAAAGAAAATTAGATAAGACCTTTTCTCCTAAAAACTCAAGAATTGACCAGTCAAACCTGATGTGCGTGAACCGGGTCGAAGATCTTCAACTTTTGCTCCCGAAGTAGTGCAAATTCGGATAATCTAAAAATTTTGTTTTATATATACATAATGTTGAAACTTTAGACTCAATTTCCTAAAGCAAAATTTTTTGGAGATAACTTCGGGACGACGAGTTGTTAAAAAGGTTAAAAGAATTACATGTTTACAGAGTAGTAAATAATATTTTCTTAGAAGGATTTTTTTCAAAACACAATATAGTTTAATCGATATAAGTTTGTTTTACAAAATATGTATCGTTATGCCCAAGAAATCTTGTTCAAAATCTTTTAAGAATCAGAGGGCTGGGTAATTACTTTTTGTTTACAAATTTGTATATCCCTGCTGTAATTTCGCTTGTGATAACTTTTAATTTTTGTAAGAGAAAATAAATTTTCAAAGAACTATGGTTTTTATGTTCGTAAAAAGTTTTAGAAAACATTTCTTTAGACAACACTAGGATCAGCAGTATTTAGCTACAGTTTATTTTTATTGTTTAAATTTAAGGCCTCGTTATATCATGATTTGACACTTTTTTGTTGTTAGTAAAAGTGAAAAAAGACAAAAAAAAGACAAAAGAACAGCGTCAACAGAAAAACCGAGATACATAAAAATATAAAAAAGTCATTATGGGGAAGGTCATTGAGAAGAAAACTAAAAAAGGAACTCATAAAACAGACAGACGGACAAAAAGGGTGCAATAATTTAAACGTAATAATTTTTCAAGCGGTTTGTTGATATTTAACCCATTTTTTATCAGAAAACTGGAATGCTTTGAAATTGCCTGGAAATTGTGTTTTAGTTTTTTGAATTTTTCAAAATCGAATGACAACATCAAAGGCCAAAGACGAAGAACATATAATAAGTAACGCTGAGAGGTATATTTTTTCTCCATTACTGATGATAATATTCTATTTCGTTTATTAATATTATTCATCTTTATCTAAATAACTTCGCCGCCAGTCTTGCTAAAAACTTGCACTTATTACGGAGATTTGTTATTGTACATCTTCATTTTTAATGGGTTAATCTTTTAGTTTATAAATTTTACCTAAAAACGTCCTCCCTCATCATCTCTAACACTATTGCAAAGCCATCGAGCTTATTCGGTTCAAACCAGCTGCCAACGAACAAGTAAATTGTAAATAAAGCTTTTGGGTTATCAACGAAAATGAACAAATTCATACTCCAAAAGATTTAACGAGAATATGCGATATAAAATTAAAATTAAAACCACTACAAAAGCAACAAGAAGATAAAACATGGAAACCTTTTCTTTAAGTACAACAGCGTTATTGAACACAACTACATAAGTCCACAAATAAGAGGAGATTCTGAACAAACAAAGATTCACAAAAAGGTCAGATTCAACTTAAAAGTAGAGTAGAGTTAAAGCAGAATTTATTTATTGAAAGAATCCTTTGTACTGTAATTTTTCAAATAAACAATTGTGTTTTTTCATAAAAATACAAACATACATTATCTCTATATACAATCTATATAAATGTATAACAATAGTTTAGAGTTGTTGGTGTAAACATAATAAAAAATTTCATTTTGTAAGGAAACCAATAAAAAAGATTTCATAGCAAAAAGACTTCCTTTTCCATTTCAATTTGACTAGATTAACATAACTTTCGATCTGTATATTTTCATAAATGCTATAAAATTAAAAAGGTAAAAAAAACGTTTGTAAAATGTTTTCGCTTACAATTTTAAGGAGTAAGAATATTTGAAGCATTTTACGAAGAACGAAAAGGTTTTTATTTGCAATTTAAAGTTATTCCTTTCTGCTAATGAATGTTATAAAAATAATTCGCATTTAAACTGAGAATACTTCAGAAACATCTATCAAAGATATCTTGGCGAATAAAAGGATGTTTGAAAATAACTCTTTTCAATTTTATTCCTATAAATTTGTAAGTTTGACATTTGATAGAAAAAATCATTTTTCAAATCTGCACAGAAGGCTGAGCACGAATAATCCCGGAATATGGAGGTCTTTTTAAACTTGTAGAATAGTAACATTATTGATATAATTATATAAATATTTAAAAATAAGTAGTTTATTAGAACTTAATTCAATATTTGATATACATATTTTAAATTAAACACTTTTTTTTCATTTGTTATCACTTGTCATTGTAGTCTTGATCAAAAATCAGTTAAATGTTTTCAATAAAATAATAAAATTAGTTGTAAATCATTCACAACTTGATTGTGTATAGTTCTTAAAAATTAATTTAAAACAATAAATTATCTCTAATATTTGTTAGAAATTTATATGATACTATTGAATATTCTAAGAAAATTATTCCTATGAAAAGATTTTGAATTAAGGTGCTGTCACGCTTGACAAACATTTGCCAAAAAAAAACGAAACCACTACTTTTGCTTAGGGTTAGTGTGATTTAACTTGGATTTTATATCACAAAATGAGATCAATTATGCAGCAATATGCTATTTTTATATTATTTTTAATAAATGCGAGCCCATATTTAAAAAAGTATTGGAATTAAAGGAAACGCAAATTTTGCTTGTCTGTTGGTCACGTTTTTTCGGCAAATATTTGGCAAGTCTGACCGTACCTTTAGTGTTAAACCGAAATGCATAAAAAAATAATCAAAAATCAATGCCGCCAATTTTTTTATAGCATTTTTTTAAACTTTACATTCCAAAATTTCAAATTAATTCAAATATATAATGCCTATTTGTACTTGAATTGAATATATCAAATTTACATAAATGTTTTCGATTAATTATTGCTATTACACTTCTCGACGCATTCACTCTTTTTCAGAACCTTCTTTTGTAATAAATCTTAATTAATAGACTAACATAAATGAGCTGAATATTTTTAGTGTTTCTTATTGATGTCGTTTGCACTGTAAAGATTTAAGAATTTTTAAATAATAAATCGCCCCCTAAGGCTTTCCTTCAATATTTATGTCGTGTCCTGCAAAATGTCATTTGAAAAGGACTATCAATTCCTTTTTAATTAAACTATTCATCTCTCACTTTCGACTTTCAAAAATCTTCTATTATTCGAATTGAAAAAAACAACAAAATACATGGCTGTGCCAACACAAATGACAAATATTGTAAAAATAATTTATATTAATGTGAATATACAATGCGTTTCTTATACGCAGATGATTTTCATATTTTTATATATTTCTCAGCCACCACAACAAGATGCTTTAATGATATTTTAATATAAACACACACACACACATATACACATAAATAAAATGATATTGGAAGAGAAGTCAAATTATATAAAACTGTACATAAATCCCAGCAGGTATTGTGGCCTTCAGATTCAGATCTGTCAAAAACATGTTAGTGTCAAGTTTTAAAAAATCATAAAATCAAATTTTTTGTTTTTTATTTAAATAGGAACAAATCGTAAGGATATATCAAATGGTGTGAAAGAAACTCACATTTGAATTCTATTTGTTGTTTGATTTACCCAACAAGACATTTTACATAAATTAATTGGCATAATTGATTATTGAAAGATTGTAGTATTTTGCAACATTTTTAAGGTAAATATAGAAAATAAAATTTATTGTGATATTTCTTCCTTTTACTAATAAAAATCATTTAACTAATAAATATATACACATACATACATACATATAGAAGCCATTGTAGTAAAAACTATACATACATACTCGTACGTACTTATTGCAAAAGTACAAACTCAAATATACAAAAGTAAAAAAAAACTGTAGCTAAAATCTTAAATAAAAAAATATGTTTAAACGTTTTAAAAATAAAAAAAAGACTAAATACATTTTATGTTAATGTATTTTTTGATTTTTTTTTTCACATTTTTTACGTATGAAAAATATTTTATTTTAGTTTAAAATGTTAACCAGCAAATATGGTTTGGAAAAAAAGTTAAACCACCATTCGAAATTAAAAAAAAAAACATAAATAATGTGGTTTTTTCCCCTGCACACAACCACTAACACAAATATTTTATATGTACATATTTATATGGCCACGTATGAGCCAACTGTACATAAAAAAATCAGTTCACTATTCTAGACAGCGCACAAAACACAAATATTTTTCCATATTTGGAGTTTTTAAAGGATTTTAGCTGACCAGGGATAATTCCTAGCGAATAAGCCGCAATAATATTTTTGTTTCAAAATCTTCAAGGACTATGAAAACCTAATTTTCTTTTTTAACTTATAAAAAGTTATAAAAGTGACAAAACAAAAATACTAAGTTTACAGGACAGCAAGACAAATATTTGATACACAAAATATTGGAAAAATATATAAAGTGTTTTCCATGATGTATTTTAAATATTCTTATCAATCGACACATTTATTGTGACATTTACCGATACTTATCTGCATTTTTTGAGTTACTACTATTTGGTCGAGCAAAAAACAAACATTTTGTTCAAATATTTTCAACATAATTTTCGGATGGCTCATCGTTTTTTGCAGTTCAAATCGTACATAAATGGAATACCAGATCCTCAGCTTTTAGAAACTTGCAATAACTTGAAAAACAAAACACTTGTGAATTGCAGTATTTTCGGACTATTTTAGGCTATTTAATTAGAAAAATAAATATTTTTTTTTATCAAATGAGCAATATAGTTGATATTAACAACAATAACTCCTTCAAAAGGACGAGTTCAATACTGACAGCACTTTTTGAATTTTTTTTTGAGTCTTGTGAATTCAATCTTGTCTCCAATGACATCGCCATGTTAAGGTAATGAGTCAAAACGCAGTGGAAATTATGTACTAAGTATTTTTGTTTGCATCTTAACTCATTACTTCGTCATAAAAAGTTTTTCCTGGGCATTTTCACAGTTTGGGCGAATTTTTTTACGTACAGTTGACTCATACATGACCAACAAACACAGATTGAAATATTTAAAATACAATGATTTTATCAGTCGATTGAAATTGTTATTCTTAATCATTTGTTCTAAAATACAGACATAAACTTTGATTTTGAAAACCTGCATGTTTGCTGGGTGTATAAATCATTTCATAAACACACATGAATATGTACTATTTAGTAGATATGTGTATAAGTACATAATAAATTATTAGATATCCCCCAAACAATTTTAAAAACTTATTTATTTGTATTTGCTTGCAACATATTATTGTCAAGAATTTCCTTTCTTTCGAATTGTTTTACTTATATTATTATTTATTTCTCACACAATCATTTGCTTATAACTTCTCAGTAGATTGGTGGATCGTAAGCAAATGTTGACAAAATTTAAGTTAAAGGACGTGGAATTTGAAAAGATAGAATAAACATCAAAAACATGTTTTTCAAGAGAATCTCTCATCTTTATTCTTAAATTTTGAATGGATTGACGTATCAGCGCCAAATTCTAAAAGTATGTTAGCCAGAGAACTATCCAAGTCGACTTAGCATAATTAGCATTATTTTTTATTTACAACAGAAATTTTTCTTTTATAGTTTAATAATAATTTAAATAGTTTTAAGCTTTTCACGTTTTCTTCTCTTAAAAAAGTGCCAAGGGCTTCATTTTATAAAACAAAAAGTTCAACTTTTCAAGAATATGGTTTATGGTCTACTGATGATTTGGCATTAGCACCAATGAAATGCATGTGTATAGACTTGCTAAAAAAACCCCTCAGCAAACAAAAGTGTTTGAAAAACAAAACGTTCAAAGTTAAACAAAAAAAAATTATTTTAAAAAATTTTTTTAGATTAAAGAATTGAAACTTTATAAAGTAGCGAAAACCTCCATCTATTAAGTCACAAAATAATCGAAGTTATGTATTTACTGAAATAAAAACATATTTACGTTATTGATTTAATATACACTAAAAGATCGGTATTTACATGAATAAAGAAAGATATCCGACATAACACAGTTCGGCGGAACAAAAGCAAAGTTTGTGGATCTTAACTAGACAACAACCGAAATTAAATATATTTTAAGCGTCGCTTAGCACTTCGCCAGCATTTTTTGTTATACATAAATAAAATTAAATTGGCAAGTGCATTAATAACATTTTATTAATATTATTCATAGTTATTTATTAATATTTATTTGCGTCTTGTATGAACTGTTATTAGCAAAGAAACCCATTTCTAAAGTTAATATTTTTCATCAAAAATGCATGTTTATTTTATAACTTAATTTCTACTCCTCTTAATTAAATATTCAATTTTATATTTAAAGAAAAATTAAAAGCTCTCAATGTATAATGAATATAAAAGTGTTTAAACTGCGATTGCATAAAAATTATAATAAATATTTAATAAATATTACTGATTTTGCGGGTAGGAATATTTCTATTTTAGAGAGTTTAAGCCGCCATCAGTGTGATTTTAATTATAATTATATAAAAATATGAACTAAACATTAATTATAATATGAACTTCCTTCAAAACGTTATGGTTGAATAGTTGAGTGAAAGATAAAATAAAAATGTTAAGAAAATTTTTGAATTGGAAGCAAAAAGAATAAAATCAGAAGCGTATGAAATTTTCTTAGATAAAAAGTTTATACGAAGATTAGTAGTTCAAACGAAAGTTATTGAAGTTATTAGAAACAATTTGAATTTGATAAGCGCAAAAGTTCTTTTTAAATTGATAGCTGACCAACTTTTAATGCAGAGCACGTCAATTTTCGTTTTAGCTCACCATTCAATGACAAATAGACTTTTTAAAATACAAAAACTATAAGTATTTATTCATTTTCAATTTTTAAATTAATTAACTTGATTGTTTTCTTATATTGCACACTTTTGACTTGAATAATGAACATTTTTGCTGCTATCTCTTACAATATGATCGACATGAAGAATTAATAAATTGTTACATCAGTCTTTTGCATATAAATTAGACCAAACTACGCACCTTTAAATGGAATAAGTCGTATTGGATTTTAAGTAAATTACTTAAGATTTTCATGCTTCCATTGAGATCAACAATCTTTATCTTGTTCTTTTGTTAGTGACATTCCTTCATTTATTTTATATTTTAAAATTTATTTATTTTCTTTGCTATTGTGCAATAAAAATTGAAGAAGAAAGCTTTTAGTTCCTTTTCAATGCTTTTGTTGTCTTATTATCGTTTCCTATAATCAATCACTGGTTGTCTTGTGTTTTCCTTCATTTATTCTGTTTTCATAAAATATCATCTTAAAGAACTCACACAACTAAAACTGCTGCCAGTAAAATTTAATTTAGAGCAACTCGTAGTAGCATAAAAGTTTAATTTAGTTTTTCTTTTCTTTTGTGTTACTTATACAAAAGTTCCTTGTAAAATATTATTCATTTTGACACTAACAATATTCTTTAACGATTAATTACAATTGCCCAAGCATAAAAGTAACCACCTTCGTAGTACGTTTCACACTTTCCGACATCAACCTTCTACTCGTATGCAAAGATAATTGAAATCCTTTAACAGACGACACACGCAAACTTTTGCTGCTGACACGGATGGATATAAATGTCAACTGTTAAAGCATAAAAAAAGTAACGTGCACACACATATAATTATATCTGTGTACGTGTAAGTGCATTCATCTAAAGAAAAATATAATAAATATAAAAAAGAATATAACTCTGTATATTTAGTCGCAAAATAAATTTATTAGTGAGTTTTGCCCATATTCTTTATTCAATTATTTAGTTTCATATGGAGTAATAGTATTAGTGTTAATTACTTTTATTATAAATGTATGTGTAATTTCACATATTTAATTTATGATCATTATTTACAAATATGTATGTGTATCAAATAATTACCACTATGAATATATAAATAAATATTATTAAATTGTAATGAACTTTATGTTTTTCTCTTTCTCTTTGCCTATCTTTTTCCCAATATTATTATTGTTTCCCGATTATGTTTTGCTTGTTGTTTGCTGCATATTTAATAATCTTTAGTTGATTTAACTAATGGTCAGCTAACGCCAAACAATAATACACCGTTGCTAACTCAGGCATTATCGGGTAAGTATTTGAACTTCTTTTGTTTTTTGTTTTTTTTTAACTTTTCAAATGATACTAAAAATTATCGGATGGATTTCATATTTTTTAACCGACTTCAAAATAAGGAAATTTATAAAATAATTTTTAAATAATTTGAAAACTATTTGCTATTGAAATCTTAGGATTTTTTACCAAAAGCCATTTTTAAATTTGATAAAACGATTTGTAAGCATGTTCCAACTAGTTCGGATCATGATACGAGTACGTACGAGTGTTGGCAGGTTGCTTAAAGTAAAATGTTTGCGCAAATGTTTATAATAAGGTTATATCATCATTGAAGTGCAGCTCAATGATAACGAATGATAGTGAAAAATAAAAAACAGGTTTGACAGATGACGCCTAATTTATGTATTAAAACTTTTTTCTCCTAATACATTCCATTAGATTAAGATTTGACAAGATATTTAATTGTTGGCATAAAATTAAAAATGTATGAATAGTAAAATACAATCCATATGATAAGTAATCATCAAAGAAAAGTATCTTCAACAAACTAAACAAGGGACTGAACCAACTGAAGTCCAATTAAGATATTTCATTTTAACACTTGTTTTTTTCATACTTTTTTGGATTTTATTTTGTTTATTTATTAACAAAATACATATAAATATGAATATATTTTTGAGAAAAATATTTGTTCAGAATCCACTTTTTACTTTTTTCCCATGCCACCATTGCAAAATATGTTAATAAAATACGCAGACAAAAATGGAAATCAGGAAAAGTCAAACTCGACTTTGAATATTGATCATCGAAGGGAGTGTAAAATTGAGTAAAATTCTCTTCTTTTTTTATTGACACCATTGAAAAGTAGCGCCAATTGGGAAATGATAATGAATAATATTAATCTTAATGCATGTAAACATACCTTATATATGTGCATCTAATTTTCTACAGCGAAGTAGCAATTTCAAGATAAAGGTCATTCCAAAATATCATTATTTAACATTTGTAAGGTTTTAATTAACTCCAACTCTTGCAACATACAAAAATTTATTACACAATATACGTACGTTCGTACTTACATTTTGAAATGAAAATGTTTAAAAATTTCTGGTTAATATTTTTTTTTCTTTATCGTTCTAGTCATGAATAATTATCAGGCAGCAGCTGCTGCTGCCCATAGTTTTGCAGCACCATCAGCATCGCCTCATGCTACTACTACGCGGCAAGGGTTTCCATCTACCAATTCTCCGGGGCCCACCATTGATATGTACAGTTCAACAACAGCCGATAATGTGGGCTATGTTCAAGCAACCAGTCCTCAGCCCTCAGGCTTTCCAATTGCCGTGAGTCGAGCTCCACTCAACTACAGCCCGGTTTGTAATTTAAAAAATACTCTTATCTCCGATAGTATTAGTTTTCATTGTTGACACACTTCATTATTCATTATAGATAATATTTTTTTTATTGCGCTTTTTTATTTCGTTTCGTCTTCATATCAATCAAAGCTACTTTTGTATTATTTTTTATTTATTTTTTTATTTTCTATTTTATTATTATTGGGAACTCACAATTGTATCTTATTATTAGTCATCTCTACTAAGTTGAATAAATAAAAACAACTGTTTTATCATTTAAAAGAAATAAATAAATAAATAGTTTAACGGCTTGGTCGGTAAAAGTCAGTTCCGTTTATATCAATTTCCGTTCAGGTTTTTTTTTATTGCACATTTTTTCTTTCCGTTTTTATCTTAATTATAATTTTTGCCCCCTTCCTACTTCTACAAATTCAATGTATGTGTGTTTGATTTAAAATGTTTATATCTCTCGTCTCGTTTCCGTTTAGATCTATTCATTGAACTTTGCGATGGCTAATATATAAGACTGAAATCCTAAAGCAGTTGCACAAGGTAGGATTTTATTATTTTATTGCTTATCTCTGTTTTTATTTGTAAATCGATGTATCCATCTCTACAGAGTTCTTAAGTGTTTTAGCTGTTAATTTCTTTATTTTTATACTCCGCCGTTTTAAATGAAATAAGTATGTATGTGTTCGTATGTAAATATTGTGATTCTATGTGAACGTATGATTGATATACATGATTGTATACTGTATACGTTCCAGATGAAATCACTTGAATTAAAATTGTTGTGTATTCGATTTAACAGATTTCTTAATTGTTCATTTATTTTAAATAAATTATTAACCCAGCAACCGGCTAATGGAGTTATTCGAGTAATATTATACATATAAAAATTAAAAACAAATGCAAGCCAATGATGCCAAACGTGAAGAATTTTCCCTTTTTATAGGGAAGTTTAATTGAGAAATTTCAAGCGAATGGAAAGAAGGATCGATTTTCAATCTTAAGGAAAATATAAGAAATATACTATTGTTGTCAATAAAAATTCTAAAATGACATAATTTTGATACTGCAGAAATAAAACGTACCCTAGAAAAATAATACATAGAGACTATGAAAGGAAAACAATACACGATTTCATTTCTATGCATTTGTTTGGGAATAGATACATACTGCCGAAACCTTTTTGTCTTGTTCACATAAACACCCAGTTCATGCCAGAAATTGAAACTGCGATCGCCAGACTAATAGTATTGTATATTATCAACCAGACTATTAGGGCACAACGTACATTTTTAAATTATTCGCCCATCTCTATAATTCATTGTGTTAATAGAAGAAAGATGCAAATTGAATAAATAAAATATGACGTAAAGTAATTAAATTATGAAACAAACAATACGTTTACTTAAAGTTTTGTTCACTACGCATTCTGTAGTTTATAAGTTTATTTTGTATAAAGTTTTTGAATATGCATGCCTATTTTTTCAAATCTTACATTTAACTAAAAGTGAAATCATTTGCTTTCAATTGAGTGATATAGTTGGCGTCCTTAGCTAATTGCTTGCGATTCAGCTCACACTATTCACGGCCAAACGATTTCAATGAAATTTTGTGATTTTGTAGGTACGGCTGGTTTCAGCTAGAGAGATAGAATACCTTTGGAACCATCTCACGCTTAAGAGTTTCGAAACCGATTTCTATTTCTTAAGACCATTTTTCGTATATTGAAAATAATAATGATGCTGTTTGAAAGAAAAATGCAAAATATCAGCATTTTCAATTTAAAAATTTCAATACTCCTATTTATGTATGTCAATTTGCGAAGGCCGAGGCACATAGAATAAAGACAGCTGAAACTATAGATAAGATACGAGTAGGTAAGCAGTAGGCCTCGAAAAAATCACGAAAAAGTTAAAGAAAGTTGAGCACATATTACAATATCAAAAAAAAAAAGTTGCAAAATATATATTTTAGTAAATACATTATAAAATAGCAACTGAATATGAGAAAGCAAGCAGAAGCAGAAGCAAGTTACTTTATATATACAAACATAATTCGTAACCAACATCAATTTTTTAAAATTTAATAAAACTTGTAAAGAGTTAGTGAGTCTAATGTACGAGTATGTATATAATAATTAATAGTTTATAATTACTTTCTAACGCTTTAAATAAGTAAGTTATAAAAGTGGCGGAAAATCCTGCAGTTAATCAATATTATTATTTTATGGCTTGCTAATGTGTGTATATGTATATATATATATAATAACGTGTACATAAATAAAAAAACTTGTAACAGAGATTTTTTAATTTAGTGAAAACAGCAAACAAACAGCAAAACAAAAATAATTATCAATGGTTGTAATGGTTTTTTCTACTTTCCACTTAATACTGATCCCACACAAATATCAACCCAACTTTAAAAAAGTTATGGGCTTAAAGTCAAGTGGCAAAGAATGGTTAAAATAAAATTAGGAGGAAACTGAATCCTTTAAAACATTTTCATACCTACGAACAACTTAAATCAATATTTTAATTTTTAAAATCACTTTATAATTCAATTAAATATTTTATGTAAATTTGTTGGTTATATTTGTATTTTGTACGTTCAATAATTTAACAATAATTGTATAAATAAATAACCGTGACTGAAGCAAAAGCAAAAGCAAATTTTTGTGGGGACTCAAAACAAAAGTTTTATTAAGTTAAAAGAACGTCCTGGGCAAAAGAGGATCTACAAAAAAATTCAACAAAGTGAAGAAGTTTCAACTCGAAAGTACTAAATATTTGATAATTTCAAATGATTTTTACATAGACTTGTCATTGCAAAAAGTTATCTTTTTATTCCTTTTCACTGAAGCTGAAGCAATATTCGATATTTTAAGAAAAAAATTTTTTTTTGTTTCTATAAATTCTTTGAAAAATCAATTATTTAAAAGCACCATAAGTAATTGCACAAACTTTAATCATATCAAAACGTTTTGTAAATGTAAAATAATTTTTTTACATTTAATATAACTTCTTGAGAAGTCGATGCTTTCGATGGAATGAAAATGTAATTCCTTCAGAATGGACCGTCAAACTTTAACTTAATTCACATAAATACCGACTTCCTGTTCGATATTTTCTAACATTCTCTATATTCTGTTAGATTGGATTAAAAACACACAAACGTTATTAACTAATATTTTATTACGAATGTCATTGCCGTGTCAATATACCATTCAAAACTTTTGCTCTTTATGAAAATAAATATAATTGGCCATCTTTTAAAATTCAATAATCAAATTGTTTCGCAAGTTGTAGTCAAATTCATTGAATAAATTTTGTCATCTTTCCCTTAAAATTAATTTAAAAATTTATCAAAATAGTTCTCGTACGTACTGAAGATGCAAAGCAAATATATAAAATATTGTTTGTAAACTTTAAGTCCACTGTAAACCTTTCACGTATTTTATATAATTTGCAAAATATTTGTACGTTTTTAATTATAATTAAATATGAAATCAACGTTATCTTTGTTTAGCAAACTTTTATTTATTATAAAATTTAATGTCTGTGTGTGTGTGTGTGTAAAATATTAAATATATTAATCTTTCCACTGATCGGACAATCATTTTAAAATACTAATTTGACATTCATATGTACATATGTATACATAAAAAATGTTGGAACATTCATATGTTCAACCTTATTCCAGTTTTCAACATCGACGTCACATCAATAATAATAATACCTCATTGGCTTGTCTACACGGTGTCGAACACAATTGACTGCTATTGACAGGCTCATGCTTTTTTCTAGATCTTAGAGAACAGAAAAAGAAAATTTTCTTTAATTTAAGAAATCTATATTGAATATAATTCACACACTGGCCTACTTAAAGGATTTGCAATTTAGTAATGCTTGAATACATATTCATATATACATATATAAAAATATATTTTCGAAAATATCCTTTTTGATGAAGTATGGCTCTTTTGGCTACCAAATCGCATATATTTACAAACGAATAGCAGCTATTCCAATATTACATTCTTGTGCAATTAAGATGCTTTGGAATTTATTTCATGTTGTTTTAGATTAAAAATAATTCAGACTATAAAAGTAGCATTTTATGGCGAGTTAGATTTAAAAATATATTTTTACGAAAAAATTTAAAAACTTACAAATGCCGCTAAGAATGGTGAATCCTAAGTAAATACATATATAAAAACATATTTTTATCTTATCTATTCTTGAAAAGAAAAACAAATTTTTGAGATACTCGGTTTCTTCACTAATTCCATACTTCTACGTTTTGCGTGCCAATGTACATATGTGAAGCATAGGAGTATGTACATATACATACATATGTGTAGAGGATGTCCCAAAATGAACGAACAATTTTCATTTTCCGGCATTTGTGCAGTAAAATGTTAGTAAGTCTAAAAAACTATTTGACAGCTGACAGTTTAGAAATTGTAAAAATGAAGCGTTTCGCGGCAGAACAACTTGTCATTTCATTGAAAAATATCTCAAAATGCAGTTTTCTATTTAATTAAAATCTTGCGTTAATTTTGGCGCACCCTATATATATATATATATATGGGACGACTTAGACTAATTCACTAAAACATTTATTTGGTAATTATTTTTAAAAACCATAATACGTACATGTACATTAGACCGTCTCACTTTTAATTTTTTTTAAATTCCTTCATGAACATATTTATGAACGGGAAGTGGTCTCCCAAATCGTTTTTTTTTTTTTTTTGTTCGTTTAGGAGAAATGCTTTTTTTGCTAAAAATGAAAAAATCTTGATTTGGTAATTTGCCGCTAACTCAAGCAGTTCTTAACGGCTTTGAACTTAATTACATGCAATAGAAAGGTTATTAAATTTCCTAACTGTTTGTTAAAGCAACATTGCCATTTTGTTCGATGGTTTTTTATTCATAGCATTACAAATTCAGATTTTCATATAAGAACTTATAATTTTTTTTAATTTTTGCTTAACTTTTCTTATATAAAAATTGAACGAGGCAAAATTTTTATATTCTGTAAATGCAATATGGTAGGAAATTTTAAGATAAAGATTCTAGTATAAACAACAAAAACTGCAGTTTTAATCGAAATGCCGAAGTGACTAAAGTTGTTTATTTGTAAATTTGTTCAATTTCATAAATACATTAATACAAAGTAAGAAGAGATTGATGTTGGATTTTTATTTTTTCAAATTTGCTAAAATTGTACTTTTGTTGGAGTTTGGGTATGTTTTGTGAAAATGCTCGATGACTTGAATCAAATTATTTTGCTCACTCTTTTCCATTACTAGCGTGTTGTTGACGGTCTTTAGAAGGCTAATGGCGCGTTATATTTTTCAGAGATACAAATTTTTTAAACATTTAAGCTGACGATTTCAAATATGTGTGGAACTCTTGGCAGGATTTTTTAATATTAACTTTAAAATTTAACATAGTCTTAAGCACTGATACCCTTAATTGAGTTTTATCTCCGGTCCACAACTTGTCCATCAAAGAAAATACACATAAAATATATTCAACTATAATTTGAAAATTTGTAATTGCTTTTAAAATGTTTAAATACTTCCAGCCAACGATTTACCGTAAATATATTTCATCGAATACTTCCGTATCTTTATTGCAATCGATATGTTCTTTTTCGATCAATAAATCTAGAACTTTTTGAACATCTTCCCACGGTGGTACTTCTGTCAAATTTGCCCAATTAAGTTTTTCTAAAACTTTGCTCTAAATTCTCTCGACTAGTTTTATAAAATTCTTTAACCTTAATTTTCACGAAATTCTCGTCAATATCGGTGTAACCATTTCTTTTTTTAATTTTACAAGTAAACCACGAACTGAATATGGAAGAAAGTAAGTTGTCTCTTTCTGAAACAAATTCTCTTTTAATTTGTTCATTTTACTTGCTGCTTCAATTCCCGCAACGTATTCTTATTTTGAGAGGGGGTTAAATTTTTTATTTTTTGTTTTTTAACAACAGTAATTGAAGTTTATGTACCATGAATTGATTCAACCAAATTCATAAGAAATTCAGTTAAATCGTTTTCAATATTTTTTAAAATTTATATTGAAATGAAAATTTTTTGGCTTAAGTTCAAATCTGAGTTTACCCATATCTTCTTAATTTAAGAAATTATATTTTAGATAAATTCATTATATTTTATTAAGAGAGTACTATTTTATTTGAAACAATTTATTCATCAGACTAGCAGAACGGATCAGTACTGATTTCGAGGTCGCTACACCATCTCATCAGCGTTCTTTGTTCGATTTTACTACTTTTGACGGTGGATACTAGTTGAACTTAAGCCAAAAAATTTTCATTTCAATATAAACCTTAAACAGTTCAACAATTACGAATAAATATTAATTATTTTTTAAAATATTTAAAAAAAATATCTTTGACGAATTTGCAGATTTGTTCTTACATTTTTGAACAAATCAACTATCTCTTTTTTCAAATTTCTGAAAACGGGACATTTTTGCGTCCCTGAGTTGTTGTCGGGGACAACGGGACAAACTAGTTGAAAACGGGACGGTCCCGTTCAAAACGGGACGTACGGTCCCTTGTCCCTTCTTGGTTTTTAGAGTAGATTAAGAAAATCGATGTTCATGAAGGAATTTCGAAAAAAGTATAAAAACTGAAAAGGTCTAATGTACATATGTCACTCGGTTGTTGTTTCCCTAATTGCATCGGTGTGTCTCTATATATAATTTTAAATATTAGTAAGTGTTAATAATTATGTAGATCTTTTCGATGACAAACTTCACTAAATAAACTTTGTGTTTTGCGAGAACTAACATCCACCTTTTGGTTCAGTTTTATTCGCTCTTTTGCAATATTTGAACAACATGAATGCTGCCAGCAATCGTTTAATTAAGACAGTACAAGTTTTGTTTGTATATTTTTATATGCATTTGCTTTACAGTTTTTGTTGTTTTTTCATTATGCAATGATGCACGTACCTAATTATTATATTATAAACATTTTCTTTCTTTTCAGGGACCACTAATTCCTGCGGCATTTACAAATGGTTACCATTAAGTGGGGGCATCGACCGTAACTAATAAAATCTGTTAAGCAGCGGCAAAAACCAATTCAAACAAAAGATTAAAAACATTGAAAACAACAACATCAATTTGGAAAAAATAAACATAAATGTTGCAATAATAAAAAACCAAACCAATTACACCAAATACATATTTACATCAACTCTACTAATATATACATATATGTAAAATTAAAAAAAATTATATACATAATATATATATATATATATATATGTGTGTATATAAATATATACATATATACACAAAACTATATACTAAACATTTGCATTATATACAAGCAAAAAAAAATATAGTTAATTCTTTAACAAACAAAAAAGTTTTTTAAACAAAACATTTTTTAAACATGATGAACAAAATATTAAAAATGGCATCAACATTTTGTAGAACATGGAGGAAAAAAATATTTTAAAAAGGAGATGATGGATAAATCAATACTGAATGCCATCGTTACAAACGGAGGAAACCCCGGAAAAAAACAACAACGTATACAAATTGAAAATATTTTTTAATGTTTTTATTTTTATTTAAGAAATCATTTATGTTATATAATTAAGATAACAATTATCGACGCGATTATTATGATTCTGAGTCATTATTATTAAATGAACGCAATAATTTTTAATTTTTTGTATCTAATAAGGAAAGTCAAAACATGAAAACAACAATGATAAAATTTGTTAATGATAGAAAAATCAACAGCAAAACTAAATCTTCTTTATTAAAAAAATTAGTAATTAAAACACAATACAAAAATATATAATAATATAGCAAATTATATTATGGAGTAATGGATAAAACAAAACCCTGAACCTTCTTCCTCATCCCCAACCTTCTCGCCCAATATTTTTAGTAAGCAAATTATTTATAAAATAAATATATAGTTATTAAAGACACAAAATATTATTTAAAACACACATAATTTGTACTAAAAACCCAAACCCAATATAAATAAAAAATAAGTTAATTATTAAAATTGAACGAATTATAATAAAGTTGATAAATTTTAATACCGCAGGATATAAAAACAAACACATTGTACTTGTTAATTGAACACTTTTGAAATGTGAACAATGAAATTTCTAAACCAAACAAAATAAAAAATATTTAAATTTAAATTTGCATCTACTACCCAGCATGTGTAATTTAACACTTGGATATTAAATAAATATAAACTGGAAAACTTGAAATGAGCAACAACTATAATAATAGCACGAAACTACATTAATAGTTTTTCAAATCAATTTCTACTTATTAGATGATTCTGTTAAAAACTCTTTAGACGTGACACGACGTGACAAAAGGTAAAATTTTCAGTACAAGAAAAAAGATGAATTTATGTCGTAACTTCATATTTTGTGTTTTTGACACCAAACGCTACCTTCATATCTCATGAACATTTAACAACTGATAAAGCTTTTTTTTGTTTATTTTGATATGTCATGTGATATTTTCATCTCATCAGTTTAAAAATAAGTCAAACATGTTGGCAAACTTTAAACTCATTTTTCCCAAAACTGTTAATTTTTTCTGCGTTCCCTGCAGAATGGCATGAAAAACACAACTTCCACCTCTGGCAAAATAAAGTCCCATTTGTCACGTCGCGCCACATACGCATAAATACTTTCAGATTGATTAAATAAACAAACTCTAATTTAATAAAGATTTTTGAATATTTGTTTATAATTTTGAAGCAAAATTATTTTTATTATTTTCAAATAGGAGTGCCACAAATAGATTTATTCCTAAGAAAGATTATTTGAGTATATACTCGTAGATTCGAAGAGATTATGTTTGAAAAGTATACGCCGGAATTGCTTTCGAAAAGCTTGATTCTCTAATGTACAACAAATTGAAAGATTTCACAACAGTGAAAATTGCGGTTGAAAATTTACAACTGCTGTGATTCACTGCGAATATATTTGGGTTAAGTGTTTTCCTGTAAAAATTTCTTTTCAGCACTTACATCTTTTTGGCTCTATATGCTAATCTTATCTTCTTTAAGCGCACAAGATTTTGCATGAATTTTTCTTTTGTTAAAGAAGGACAAACAAAGGAACATTTTATTTTTATCCCGAAGATTTACTTTTTAGCTTCGTGGCTTTTTAACAATCTTCCAATTTTAATTACAATCGAGTTTACTAAGTTTACTAATAATGAGTAAATGAAATAAGTTGTTAGTGGAATATCGTGGAGCGAACCATGAATTCATAAATTCGCATTTATGAGATTTATTAAAAAGAACAAACAAAAAAAATTGAATTATAGAAAAAAATTTTGTTTCTATTGAAACAAAGAAAAAATCTTGATAACTACACTAATCAAACAAACAAAGCAATAACGGTATTTTGATAGTTACTTTAAAACCGACAAAATCCTTTAATTCTTAAATTTAGTTATAAATTATCCTGTGAGAGAAAACACACGACCGCATTCAACATTCGAATAATGGCACAATTCTTTTTTAACGTACAAGATCACTAACATAAAGAATTTGAACTATAATAAATATATAAATTACTGAAATTTTTTAAGAATTTGGAAATAATTTTTTTTGTTTTGTTAAAATTTGTTAAAAATTTCGCCAAACCGCATTTTAGTTTCATTTAGAAGGTTTTGCTAAAAAAAACTAAAAACAGGAGTAACTCCAGGATCGCTTGATCGAAAGCTTTCCGTGAAAATATGTAGAAGTGACATGTCTCAATTTGAATGCCGGCCAGTTATCACAAAAGCAGTACATTTTAGTCATTTGAATGGTTTTTCTTGTAACGAATGTGTTTAAGATTAAAGTGCGGCTTCCATAATCTAGAAAAGCCATCAATTTTATTTTTCTGTGATTTCTATAAAAAATCTCTGTTCTGAAATTCAATCTGAAATATTCGATTCGGTTTTGCCACAAATAATTTGTTGTACTCGATCGATTCTAATAGCTATAAATCAATATATTGATATTAATATTTTAACTTAGTTAAATTCAGAGTTGTCTCATATTTTGCAGTTTTTTTTTGTATTGAAATTAGTATTTATAAAGAGTTTTTATGCATTTCTCAACGTTCATGTAACAGAATTTTATAGCTTGAGCTTTTTGGTTTGAAATCAACATAGAAGACATTTGAGCGTTGAGAAAATGAGTCTTGAGGTGATTAAATATTATTATTACGAATATTAATTGTTAAACCTAAATCAATTGAAATTTCTAAAAATAAGAAAATTCAATATAAAAGTCATTAAAAAGAAATTAAGATTTACTTTCAAGAGTTATTTTTCATTTAGCAATTAGTTAGGGAAATATGTTACTATTTATAAAATACTTCAAATTGAATTACATATTGAAAATATTAAATATAAATAAATACATAAATATAAGATGAAACAAACATGAACTAATTAACACATAATTTTATATAATGAAAATTGCATATTTGACACACACATATACACTCACACACACACACATCTATACACAATTTCTCAATAGGAAAAAGGCAAATGGAAACAAAACCAAATGAAAAGCAACAGCAAGTAGACGTATGATGAAATGAGTAATACACAATTTTAAAAATCAAAATCTTTAAAGTATGCAATAAAAGCAAAACGTAAGCAAATACGTTTAAAGCAAATAAAATCTTAAAAACTTTAATTCGTTTTAGTTTTAACCACTTATCTTGGTTTTTATTATGACTACTATTTTGTCATTATCTCAAAAATTATTTTGAAAAAAAATTAAAACAATAATATCTTAAATGGCAGCAGCCGCCAGAATGAAATTAATTGAATTTATTATTAAATTTAAAAAATTAAACGCAAAAAAGGCCAATTTATGTGCAATTGTAACTAAAAACAATAAGTCAAAATTAAAATAAAAAAATGTTGTAAGCCCAAATCTTAAAAATAAACTTTTAAACTTTTTGGTTACACTTTCACAAAATACCATTTCCTAAGGTTAATTGAAAATAGCACAAAACTTTTATTAAATTGCATTTCATACAACTTAAAAATAAAAAACAAAATATTGGTTCGAAGAATAAGTTATTTTAAGAAAAAAATAAATATACAAGACAACATCGCGGTACTAAATAGGACAACATTTAAATGCTTTTAACTTTCTCTAACGTAGGTTTTACGTCAAATTGACAACATCATTTTGTAATTTTAAAAGTTTTAATGCTACCTGTTTTATAAAACTTCGAAAAATTTTAAGTTTTCAACTAAGTTTTCGAACGTTATAAAGACACGAAAAGTTTTTCTCGTCGGAGATGCTGACTACAGTGCTGCCGTCTGCTATTAATCTTCACATCTTCGCAGAGAAATTTCTAAAAGTACGTTTGCTTATATACTATTTTATTGTGTATCGATTTATCTATTGCAATAATTGCATAAATATATCAACTGTAAGTGGACTTCCCGGACATCTACAGAGAAATTTTCAACAGAACTCAGCTGGAAGACAAAGCAATAATCGGTATTAGTTTTTGATAATTTTTTATATACATTTTAATCGGCCCTGCATTGCAACGAGAATGTTTCTCATGAACTATTGAACATTAAAAGTTTGTTTAACTATTTTTAGTTTTACTGATCGTCAGTCTGGTTTTGAAATCCACGATTGAGTTTGTATGCTTTCAAAATTGGTCATTAACGAAATAGAGTTTCATACAAAAAGCTTTCAAGAAAATTTAAAAATCGTAAGAAATGTAAACTTAGAAATATTTTTAATTTGTAACGAGATTTTTTTGAAAAATATATTGAACTTTGTTATTGAGGGGTATTAGCTTGCTCCCATCCGCATCTCACGGTTAGGAAAGTTTTGCCCCAAAATGCCTTTATTTGAATAAAATAGAAAGAAGCCCTCATAATATCAACGTTTAAAAAAACTCAAAATTAGTCATGATATTTTTGTTAATATTTCCGCAGAAGCTTTTGTAGCCTTACATCCTAAAAGCCTCAAATCGTTGAAAAAATAAACAAAACTTTTCAAAAACATTCAATGTTGTCATTTTTGACACATAAATTTCATTTTGCCAGTTGCCCGAGCCGCCAAAAAAAAATATATTGAATCACTTTATTTTAAGTAATAAACCTTTTTTTCTAAGCCAATATTTTGTTTTCAAGAATTTACATAAAATTACTTAGTCCCCTTTTACATATCAGCAATCAGAATTAAGACAGACGAAGTTTGTTGAAGCAGGGGCGAAGATGAAGAGTGTGTACTACATGATCCTCTGCACAGGACATTTTTTTTGTTTCTCTTTTCTTTTTTTCGAAATTTTTATCTTGTTGCTTTTTTCGAAATTGGATGAAAAACGAACAAGAAAAAATTCTGTCTGTCTATTAATTTTAAATATGTAAAAGCTTCAGGCAAGAACAAAAGAGAATTAAAAAATGTCCGACAAGAAAAGTCGCATATGTAAAAGAGGACTTAGTTTCTATTCAGTTTTTTTAGAGGGTCCTTACTATAGCAAAATGTGTCTTCTCAAACACAATTTTTTTTGGAATGGGAATTTTCGATTCAACATAATTTTAATTATTTGCATTTAGGTATTGAATTCTAATTAGCTTTTGTAGCAAAACATGTCTGAAGCATAGTACAGAAATTCTATTTTTTTTTCTTCTACTGAGAACAATCTTAATGAATATATTAAATTTTAAATGATTTAAATACCTAAAACCAAACTAATGAAAACCACATAAAAATCCAACTTGATTCCTGAAATTTTGCCAAATTTTTTTGTACACAGCAGATATGAAAAAATTTTTTGTTTTTATAAAAATAGGTAAAGAACCAAAAAACAAAAATACCGAACATAAACAAAATGTTAATAGTTTGCAAAACACCAATTTTTAAAACCAAACAAAAATGAATAAATAAACCAAATAAAAATTAATTAATTAAAATTAAAATTAAAAACAGAAATCAAATATTTAACAACAAAATATAAAAATTATTATATACATACATACATATATATTTATTAAATTTAAAATCTTAAGAGAAAATTTGTAAAAATTTCTAGTTTTAGTTAGTTAAGAAAAGGGAAAAGATTAAACAGATACATAATTTTTAAACATCAAAACATTTTGACAAGCGAACAAGTTTGCGTCAAAAACTAAACTAATTAAATGGTCATAGATAGAAAAATGTTCTCCGCATTTAAAGATTAATTTTGCTTTTTCTAACAGAAAACGTCTTTAACATACAGAAACAATATTGAATATATAAATTAAATTTATTAAAGAAAATTAACAAAACTAGTTCGAAATACGGTTAAAACACACACACACGTAATAGCAAACAGTGTTTTCATGGTATATTTTTTAAAAAATCTTTAGATTTCCGGAAAAGATCTTTGTTTCGAAAAAAAATTTACAAATCACGAATTTAAGAATGAAGTTTCTTTAAAAAAAATTTAAAAAGATAAATCTTTGCATATGGCAACACTGGGCGCAAGTAAAAGACAACAAAAATTTTTATTTTATCTTACAACAACTTTAAATGAAAAGCAAAAGATTTCCCTCAGCGCTTTTTCAAAATAATTAGTTTCAAATATTTATTGTTTGTTTTCTTCTATTTTTTGTTTAATAGAAAACGTAAAACTTATAAATAATTAAAAGAAAAACAAGTTATAATTAATTAAAATGTATACATAAGTTAAAATCTAACAAAGTATTTATATATTAAAATAAATAGGAAAACCTATTAACTAATATTAACACATTGCAATTAATTGAAAAATAAAAAACAAGTATATATATTTTTAAGACATGTTCAAAAAGCAATAATTAAAACAACAACAAAAATTATTATAAAATAATTATTATTTATAATCAAAAAAAAAAAGTAAAATATTTATATGTTAAAGAAAAAACAAACCAAAAAAAACTATTATACAATTATACAAGAATTAAAAAAACACAAAAATACATATTTATACTTAAAGAAAAAAACCAACAAAAAAAAATAAAAGAACTGTCTGAACTACTCGTACGTAAATTCTCTAAAAAAACGCTTTAAAATTTTTTTTGTTTATATTGGTAAAATTTGCTTATGGTGTTAATTTTAAATCAATTTGCGATTTATAATACTGTGATGAATGATTGTATGAAATTTAAAAAAAATATAAAATTTTGGTTTTTCAATACTTTTAAGGATTATGTTTTCAATAAGTTTTCAAGCATAAACAAATAGAGAAGGTTTTCACGTTTAAAATTTTAGTCTTACATAGTCTCACATGTAGGATATGATTTCGCGCTAACTTTAGCTCCGTGCACTTTAGCCGAGTGCATAAATTCAAAATGTCGAACAAGGTATAAATAATTTTACTTGAAAAAGGACCAACTAAAAAGTATTAATACAAAAATCGTCTCTAAAGCAAAAATTAACAGAGTAAACAGAATGTAGCAGTCTAAAAAATGTGTATGCGCATTTAATATGCAAAAAAAGTAAATATATGCTCTAAGAGCTTTAAAATAATATGCTCTTAAAAAGAAACAAGAATGACTTGTTTGAAGATAACATGTATTTATATATTATGTATTCAACAATTTTATAAGATTTACATTTAAAATAAAATAATAATAAAACAAACTGAACAAGAAAAAAAACAACTAAACAAAAATCAAAAATTGTATTTCAATTCATAAGGAGATCGCGATATCAAAAGAAAATGTTTTGGATAAAATAACACAAGCTTTTGATTGATATCTCTTATAGCAATATACAACATAATATTGATACCATTTTGAAATAAGAAGCGTTGTTTAATACATACATATATACATACATACATCTCAATAAACTTTTATACTTTGAAAATATTTGTTTGCAGGCTCCTGATGTATCCATTCGTTGCGCTTCATTTCGTCAACAGCAAAAATATCTTCTGAGCATTCTTGTTTTCATCAGACAACGACAGACAATACAAATTCTTAAAATATGTTCATATTTTAAATTTAAATGAAACAAATGAACAATAAAGGAACACAAGAAGTAACAGTCGATGCAACATACTTCGGTTTCTTCAACTGTTGTCTCGTGTGCACAAAACTTTTTAAACAAAATAGCAGCTTTTATTTAGTGTTGATGTCACGTCTGTTGTAGTCGAATAAGCGATCGAATCATTATTCGGCGATGAGATTTAATAGTTTAATAAAGTATAATTAAAAGAATTTATTATTCTAAGATTTTATAAATACAAACTACAAAAACAAAAATTCAATAATACCTTCCCCAAGAAGGTAACACATCAACTCTGTAATAGGCATTCCTTGTCTCAGTGTTACTTTTAGAAAAGAAAATCAAACGAAAAATGCCTGAGATCGTTCTCCTGTTAGAAAAAAATATGAGTCAATTTTTTTAAGCTTTAATAAAATTTTATTTTGAAAGAACTTTTCGTACTCACTTATTTTACTGTCCATCAGTGCTTAATACGATTATATAAAGCCGAAACTTGCAAAGTTTCTAAGGAGAAAATTAAAAAAATTAACCTGATTTGACATTCTAAATTGTTTATATTGGTGTCGTATGAAACAGGACAATTCAGGACTGGTGTATGCAATTACTTTGCTGTCTAAAAACTTTTGCTTCAATATCCTTAGATATTACCGATAAAAATTTGAATAAAAATGAAAATGGAAATGGAAATAGAGAAGTTGAGTACGAGTAGTGCATAACTCCAGTCAAAATTTTGTTCCTTTTAGCTTTACTAATGGAATGAAGAGACAAGTTTAAGCTTACTGATATTTATTTAAAAACTAAATTATATGTTTGCCCAAAATTTAATATTATTATTTATTTACTTACCAAGCCCTTGCTACAATAAAGTCATATCTAAAAAAATCTTTTTTCAGAAAGCGAGTTTAAAGTATTTAATTTAATGGAAAAACTAAAAAATATTCTCCACTCAAGAGGTGAGCAAACAAGATATTTTTGTGAAATTCTTACGAAATACGCAGAACGATTTGACGATTAGATCTTGAATAATGACTCAGAAACCACGCTTTGGTTTTCTACAACTCTTCATATTTTATTATAAATTCATTCATTTTCATCCAGTATACGATTTATTTCAGCAGCAATAGCTCTCAGTCTACGATCATACACCATGGACAAGTTTAATCGATGCCTTTTTTAATTTTTAAACTGAAATTTATTTAAGCCAATAACATTATTTTCAAATAAAAGATTTTCTTTGATTTTTTTTAAGCAAACAGAAACATCAACAAAATTTGAATAATGCGTCCTTTTTATAAAAATAAAAACCAGATCAATTTTAGTCAATTAACATCATAAAAATATAAAGCGTTTTTAAATTATATAAAAGAGTACATAAATAAGAATCTTTTTAAGCAACTGAAAAAATATGTTGAAATTAAATAGTGTATGATAAATTGAAAAAAAGTAAATAAAAATTAAATTAACTAATTAAATGATAAGAAGAAAGCTTTAACTTTTTTTGGGAAAAATATTTTTAAAGCTTAATCATCTAATGAAAATGATAACAAAACCAAACTATAAAATAAATTTTAGAAAATCTTTATAAAAAGATGATGATACAAGGTGATATTAAAATAAAACCTTCCAAAAAGAAAATTACACATTTATACACAACATACTCGTACATACATGCATTCAACAATTATTTAGAAAATACATACAACATTTTTTAACAAAAATCATAAGATAATTTTAATTTTAAATAAAAATTTATTCTTAAAGTCAATTTAGGCTGGAAAACACTTAATCTTCTGGAACATTTTACGTATGATTCAAAATATCTTTTTTGATATAATTTTAGAAAGTTTTTAAAATAAATACGTATTACACTTTTTCTAACTCTTCCTCTCTCCCTCTTTTCCCTGGACAACATATCATTTCTTTAGAAAAATATTTAAATATAAATTATAAAAAATATATTATTCTTATACATTGTAGTAATAAAACGCAATTAAATTAAACTATCTTTTATTCATGAAGACTGTTTTATTTTTTTCAATAATTATTTGTTTGTTCTTCAATTACATGTGTTGAATCAATTGAAACACTCACTCTCATTTACTTTCTTTTGCTTTAATTTTCCATCTCGTGAACTTTGAAGCTTTCTCTCCTTATGCCCCGTGAAAGTGTTAAAGGGAAACAAATAGTTTCTCTCTCCAACCAATAACCAACCAACCCCTTCCCCTCCCCCACCTCTTCACCCTTTCACACGCACTGATTCACTTGCAATATCACACTTAACACAAATACATAACAAACATCAACTTTCCTATCGAGAAAAGGCTTATTTAACATCCTTTAACAGCTTTTTCCGTTTTCAATAAAACTAATAATATTTTTTTTTGAAATTAACAAAAATAATTAAAGAAAACTAAGTAAAAAAGAGCAAATGACACTTTCACTATATTGACAATATCTTTATATTTTACACTATACTTAAAATTAAATTTATACATAATAATTATGGAAAAACAAAAAAAATCTAACAATTATTAAGTGATGGTAAGTATCTTTAACAACAACAAAAATATATATTGAATTACATATATAAAATAAAACTGTATTTACACTTAAAGAAAAGAAGAACAACAAAAAAAAAACAAACAGAAACAGAAATGAATCATACTATATAAACAATTTAATGTTAAGATACTATACAAAATATAAAAAAAATATAATTTAATATTAATATTTATAAGAAACAAACAAAAACCAACAACTACTTTTTGAAGAGCAAAAGCAAAAAATAAAAAATAGTGAACAAAACAGATATAATGTTATGATCTAAGCTATAAATTTACTTTATAGTTTTCTAAAATACTGAGAAAACATTAGAAAAAAAATCCAAACAAAATTAAAAAAATTTAAATACACTGAGAAAAAAGGGTACATACATACATATATATATAAAAAAAAATTTTCATTACAAAATTTATTTTTCGTTAAACCTTAAATGTCATTCTTTCTCAAATAATTTCTTTTTCGCGAAATATAGAAGAAGGCCCTGTATTAATTTTCAATTTGCTGTTAAATTGACAAACTGTACAATTAAAAATGTTATTCTAATATTTTTAAAACATGCAGTTCAGTGAGATTGTTGATCTTGCAATTAGCAGATATAAATTTGAAGCGATACAATATTTTAAAACTAGTTTAAATAATTATTAATAATTTCCATCCTGCGATCGCATTTAAAATGTGTATTGCCGATTTCTATGAAAATTTGAATTCTTTATTTGATTAAGATATTTTGAACTTTGTGGAGATTATTTCTTAAAAGTATTACCTACAAAAATCATAAATTTAATTATTATACAAATGTATGTATATAGATATTTAAAGAAAGTGGGTTCCATTCTCTTCCTTTAAGGGATTTTTTACTTTTTCCCTAAAATTTTTCATTTGCTTGATAATGTCTCCTTATTCATTTTATATCATTAAACAATAAATGTTTAAAAAATATATTTATTCGGTCGCCATAAAAAAGGAGAAGCGTTTATTCTGACATAAAAAAATATTGCAACTAATAAAAAGAATTAATATAAATGTTTTTTCACAAAGACAATTGGAGATTAAAAAAAAGTGCAAGTAATCGACCGAAAACCAAAATTTAATTTTTTTATATTTTGAATAATTTTTACATCTTCACAATACTATTCCAATCAGTCTTCTTTACTTTTAATACTTTTCATAATATATATAGAAAGAGAAATCACTGAAAAATAGGAAAAATTTAAAAGTGTCTACTAGAAAATTTTCAAGTTATTTTTATCAATTAGAAAAACAAGAAAAAAATTAGTTCCCCATTTCTTTTAGCGATGGGTTTCGATCTTCCATATTTTGAATATTTTCAATTTATAATCTTGACTGGAGTGCTTAAAATCTTCATTCATAAGAATGTTATCTCATCTCAAAAAAATATTTAACTCATATTGAAAATTTGGTGGGACTTAAAAGTGTTTGGTAGTTTGTTAACAAAGAAATTTTTTAGTGACAACGATGCTTTGAATTAATTCGCAATCAAAAATTATGTATTTTCTCTTTTCATATATTTGTTTGTAAAACTGTTTTAATACTCTGAAGACAAGAAATTTTATATATATAATAGGCAACATGTGTATTAACGCTAATGCTGACGGTAAGGAAATGATAAGAATGACATTTTAACCCTCAAAGTATGTTTTGGAAATCCTTTGATAAAACCGCCTTATTTTGGGTTAATGTAAATACAATTACATATTAATAGTAATAATAAAATATATTAAAAGAACAATGGAAAAAATATAGTTTTATATCAAGGAAAAATAAACTAACAACTACAGATACAACTGACATACAAGGAAAACCAAATTAAGAAAACAAAACAATTTTAATAAATATACATATTATTAAAAATAAAATTAAAAACAATTAAAGAATTTAAAATAATTATTAAAAAAGAAAACTCTTTTTTAAACAGTATCATTAATAAAAAATCGAATAAATGAAAACAACTTTTTTAAAACAGACAAAAAATCCCTCTCAGAAAAGCAAAAATGAAATAAAACACAATTTTTGACATCTGCAATAAATAAAAATCCCTTGAAAATAACAAATATGTGTATAAGAAATTTGCAGAAAAATAAAAACATAAATAAACAAACAGAATATAGATTTTATGGAAAACAATACTATATTAATAATTATAAATAAAAAAAATACTTTAAGTATGCATGATACGAAAAATTCGAACAACCCCTTCCTAAAGAAAACATCATTGAATTAAACTAAAAATAAAGAAAGCAATTATATAAAACCAACAAATAAACGTATATGTTTAAAAATTAAATCTAAAACACCATCATGGGTTTTTTTCTTCAAATTCTAAACCTTTCAGAAAACCTGTTAATGCTTCTACATATGTATGTATGTATATTGACAGTTGTATAACTAAAAATTTAATCATTTTTCCCCTTAAATACAAGAGCATAGTTCTGTCTGAATTTCAGGATGCCAGGAAAGTACGTACATATGTACTCGTATGTATGTGCAGAGAAAAAAAATTAATTTATTTTTGAAAAAATTTCAGGCATTTTTCCGATTGTTAGTACGGAGCTAAAACCAGCAGTCAGCGAGCAGCGGAGTTTTTGAAATTTCTTGCGCCTTGCCATTAATTTTTGTTATTATTATTTTTTTAATTTAAAATATTTATAGATTTTTCTATACAAACAAATTTCTCTGCACGACTCTACAACATTATTTTTCCGTTTAGAAATAAATGTAAAATTTCAAAACTTTAATTTAGGCAGAATTGAGCGTTTACCTCCCATTTTCAAAAAAAAAATCGAATATATATACACATATGTATATTTATTATATATATATACATACATATATATTTATTATTTTTATTATTTTTTTGTTTGCTTTGACTTGTTATTTAATGTGTATTCTCTCACTTTCTGTTCTTTGTTCTCTTTGAAGCTGTTAAACAAAAAATTATAATAATAAACAAATTATATTTATAAATAAATAATTATTACGGCATTATATATTATTAATTAATGAACAAAAATAAAAAAATTAAAATAAATAAATTATACTACAATAATACCACAACAACAAAAGTCAAATAAAATTTAAGATAATTATATAAATAAATTAAAAGAGACGATTTTAAACAAATGAAATAAAAAGTTATTTGAAAACAAAAAATTACATTAATAAAATAAGAGACAAAAAACAACAACAACAAAAACAAGAAAAGCAACTTTGATGCAAATAAAAAGAAAAAATAAATAAAATATGAATGAACTTTGTTCAAACAAAAATCTTTGCGTTTTTATTTACAAAAATAACGAATTTTGTCTCCTTTACTGTCATTACGAATGCCGAACTAGAATTTTTGGTGTTGGTAGTTCTATCTTATAGACGATAATTGGAGGCAGTACTTTACCGAATATTTTACACATAAAATTACACAACTATTTCCTTAAACTTTTCGTTGATTTTTGAACAACATGTGGTTTATTTGGAGCAAAATATTTTGAAGTAATAAAAATTCATAAAATACATGTGTTATATGTATTAAAACAAAAGAAGTCATACAAAAATTACCCAAGATATTTAACAACTACGGTAATCGATGGTAATACCAATGCCGAAGCTTGAATACCGGTATATAACGGAATTATAATTTAGTATATAAAACCAAACAAAATGTTAACAATTCCTTTTGAATTACATACCTCCTTTTTAATAGATTTAAATATGCTGAGTTAAATTTTGTAGTTTGTAAAATATCGCGGTCTTAAATTTTACGCCAATTAAGCCCAAATTCACATTCTCTATTTAGTTAACTAATGATGGCGGCTTAACTAATGACGAGAAAATGAAAAGTCTTTACTTAAACCATCCTCATTAGTTAAGTAAAGGCCGCACATACAGACCATAAACATTTAATTTTTATACATTTATAATTTGTCTTTATTCGCTTACAAAATATCGAATTATTTTGAAAATAAAAAGTTTAATAAAAACATGTAATAAAAAGTAAATTTTGAAGCAAGCCACAGCTGTTAGGGGTCCATCTTAGATTTCCTATGCGTGTCGGTAGCTGACCTGAGTTGACCTATAATTCAACCACTGAGACACACATTTGATTGGGAACACACTTTTTCAGATCGAACCTGAACTCAAACTTCAGTAAATTTTTCAGACCCCTGGGAGCAAATCACGGCATTCGCTATCGAGCGAATTTTTGAATTTGTATAGAAATTTCATTCGATATCGAATGCCGTAGTTCGCCCACAATCTTTTTTATTGAATGGAAACAATTTTTATTTGAGATTTTTTTATTTAGTAAAAACAAAATTAACAAACCTATTATTTTGGTAACGTAGTACGTAAAACAAAAGTTTTTGGCGAGCTCCGACACCGAACCCGAACGTTCGGTTCGACTCTAGTAATAATCGAATTCCAATCTCATCACGCAGTCCTCGATCGCCTCCAAACAGAGATTAATTTCAGTATTTTATTTGAAATATTTTCTGAATTCTTGCATTTTTTTATACCGAAACGGTGATGCAAGTCGCATATTCTTTCTTCATTGAAAATTAGTTCAAACATTAATAATATTTGAGCAAGTCAGGGCAATTGGATGACTCGGTTGCTGTTGAGGCGTGTTGTGGGGACCGTAAATGTGCACATGTGTCCCCAGCACACAGTAAAATTTGGTTTTCCACTCGTTTATTGCACGATGAATTTCTTGTTTATTCTACCGTAAGTAATTTAATAACTACTGCAAAGTAATTCGGACCGGACCGTATGTAGTTTGTGTTGTACAGTAGTAGTCATTAGCAAGGCTTTTTATAAAACCCGGCTAAACGGTTTTTGCATCAAGTATTATATTAAACCGGGTTTTCAAAAAGAGCAATTTTTTTATTTTTTTTAGATACAATAATAGTAATCAAGCATTGCTGGAGCTTTTCTACTGCTTCTTACTGCACTGATTCTTATAAAACTCGAGATATTTAGTGGTTTGCATTTGAAAAAATCGTGAACTACATGAATTCCATATAATGCTGACATAATAACCAGTAACTGTGTAATGGGTTATTATTTACAATATGGTGAATATTTCACTTAACTAATATAGTTTAAAGTAATGTGGCGTGAAGTATCTGAGAAACTATTTATTTGATATTTTGACTTATACCGGTTTCAAGATTATGGAGACATACATGTATTTATACAGATACATATATGTTATTATGTGTGCATTTAATATTGGGTCTGCTCGTAAATTCATCACTGCGCTGCATATTATGCTGAAGACGTTTATAAATGCAAACAGTAGCAAATCTGCTAATGTTAGATATTCAAAAATCCAACGTTGAAGTATTTTATGTGCAAATAAACACAAATCATAAAAGTTAATGATGCAAGGGTTGTTTAGCAGTGGTTGTGCAAAATAATCATATTATGCAGCGCAGTGATGAATTTACAAACAGACCCATTAGCAGCAAAATCTTTTTTAACGTTTAAAAAGTTTTCAAGTCCCAAATTATTAAAATTCGATTTTTCATAAGCAGTTAAACATTTATTTTTACAGTGAGTATTTTGTTAGTTTTTTCATTACGCGAATGTAAGTAACTGCTGCATCTGTTGTTTTTGTAACTTTTTTTATATTGTAAATGTTGTAGTGGATATGTGACATAGAACCCATAACAGAGCTGGTACATTTAATGTAATCTCAGCCGGTTCACCTGGACATTCTATTTCAGCGATATCATTGCACCGATCCTTCAGAGGTGATCCTGAAGGTCCAACGGCAATTTATGTAGCTCCAGGACGGATTTTGTTATACATACATGTGTATATATCAGACAGGGGTTAACAATATGATTAATATTGTGTTCAGAGTAGAGACCAGAAACATCTCTTTTAAATAATGCATTCGCGTTGGCGTATAAAACGTTTTGCTGTATTGTGAATTTCCAACTCCACTTCGGTGTAACAGTGCAGATGTTTACTTTCACTTCAGTGAGCAAAGCGAGCAATTTTGAAAAAATCTCCTCATCATCCATACATCCACTAGGTTCCCATTTACATTAAAGGATGTTGATAGTTGTAAAGTTTTTGCAGCAGTTGTGGAAAAATTTTGACTTTTCATAAAGTTTCTTTGTTGTAACTGTTTTTGCCCTCTTGGCATATATGTACATAACTTCTTAATTATCGCCTTGACCAAAATTTTTATCTTAATTATTATTATTATTTGTAGTCTCTTCCAACTTATTCTTCTAATTGATTTCAGTTCTAAAAGCTTTTTTTGCTATATTTTCTTCCCACCATTTGGCATACCAGTTGGCACTTCTTTGCAATGAAGTATCTACATCTATGATCGGAATATAATCCATATGAATCGCTGCTCTCAATCGATTAAACATCATTACGGATGCAGTAAATGAACTTATAGCACGAAAGGAAAATTTCAAGGATATGACTTTCACAGGAGCCAAAATTTTTATAAATATTTCCATCAGCAATGATATAAAAAAGAATAAAAAATGGGGCAGATACCAGGATGTATGTTGAACTTTATAGTGACCACCCATCAAAGCCATTTTTTGTATGAATCTTGAAATGTCGTTGATAGGAGAATCGTCGGTAACGAAAACGGGTAGACCAGCAATAGCTTTTGGATTAGACTTTAAAGTTTTGTAAGCACAAATATGTCCCCAAGCCACGTTACCTTTATAAAAAAAAATATATTCATACATACATATGTATGTACACATACACATGTGTGCAAATGTTTATGTAAGTATGTATGTGTGTATTTTTCAAAAACAAAAGTATAACTTACCAGCATAGGATATTTGATGTTTACCTCCTGCACCTGCTATTCTGGGATACTTATAATTATGTTTGCTTAAGTATTTGATGACATTTGGTACAAAAAGCTCATCGCCCTCTCCATACGTCAGTGGTGGCCTTATGGCTACTGTGTTCAAATAATCCTTTTGATTGCTCAACATTGCTTCGTTTGAATTCAGAACTATGGTTTCAGCACGCAATTTGGATGCTGAGTAGCCGGGTATCAAAAAGTTCTTATCAAAATCTGAGGGATTTTGGGCATCAAATTTAGGAGTGGGAGCTTTCGATTCAGTTTGATTTATTACTAAGGTGAATGTGCTATGTCCTTTAAATGGAACCATACAAACGGAAGCACAGCTAGTATAAATAAGGTGCTTAACGTTGTGTTGAACACATAGTTCAACCACGGTGCGAGTACCTAAAGATATTTATTATTCAATTTTCATTATTTAACATATCTCCTTCCTTTTCTGTAAATCGAGTCGATTTTAAATCGAGTGAATTCTCAAATAAGAATTTCAAATGTCAAAAGTATTTAAAACAAATGTAAAAGAATATAAAAATAAAAATTATCAAAAACTAATAACAAAAAAAATGTATTTATTTCATTAAATTGTTTTTATAATATGAATAATTTTGAGAAATATTTTTTAAAATAAATTCATATAAAAATATATATATTTTTTATTTAAATATATACAAACATATTTGTTCAATTAACAGCATATTGTATGATTTCTAAAGCTGTTTGCAAATTATATTTGTATGTATGTATAAACATTAGCTTATCAGCATGTTTATTTTAAAAATACCAATTACATATGTACATATGTATGTGTATACAACTTACAACTCATACAATAAATAGTTTGTGAATTAGGCAATTGAATTTGATATAAAAAGTGCTATTTTTATTATTTAGAAAGAATTTCTTTGAAAAAAACGTTATTCGATTTGCGTTGAACCAGGTTTGCTTTCTCGATTTTAAAATTATTCGAATTCGGCTTAGAGATTACTTTTAAAGAGAAAAATTTAGTCGTATCCGGCTTACAGAAAAGCAGTATTTTTTGTAATTTCTACGGATAATAGTAAAATAATATAAAAAATTATATAACAAGAAGTAGGAGCGATCTGGAAGTATGCCCTTTCAAAAAAATGTTCCAAACCGGTTTATAAATGACGGAGTTCTAATAATCTTCTCTATTTTTAAGCATGTAAGATCTTGTTAGAAGGGTTTATTAATGAAAACACTAAACAAACCAATGGAAAACTTTACAGCGTTAAATTTTTCAAAAAATTTTTCATATCGATATTTTTCATTTTTCACTAATTGAGTTTCAGCAATATCAGCGCTAGTTCTCAAATCAACTGCAGATAAATTACCAAACTGCGCATTGACCTCAAATATCATTTATAACAAAGGAGAAAATTATAACAAATGACATACATATTCATATGTACATACATACATACACAAAGCTTAGAGCACGTGTATAGTTTGACTGAGCTTTTGCGAAAATCGAAAGTTGAGCTTTCATTGAAGATTTGTAATACAATATTAACAAGAAGGTCGGAAAATTAGAATATCTTTTATGCAGATATTATTTAATAAACTCTTCTTACCATTTACATTCACACGATCTAGTTCTTTATAGTTGGGCGGGTATTCTAAACTAATCAAACCCGCACAATGGAATACTGTATCGACACACATAAATGCATCAGCCACTGTATCTGGTTGGCAAATATCTCCCACAAATGTTCGAATATTTTGTAGTTCTCCTAAAAAATATTTTAATAATTGTGATTATTTAAATATTTATTTATATTTATGTTTTTTTTCATATTCACCATCAATTTTATTTCTAAAGGGCACCAAATCGACAGTTCGGATTTCTTTGATTTCTAATCCATTTTGATCTTTTAACAATTGCTTAATGATGTGCTGACCTATAAAGCCACTGCCACCAGTTACCAAAACGATTTCGCCAGTTTCAGTAACCATACTATTTTAATTGTTTAGACTATAAAAATAAAATGAAAAAGCAACTTTTATTTGAAAATACGAAAAAATAATCATTTACAGCCATGAATTTTAAATGTATTCGTAATTTTTATGTTTGTTTTTCAAGATTTTTAAAATAACGCGGAAAAATATTTATGTTTATTATATTTGCTTAACTTGGTTAGCAAGAAATACTAACTTAAATACTCGTACTTTATTATTTGTATGTTTTTCTTTTTATACAAACTAACAACAAAGTAATAAACTCAAGCCGGAATGAATGTACTTATGTATGTACATGTGAATTTATGTATGTAAAATGTACAAATGACCAAACATGAAGAAAACAATGATTATCAGATGCGGTGTGTTTTTAACCCTCAACTGCACAATGAGGTTTCTTTCAGGATGAATTGCTTTCATATTAATATTTATAGAATTTCTTAGGTCATAAAAATAGACTGACATAAAGATCCCTCAACTTGTTATTAGTTTTCTAAGTTTTCTTCAAGCAATTACTTAATAGGATTATCTGATAAGTGACAGAAATCGATTTTCAAAATGAGCGATTTAAAAACGAAAAAATTTGTGATGTGTAAATTATTTTAATCGATTACATTTTGTTTATCTATTATATAAATAGGCAAGGACATATTTTTGAATTCCTTTTTCTCCTTTATTTGCCAACCAATTCCCTTCATTCTTTTACCAAATGGTAGGCATTGTTGATGTTTAGTGACCCGACTATGTGCATTATTTAAATGTTCAGTGTTAAAGGAATAAATGGCTCCCACATTTGACACCACTACAAATGATGTTAAAAATTCACACGTACATACATTCACTTATGTAAGTATTGGTTCAAGTAAAAACATGAACAGCTGAAGTTGAAAAAGGGATCGGAATTGAAGGAGAAGAGAATTAAATGTAGATGAATGTACATGTTCATTATAGATTTGTTTTATTCGGAAAGAAATTTGTCAATATTTAATTACTAGAATATGGTCGATTGCGCCGGCCATGAGAAAATGCCAGTTTTCAACAGCTTTTCGTTAATTTTTCATAAATTTGTATTAAATATTCTGCTATATTGATCGTGTTTTATAACATCAATATTTTGGGATTGGTTCAAAAATAATTCTAAAAATCGTTCACTGCTCATCACACCTTTTCAGAACATTCGTTTTGAAATCGATCGCTTTCCACCACATTCCTGTTCATTTGACTGCTTCAATTTATTTATATCGCAAGTTTATATTTATGCTTTAATGTAATTGTGTATATTAGAAAAGAAAAAAACTTTTTAAAATGCATACCTACATACGATTACATACGTACATATTTCAAGTAAATATCGCTGTTTATCGTGTCAGACTTTTAAAATTTTGTAGGGACGTGAATTTCGATGTGCAGTACAGTAGTTTTGATTTAGCTACCTTTTGTTTAAGAACACTTTTGAATTAACTGCATAAAATTAATAATTTCTGTCACTATTCCTTAAAATCCCATAAAAATTTTTCTTAAGTGCCTTTTTGTACCTGCACATTTAAGATAAAAGTATTTTCATACAAAAAATCAATATTAGCTGCATTTTGAATTAACTTCCCAAAAATATATATTTTCTATTATTATTCTTCCTAAACCTTGTTTAAGTGCATTTTGTATACCTGCACATTTACCATTTTTTGACAGTTTTAAAATATTTTCATATAAAAATCAAATTTAGCTGCACAAATTAAACAAATATGGTGGCAATTTTTTCACGTAAACATCCAACTTAAGCCATTTATGATTTTTAAAAAATCGCAAACAAGTCATTTTACAGAAATGAAAAGTTGTCATTATTAAAAATCATCTATTTTGTTTGCATGTAGATACAAACATACATTTAAGATAACAGCATTTTTGACTTATCTGCACCAAAAATCGTGCCAAGTTGATTGTGCAGCTAAGTCAAAATTACTGTAGTTTCGACAAACATAACAACCCAACTATATTTAGCGTGAATTTGTGTTTTAAAATGCAACAAAGAAAATTGATTATTTATATTTATTTGATGTGTTATATTTTTCTTTTATTTAATTTTTTCACATATTGAAAACTTTCTCACAGCACATAATTTTTTTTCAATTGCGAACAAAATCTGACAACTCAGGAGACATCCATTCAAGTAGTGTAGCTTATAGTTAATATATAATCGGTCACAGGTTGACAACTCTTAACATGTTTTTTTGTACTTTTCAGAAGACAAAAAAAACATTATTACTCCGTTACTAAACTGTGTTGAAAGTAAATAAAAAAACCAAAATTAGTAGAAGTAGAGCAGGAAATTTTTTTAAAATATAAATGAAACGTACTAACATGCTGAAGGACAAACACAGTCTTTTGGCATCAAAAACCCGATTCGATTTTTTTGCGAGTTAAGAGTTGTCAACTTGTGACCGACGATATGTAGCTTGATAAACGATCTCATAAGTCTGCGTTTATTAAAAAAAGGATTTATTTCAAACACAGTATGCTTTCATTTTTGTATTTATGAATTGAAAAAATCAAAAGTTGCTGGAAGATAATTAATGTATTGCAGTCTGTGTGACAGAGAGTTAAGAGTACATGTTCAATGCTAACAATTGTTAAAAGGTTTTTTATTAAAACAAAATGTATGTTCCGTTCATATTATGTATTTATTACAAAGTTCTTAACCTCAATGAAAAATGTATAGGAAAAATTATCATGTATTATCTTTATGTAAAAATTTTTTTATATAAATATTTTCATTTCTGAGCACAGATCGCTTTAAAACAAATTTAAAAAAATACTAAACTGAGAAAAACGCAAAATCTCAAAAAAAATAAAAAAACCAGCAGAAGGTGGTTCATAAAATTTGAAATCTGTATGAATGTGATTTGCAAAAGCCAAAAAATTGCAGTGTCTTAAATTTGAGGGTACAAGGTGCATTTAAAAATTTTGTTTCAATAAGGTTTCATAAGAAACGTTCAGCCACAACACAAAACCACTTGCCTTAAGGCGTTAGTTAATTTAAAAATTGTTTATCGCACCAACTTAATGGTTAATCTATGCTTCTGTAACTCTTCTAAAAATATGCGCATAATTTTTCTTTTAAAGATATACGAGTAGCTTCTTCCACTTTTCTATTTGAACGTGGAATTCAGTTTTCCGCTTCCAGACAACCTAAAGGTGTTTTCAGTTTCACTTTCGTCACACACATACATACATACATATGTACATAACTGTAAATGAAATTTTCCTTTTTTTTAAGTGCGCTGATTTTGGAAGCAATCTTATTTTATTCAAGCATTACCATTAAAGATTTACGAGTATAATAAGCGGGTCTTCTGTGGATAGCTTTTATTATGTTATTTTGGCCAGGGTCAAATAATTCAACATTTGACAATAGTTTGTTAAGATTTTTATAAAATTTTTGTTGATTGCTTAAAAACAAGCAAACAACACAACATCTTGTCTTTTCCATTACACATACCAAGCAAAACATGCGAATGAGAAAAAATATATAAATATAAATAAAAAAAAAATAATTATAAATTTGAGTTAATTGTATTAACTTTTGTGCCCTATAAACATCAAAACGTTGCGGTAAGAAAAACCGGTTTTTACAATTATTTTCGTAATACTATAATTATATTATATTAAAAAATGTAATTTGAAAGAAAATTAATTGTTTTTTATTTTACCTGACTGATGTTTTGAATAAATTACTACAATTTTGATTTAAATGCCACGTTACAAACAAGCACTACAACTTCTTAACTTGATGTCTACTTTGTGAGTGAAGATAATTTTTAAAAAAGCAAATGTTTATGACCAAAGTATAGCTTTCAGACTTTAAGTTAAACTTGTGTTGCAAGCTGAGTTTATTATTAGAGCTTTAATATTTCTCAGAGATGTGCAAAAGTCGTGAGTTCGTAGTGCGTTTTGCGTGATAAATTTATAAATAGTCATTCGTAAGCTCGTCAGTGTAATATGCTTATGCACGTACACCCCACAAAGCATACAGAGGTGACAGAACGGGAGAACTATATATGCGCTATTTGCGACTCACTCTATACGCACAATTAACGAAAAAGAATTTTTTTTGAGAACAAACACAAACCGCAAAAGCCATTTTGGCTTGTCTGCAGAATGACCCAGGGTCTAGGCAGGAATCGAACCTCCGACCTCTCGACTAATAGTCTAGCACACTATCTACTAGTCTATGGGATATTCTCTTTGATATAATTTTTCGCATACAATTGAAAAGTATTAATTATTTTGTATTAAATAAAATAAAAGAACAAAACATAACCGCACTATACGAGCACATTTATCAATGACTCTTTGTTCAGTAAAATTTAAAAAATCTCAACTTTCTTGAATATACATATTTGCATTTTTCGTGTACAAATTTTATATTATTTTTTTATTCGTAGAATTTTGTACTTTATAGTGGTCGCTTTCTTCACACACCAGTCTGTTAGTAGTTTGTGGTACACACGTTCCTTCAAATGCCTCCAATCGGCGAAGGTATTTAATTGATACTACAGTACGCCTGTGGTCGAAATTCGAACGCCAGTTTAAACGTATACTTATTATAGTTGCATTCATTTAAAAAGAAAAAAAAACTACCTAATCACTTGTTCCCTTTTCCCCCGCGAAAAAACAATAAACCAAATAAAATTGCATACAAACACGCACATTTATAAAAAAAAACTTTTTACTCATATACATACATATGTACGAGTATGCAGGTACTCTTAATGCACTCTCATCGATTTGCTTGAACCAATTCTTACATAAGCGAATGCGTGTACGTGTGTATTTTCAGCATTTGTAGTGGTGTCAACTTTATCAGCCTTTTGTTAATTTAATACTGAACACATTTAAATAATATATAGTCGGGACACTAAAGCTCAATAATGTTTGCCATTTGGTAAAATAATGAAGAAAATCGGTTGACAAACAAAGGATAAAAAAGGGGATCTAAAAATTTGTCTTTGGCTATTTATATATAGATTGAATATAAAATCATGATTTTCTTCGGCTTTTTGCCAATTTCCCAAGACTTCTTTACAACAATCTGAAATTAATGAAGTTATTTCGTTCGTTTCTTTTGGGCTACTCTGTAGATATTTCTGGCTCTATAGAAAACTCTTAAAACCGACTTGTATTGTATTTGTTCATTTTGAAGTGAGTGTACGTTTTCGTGAACATTTTGAGCTTTGTCCTGCATGTACATGCGTGATTCAAAAAGCTCTGTTTGTAAGTGTACGTGATTGTGAAAATAGTATCTTTGTGAGCTAAGCAACACTCACGCGAATATCTCTAATATTTCTTAATGAAGGGGATAAAAACTTATATTAATTGCTTTTCTGGGGGATTATTTAAAGCACTTCATTTGATAAGTTTTAAAAGAAATGCAAAAAAAGTTTTAAAAGAAATGCACAGACATGGAACAGTATCTGCTTTAATATATATCCAATAGTCCTATTCATAATCTTGTGCTTTTGAGATTGGATATTTTTGCAAAATACGAATTTCATACTCAGCTGTGAAAAAAAGAACTTTTTCTTTATTTACGTTTAGACATCAGCATACATGAATGAGCGGTGAGAGAACATTTTGGTATTCTGGCTTGCAATTAAGTGTTGTATATACAGAGTAAATATGTATAAAATTGAGGTTTTATATCATGCATATTTGTAAAAGAGTAGCAAGTGCATCTCTGTATATTTTGTTATTGTAGAGTAAAAATATACTCTTGCAAATGCTACGATGCAAGACCATTTGCACAAGAATGTGAATAGACATAATCTAATTTTGAATCTACTAAGTTTCATTGAATTGCGTTTCTGAGCAGAAAGTTTGGTAAATGAAATCATAAATATTAATCAGTTAGCCAACTGCTTACATATATATGTATTTATGTATGTATATGTATTTTACTATCGAATAACATAGAATTTAACAATTCAGGAGAGATCAGCTGTGGAAGTAAGTGTACCTAATTTTGTTTCCTTGTTGGAACCACTACTAGCAGATACTTACAGACATACACACACATACATACATACATATATGAAACCAACTTGTAAGTACATATATGTATTTTCCTTTTCATTAAGAATGAAAAAGTTTGTATTTGTATGATTTGAACGTGAACGTTCTTATTGTAATTTACACATCTATGCCTTTAGCATTTATTAATACCACTTTTAGGTTTTGAAAACAAAAAATATATTTCATTTTGGTATAATTGATTGGCACGCTTTCCTAAATACCGAAGACACGGTGAATTTCGAGAATGTGATTTTGCGCTTGGCAGCTCTAGTTACGGATACGTGACGTCGGTAAGCAATTTTTTCATTACGTAATTTTAAGAATCATTTTGTAACTAAAAAAAATATACTTTTAAAGAATTCTTAAGTGTGTTTGTAAAATATTTGATGAAAATAATAGCCACAAATTCATTTTACTGGAAGTGTGGAAGGTACAGTTAGCTGACTGATTCACCGTGGTGGCTGTAGTTCTCAGAAATAGTTTGTGTTTTTTTGGGTGTTTTCTTATACTATAGACAATAATATTTTCGAGCATACGGATTGTTTTCAAAGTTGTTAACGATGTGTTTTAAATAAAATTCCTTTCTCTCTTTTTGGTGTTTCGTGAAAACCACGATGTTGTAATACTAAGTTCATATGCCACAAACGTTGCAATCTTCACAACCTTCCTAAGTTGTATCAACGGTCGCAAAGCGTATGGCTTGCGAAATAAACTAACAAGAAAAATATTTTTAATATTTAGAAGTTTAGATTAATAATTTATTAAAAGTTAATATTTATTCGTAATTGTTGAACTGTTTAAGGTTTATATTGAAATGAAAATTTTTTTTTATCCGTTCTGCTAGTCTGATGAATAAATTGTTTCAAATAAAATAGTACTCTCTTAATAAAAATATAATGAATTTATCTAAAATAATTTCTTAAATTAAGAAGTAAATCTGGGTAAACTCAGATTTGAACTAAAGCAAAAAAAATTTATTAAAATTTGTATAAAAATACGTACGTAGTATGTATGTACACATTATTAAAGGTATTATTACATTTATTATTTCAATACAATATGAAAAAAATTACGTTTTATACTGAATTAATTTTCGTTCATATGAAATTGTGTTGGACCTAAACATTGATGCTTATTAGAAACCGACTGCAACCAGTTTTTAAGGTCGAACCGAAACCGAGCTTAGCCCGAAATATTCGGCCGAGCCCAAATCTTGTCTAAAAAATTTTATTATTAATTAATATTGAAAATTTTAAAAGTTTATAAGAATTTAAAAAGATACTTACTTAATTAATTAACACTGCATTAGAATCCCGATAATTCGTAATCGCAAGAGCCAGCCATTCCTTATCGAATTATATTTCGATTTGATGAGTTTAAAATGAATAATACGAATACGAATATAATGAAAAGAAGCAAAAAAACAAAGTCATTTCTATATTTATAATAGTGTTTTACATTAGGAGCTAAAAGAGATCATCAACAACCTACTACGATTTACGAGAGGTCACACAGGCCTTCCAAAAAAAATTACTGTCTTCTAAAATCTCTTACAAGTTAAGCTGCAATTAAGGAAAATGTGAGTGGGTTAGTAAAAAGTTTGAGTGTACACTTGTATATGTAAATGCTAGATAAAAGTATTTTAAAACACAATTTAATAAACTTACATAAGCATGTAGATTATTGTTTACGTTATTTTTACGTTATTATTCTGATGATAGTATCTGGTGGAAATCGGTCGAATTAAAATTATACTAATAGCATCAAGAACTTTTTGTTGTTTTCGAAGATTAGAACATTTTATTCGAGCTGAAATTTAATTCCACTACATCACAGCGCACACACTTGGCTGGTATTCGATTTGCGAAATAGATCGATTATCACTGATCATTAAATATCATATTAGTTTCAAATTAATAATGAATATTAAAAAGTTGTATGTTATAGCGACAAAAAATATGTTTTTTACATTAATTCTATTCAGAACGTCTGTGAAGTCTTCCAGCAGCAATAAATACTATTTCTTTCAGGCATTTTCTGTAAATCGAGTGATTTGAAATCGTACGACTTCTAAAAACAGTTTTAATAAAAAGCCTGACTTTTTGTATTATTTTAAATTTTGATGTTTAAAACATTGCATTCGAAACGAACTTTGAATGTGCGATTTAAGAATTGCAATTTAACAAGTATTTATGTTATGGAAACGCAAGATTTGAAATTACAATTTTCAAAAACAAGAATTGATTAACTTTGTCGCCTTGCTGGTGGCCATTTATTATTTATTAAAGACGATTTTATTGATCGTAAATGATCGACAGTCATGAAAAAAATTCAAAAATTACATTTGTTTGATTACTTCTTATACATCGACCTTTTCTTCTTTGCATCTCGCAGACAAGAGGTGTTGCGTGTCAGCAGCTTAAACTAAATATACCATTAGATGAAAATCTAAGTAACTAACTTTTGAAAATATTGAGCAAATCGGTTTTAAAGTTTCAAAAGTAAATAATAATTTTAGTATTTTAAATTTTTATTCGCACTTTTTCCCAAAATTAATATTTTACTTATTCAGTAAAACATTAACCATTTTGCTAAAAACAAATTGCAATTGATTATTGAGGGGTATAGCTTGTTCCTATGCGCATTTCACTGTTGCTAATGCAGATCATCAGGGAACTTTACCCAAATATTTCTTAGAACAACTGGAGACATTATATTAAACCTTCATTAAAACAAATGAAAAGTTTAAACAATATCAAAGTTGTACCAAGAACTCAATAATTAAACAGTTGTTTTTGTTTTCTTACTTTACCATTACTACCTAGGCTGACTTTTTTTAACTCTAATTGTAGTTGTAAGAGGTTTGTAGAAAATGTAAAAACAACAACTGCTATACATTTGTATAGAGTGATGTCAAACAAAATTTTGCGACCGGGTGCTTGTCAAGTTAATAATAATAATATTTCTTTCCATTTTTTCTAATTTAAATATGTGAAATAACTATTTGAGATGGATTATAATTTATTCAAAATCTCTATAGAAAAGACAACGATGCGATCGAGATAGAAACTTTGCAATAGGGTTTCTTATTTGTAATAATAAAATTGTTAAATATTGAATTAATGCCTAATACGTACATATGTATGCACATTAAAGCTATTCATAGAAAAAACTTCTATAAGTTATAAGCCAGCTCTCATGCAACCAAAAATAAGAACTTCTGCATCATTTGTTTTGTCAAGTTGGTTGCTTTAATAATTAAAAAATGCATTTTAAAACCAGAAGAACATTGAATATTTCAATATGGAAAATAACAAATACGCGTACGGTATACCGAGGTATAACCTTGTTAAAAATTCGTATGCCCATTAAATTAATAATGCAGCCAACTTGACAAAACGAATGATGCAGAAATTCTTAGTTTTGGGTCTACTTTCACGTGCAATTCCCAGAAACGAGTACCATAATCATGTGTTGTACAGTGTTACATATTAGTTTTATGTAGATTTCCAAAACTTTTTTGGGGTGTACAGGTGAACTGGACCGTCTCTAAAATAGATATATTTCTACTAAGACAATGTATGAAAAGTAGTACATCTGTGGGTCCTCCATACTTTGAAAGATATTTTGAAACCGCATCCAACAGCGCATAAAACTTGTCCAGCCGTGACCCCAGAAATGTCGCATTCCCTTATTTTTATAACTTGTACGGAATATTACATTGCTGATGGCAAGTTTTATGCACCACTAGCTGGTCACATATCACAAAACATGAAAACTGCGTGATAGCATTCCAGTTATAATTACAAATGTTTAGATACAAGTTTTATCATTTTAGATTAATAAATTTTCTATCCATTTGGATATTAGTAAGAAAAATAATTAACACAAATCAGAAATTGGCTATTATATAAAGATACTTCTGATAGCTTACTTTACTGAAGAAAGATTGCTACTTTTGACTTATCTTATTTTTATTGAACAATTGCATGATACTTACATCATTATTCGGTTATATATTTGGGATAAATAAATATAATTGTAATAAAATTTAACAATAGTTTTAGCAAATAAATAAGTGTAAAATATGCGTAAGGCAGCTTGGTGTCTTTATTTAATATACAACAATACGTACACTATATACATACATATAATTTTTTCACCTTTAAGTACTGTTATAGTTTTTGTTAAGAAGAAAATTTCAATTCACAAAATTTCGTTCATTATTTGGAAACCTCAAGCTTAAATATTAATGGTAATTTGTTGATAAAAGAAAAGTAGTTCAGCATTTACTGCGATTTGTAACAATATTCGATAGTTAAAATACCGATGATGATTTTTTTATGAATAAGCGTACAACCTAAGTCTTTTTTAAGTAAAATCCAAAAGTTTTAAACGAGTGTAGTCAATAGGATAATGCCGATGAAGAGCGTGATCCAACTTTAAAATCCTTGTAAAGCGAAAAAACGGAGATCTTAAAAAAATAAAAAGATGTATATATGTATTCATATGTGATAAATAGCAACAAAATAATAGTCTTACGTATCGTTACCTTAATTATGAAAATGCGTATCTAATTTAAAAAAATATAATTTTTTTTATATATTGAAAGAAAATTGTTTGGCTGGAGTTCAAATCTGAGTTTACCTATTTCCTTTTAAGAAATTATTGATAAATTCATTATTCCATTAAGAAAGTAATATTTAGAGCATTTTATTCATCAGACTAGCAGAACGGATCAGTACTGATTTCGAATTTTTGTATATAATACTTTGAAAATTTGTTTTATGCCTTTTCTAAATTAAAGTAACGATATGTAAGTAGATGTTTTTAATTTCCTCTCTGTTGTATAAGAATGAAAATAAGTACATAGTTAAATCCTTGATCTCATCTTTAAGGATATTCTAAAAGATTTGGAGACGCCTTAAATCAATCAAAAGCCGAATTATTCAGGTATGTGATGGAAATATATTTTGAAAACAAAACGATTTTAAACTGAAAAATGTTGTAATGTGCTCGTTATTTCTTTTTGTTAATTTTAAATTTTCTTTTCATTGTTTATGTTTCATCTTCTGGTCTGCTTTTTTCAAAATCATTCGAAATTTATCACACGTTTTTAAAACGATACTTTTGAAATCGATCGATTTCCATCACATAACTGATTATGTATGTATTTTTCAAATATTCGAAAAATTGCTGAGATATGACCACAGATCAGTAATGGAAAATGAAACTTTTCTTCGGTATCAAACAAATTTTAAATATACATTTTTTGGATCCTAAAGTAATAATTGAAATCTTTGTAGTTTTTTCTTTATTAACTAAAAACATATAATGAACTGTAGTTGTTATTGCGTTTGTATTATATTCTCTTAACAAACACAATGATTTTGTTATTTGATACCAAATGTTATTCTTCATTCCTTTTTACATATGTATATATATTTATAGAGGATAGTCCAGTTCTAAGTATATTTTTAAAAATTAAATTAAATAAGATATTATTATTATTATTAATTTCTTTTGGTGTATTATTAGAAAGTATATAAAAAAGTATCCTCATTTCATTCACGTAACTGCCTTCTGTGGGTCAGCCCAATTTTCTAAAACATTGTTTACGTTTTCCGGTTTTGTTTTATGAATGGCACGGACGATATTAGCATTATTCTCATGTCATCGATCTTTAACTCGCCCAAAAGAAAAGTTATAATAGTGTCAAATCTCATCTCCGAGGAGGCCAACTAGCATCGCCACGATTTTTCGATGATTTTCCGTCCAAATTCAATGTCCGATCATAAATTAACAATATTTCCCAACATTGTTCAAGCGTAAAGCAACTGATTATGGTGCTCTAGGTTATTATACTGAGTATCGTAATTAAATTAATCAAAAGCTATATCATTTAAAAGTTTTAAAATTCAAACTACATGTTTTCCATATTCAAATACAATCCATATTTGATAGTAAATTGAGCATTAACACATTTCTCAATTTGAGATAAAAAAAAATCAAAATTTTCAAATGAAATAACGCCCAAAGAAATATTGTGATATAGTGATGTCTGTTGTTGGGGATTATTTCACTTTTTGCGGCTTTTTAAATTGGGGAAATATTGATATTGGCGATTTCATTTTTGTTTGGAATCTTATTTGTCCGAAAATTGCATTTCATACAATTCTTAAGTTCTTATTTCATTTCTGTTAAGACTTTTTGTATGGAGAATTATTAAACTTTTGTTGGGACTTATTTCATTTTTTGGGATTCTTGCTCTGGGAATTACTTAAGTTTTTTATTTTTATTAACCCCGAAAATTGCAAACTATTTCATTTTAAACTTTGAATGTTATTTAATTATTTGGATGGACTTTATTTCATTTGAGACTTATTTCATGGTACAGAGTGGGATTTCAAATCAATCTTAATTTGGGATCGAAATTGTTGAGATATACTGGAAATTGTTATTATTATTCGTTAGGTTTGTTGGAAATTAGTTTGAAAGTAGTAAATGAGTCAGAGGCGTAACTCGGTATTTTTTAATATATATAGTATAAAAAAAACACGATCGTAACAACTTTTCCGTCACTGCTGTCATCCATGATGAATTTCAAGACTCTCGCTCGTCGAAAAGTCTACTTAAAATTGTTTAATTTAATTTATTTTTGCAACCGGGTTGGGTAGATATTTTATTCCTGCTCTAAGGTATGTACATGCTAGGGAGATCGATTGTTTGACTGAATATCTATACGTTTGTTCGGTTATAGAGTTTGTCTAAAAACGCAATAACAAATTTAAAATTTTGGCAAGTTTGTTCTTAATTTCCATATAAGTTACACGTTGAGTTGTGATTTAGAAAAAATAGTTTAAAGTAGTTAAATCGTAATTTTGCTAATTATAAACAAATATACAAAATGTATAGACTGCAAAAAAAATTAACAGAAATCCATTTTATAAGTTTTATTAAAGTAAATCTATGACGAAATCCCAATTATTTCTGCAATATTAAGTCAAAAATTGCATTTTGACGGTGTTGCGAATATGCTTTAGAAATGTACCTTTTTCCAAGTTTTGCAAATATAAAACTTATTATGTATATAAATTGGAAAAATTTGTATTTAAAAAAATGGTTTTTTCATTTTCATTAAGTTTTATGAGGGAAAATTTTGAATCCAAATGAAGTAAAAGCCATATTCGTTACTTGAACAAAAGTGGCGAGCCCGTGGTTGTATGTCAAAATATTCGTCAAAAATAATAGTATATCATATGTACATAAATATATCATGTGCAATAGAACACCCAAATGGCAAAGATTTTATGTTTTCATTCAAATACATTTCATTAGTGGTTTAATTAATAAATAAACTGTTTTTCATTATATATTTTTATTTAAATTTAACTTACTTTATCTTTTAATTGCTGGCATAGTTGTAAGCCGGCAGTTATCATTATCAAGACTTCGTTTAACCAATTTACAGAAGCTTCTGCCTGACACATATCAAATCTCATGACACCTTGTATATTTGTCAATTGATAAACGGCTATAATCAATTTATGCGATTGTAAAAAGAAACTCACAGCTAAGTCTTCTGACAAATTTGGTGATAGTGATTTCTATTGACGAAAATATTATTACAGAACTTATTATATTACTTTGAATGCAATTACAGGTTCAACTTACCATATTGCGTCCTTTAATTAATTCATCAATTGGTTTCTTTTTAGGTATAATTAATGACAAGCGCCCTCGTTGTAAAGCTTCTAAAATATTTCCGACAACATGTAGTACTTCATCTGATGTTCTTTTTCGGGTTTTTAATAAAAAAATATATTTATAAAAATTTAAATCTATTGCACACATACATATTTAAAGAATAGTTTTGATATGTATTATTCTGATTAAGTTTAAGATAATCTAGTATAAAGATATTTCTAACTTTCTTATAAATTTGCGTAAATGTTTTCTAAAAAGATGACACAGACATCAGCAACTAGCCCACCCTTTCTTATTCAATTTCAATTTATTTGTAAGAAAACAATTAACATTTTATAGTAGTCTAAAATAATTTAGCACGTTACAAGTTAATATTCTATTATAATTTTATATTTCCCATTATTAAACCAAAACAAGTTGATTATTCGCACTTGAAAAAGTTGTAGAAAGCTAAAACAATTGTTTATATTATTTTAAGTAACAATTATAGCAATAAAAAATTTAAACCGATTAATCAAAGTCAAAAATTATTCAGAAGTATTAAACAGGTGAAAATAATACAAGAACAACAGGCATTTTTGTTATTGGTCCTGTCAAAAACATCTACAGAAAGCAGATAGGGAAAAATATAAAGGCACCCTTTTTGATATTCAAAGTCGAAAGTATAAGAAAGACAAAGAAATGAGCTGCCGTAATGCTGTCACCTGGTTAATACGCTTTGATTGAGATTATTAAAATTAAAATAATATTTCAGTGTGAGCGTTCTTCTTTTCATACAAATTATTACACTCATCGATATATTCATAATACAAAATGGCTCTTTTCATCTAAGTTCTTCTTATTTCCAAATTATCGATAGACCTTTTACAAAAGCGTTTATTTGTATAAATAATGGCACTATATAATAATTCTGGCAAAGAACAACCGACTTCAAAACAGAGGAATGCACAGACAGACAGACGAACATTAAATCACATCGAATATTCATTTTATAGAATCCTTTAGCTCAGATATATTGGTGAAATCTAAAAGATTTTGGGAGTAAACTGTTTTCAGTTTTATCCTTACAGCCTCGAAGTTTGGTAAAAAATACCAACATTTTCCCGATATGTACAATAAAAATTTATAAAAAACTATAAATTTTGTAAGCTAATTGAAAAAAATTTAAGCAGATCTTAATATAACAGTAAAACAACAATATTAAAAACAAAAAAATAAAAATTTAACGTATGAAATCTTGAAGGCTATTCACAAATACATTTTTTTTTTAATATTAAAAAATTTGGAAAATATTTTATTAAATAACTTTAAACTTAAGGTCAACAATATAAATATAAAATACATACATATTTATTTTATCCAATATTTCGCTTTCTCAATGGAAAACTTCATCAGGGATATACATATTTATGTAATTAAAATCAATAATAAGAACAATTGCTGTTTTATGAAAAGTAATTTACATTTACGAGTATATTTATTTATATTGTTGAGGCTAAGCTTGAAGAAGTTATTTAATAAAATATAAATAATAAGGTCGAAAAATTATAGGAATTTTTACGAATTTAGAAAATATGATAAAACTTCGAGAAATTATGCTTAATGTTTTCTATGAAACTCCATTTTTTATATAAAGTGTTAATGGTTTAATGAATGTTGTAGAAAAACTTGAAATTTTCAACAAATCGTAAATTGTTTAAGGATACAACTAGAGAGAACTAATTTTTTTTATTCTTGCGGTTACTCTAATGGTGTAATTAGTCGATTCGTAGCACGAACGTATCAGTTATTAAAATCTATCACGCAAATAAAACATGTTACTGTTCAAAAACAAAGTCGAACTCATAAGAAAATTAGAATTAAATAAACAAAATAAGAAAATAAATTTTAATTTTTTAATACATGAAAGTTATAGAACATTCCGTTTCAACTATACGCTTTGATTATCTAACACACTAATTGAACAATACGGAAAGATGTACAATAACAAGAGAGGAAGCCTGGAACGTATAGTAACACAATTATTTTTAAAAGAAAATAAAAGGTTGTATTTCCTGTGATTAGTAGACCCTTAAACTGATGTAGAATTATTAATTATAATAAACTTTAATAAAATATAATTTTTAAATTTTTTATCTATATAATTTTTAAATTTAAAAAAGCCGTTAGGAGGTATTGAGTCAATACATAATAAGTAATTAGTATCAAGTATTCAAAAGTATCTAGTTCTCCAGATACAATTGGAACAAAATTGTAAGAGATGTGAGAAAGTTTTCAATAAGTGAAATCATGGTGCAATTACTACAAGGTAGGAGCACTACAAAAAAAAAATGTATATTGTTTGCTGGGATTTGTGTTACTGACTGTCAAAACAAAAATGCAAGTTATTTTTTTAGTTAGCAAAACTACTCCCAGCAAACAATATACACGTTTGTTTGTGATATATTAAATTAAAACAAAGAGAAAACATTATTGAAATAATTTGATTGCAATAAGTGTAGTTATTAAAAACACTTCAAACAAATTACATTCAATATGAATCTATTTTATTTTTCTTTACAACGTTTATACAATTATTCGCCGCCCACTGAATGACAATAAAAGTTTAATACTTTTACGTCCCCAGAAAAAATGTTTAACTAACTACGCCAATGGAAAAATTTTTGAAATTGTTAAATTACAAAAAACACGTTTGTTTATTTTAAAAGTATAAATGGAAACGTACATATGTACATATGTACGTACTATTAACTGAAAATCATGTGAGAAAACTTTTTAATTACATTTAATGCTAAAGTCAAGCGACTGATTTCGTGAATTAAAATTATTTTTACACCATTTTGTGGGCGTACACGTTACACGTAGTACTTAATTTTTTAGTTGGCCATCAAGATCGAGCAATCCATCTCTACGATTGAGCACTTGGAACAAAGCATTCGGCGTGTTATTGCCTATATACCGCTTTGCGAAAAGTATACAAAAATTTAATAACCAGATTGAGCCATCTATAAGACAACAGCAAACATTAATGCCGAAGAATTGTCTTTCAAATGAAGCCAAATTTATGGAAATTCACATAATTAATATGTGTTTTAGTTTAAATTTCTACCAGGCTTAAAAAACAACCTTTACGTTTGTATATTATTCCATTTCATTTGTTAAAAGTATATCTTAAGAAGTGCATGTGAGATTGCAAATAAAATATTTAATATTAGTGGTTAGTTCATCAAATATTAGTCACGACTTTCCGTACTCTAAGACGGTCTTCTAAAAAATAAGCAATATTGTACCACTGCGTATGTCAAGAATACTCACTTAAAATGGTACGAATCGCCAACGTCATCAATATGACTTATAGCTTGCTGCAAATGATTAGCAGCGTCTTGAATTTGCTGCAGTTTCCAGGGTGAATCTTGAGTGATAGAGGTGCGCTGTATTTGATGAGGTGGCTTAGATAACTTAAAGCTAATATCCTAAATATATACTACAGGGTTAATATATATATTTTTATTTGCAAGCTAGAAAATATATAAACTTACCCCTTTTGTTATAGTATCACCAGTTAAGGTTAAGATGGCCTTTAGTTGATCGGGAGGTTGCACAGAGAGTATAAATTTTTCAGTCTTTTTACCTTCGTTTTCATACAAAGGAACGGGAAATCGGTGGGCACATTCCTTTGAGAACAGCAACATTCCAACAGGGACCAACGAAAATAAAAACAAGTCATTATGTTTGTTTACTTACAGTGGAAGGAGAAGTGAACGTTGAGGGGTAGACAAAAGAAGTGATAACATTTTATTTCATACCATTTTTTCAACTTACAATGAGTATTAATTTTAACTTTTTTAATAAATCGTGCACCTCTTCTTTCAATACCCATTCAAACTCCATTTGCTGCGAAAGACATATTTTAGTTAAAAAAATACTGTGTAAACTTTCTTATAGTTAAAAGAAAAATAATTACTAAATTCTTGGCCTCTTGTTTTTCTGCTTCCATTTTTCTTAAACTACTTTTTTTATAATCAAAGTCTTCACTAGAGTTGCCAGATTCTGAAATTTCATCCCATTTCTGCATTTTCAACTTCCAATTAGACACATAGTCAAAGTATCTAGAATAGATTATATATACATACATCCTTATTTACATTCGCAGAACATCAGTTCACACATTTCAACTTTAGTTGATCAATTTTTATTTTGTGTGTGAATCTCACACTCCAATTTTGTTGATTACATTTTATTTTGTGTCGCATACAAAATAAAAATTTAACAAAACAAAGTTTAATTATGTGAACCGGAACCAGGAAACAGCCATAAAACACAAGATAAGCCCGTTAGTACAAAAAAAAAACATTTATATTTTCATTCGGTCAAACAAATTTCATACATAAAAAATATTGTGTATGTTTTTTTCTTATTGAGTTTAATATTCAGGATATACATATGTATAACATAAACGATCAGCAGTATTAACGAGCTTACCTTGTTTGTTATATCTTGGAAACAGCCAAGGCAGATCAACTTGGTATTAGCAGTTCTACAACATAACAAAATTTGTTGTAGAAAACGTCTTGTTTGTTGTATAAATCAATAAAAAGACGGTTGACACTGTCGGCACATGGTAAACCAGATTATATTATTATATTATTATACTACAAATGAAAAGATATATCAATATCTTGTATTATGTAATATCAGATTATCGTGCGACAGAGATAGAATAATAACAGCTACAATAGTATGTGGTCTCATGTCATCTGTAGTTTGCTTTGTGCTGTCGGCACTGATAAATCTTGTAGAAATGTTAAGTACCATATAAAACGAAATGTCTTTGGCATTTAATAATCGTGATATTATCAGTATTTCATCAATATCAACGATATTTCACGCACTTGACATGTATTAAGGTTAGTGAGCTGTTCTAGTGGTGTTACCTTGTTGATTTACCTTTAAACAGCAAAGAAAAAACGTACCGTTCAGAGCTTTTAATTTCAGGTAAGGGCATCAGATGTCGCACACATTTCCGGTTTGAGTATGGGCTAAAAGACCAATTTCCAGTTCTAATTGAAAAGAAGTTTGTATTATTTTTTTTATTCGAAAAATCTGATTTTTTATTCAATACTAATAAAGGTCAGTTTTTACTTCATATTTATATGTTATTTATGGCTAAGTTCTACTTAAATACGAAATTCAAACATTCAGTATAACTTTGAATTATCAACCAAACGTGTGCATTTAAACTTTCTAGCAGTATGTCAATGTGCTACCAAATCGAATGCTCATCAAGACTGAAAAACTAAAATTAAAAACTAAAACTGAATGCTTAAATTTAAATGAAAATAAACTAAATTTATATAAAAATAAAGTAAGAAACTAGTCATAAGCACTCAAAGAAGTTTATGATCATGTGCTGCTTCACCTTCAACCAGACAAGCAATTTTATGTCTTAATGCAAACAATATCTCAGGTAGAATCAAGCGGTCATATTGCTAGTGTTCAAGCTTGTATCTGACATAATATCAAATATTGGTTCTTGTAGCAAACATCGAATTATATGTTGTGTAGGCATCACATTAGTTTTATAGCAATGTTATAATAATTATTATAAGAACGTAGTTGTAGTCAATTTTATCACAAAAATCTTCTGATACAAAATGTCGGAAAACTGACATGTACATGAGATTATATACATATGTAAGTGAATATGTATTTGCTGATATGTATCAATGACAAAAAGTAATGATTTATTTTATATACATATGAGTTTTTTATATATTTAAAATGTTTTTAAGTTATTTATTAAGATTATTTGTTAAACGAATCAGCTAAGTTTAAAAAAATGGTCATGCTTACTGATGATCATAAATTTAAATATCTTAAAAAAGTTAAAAATGCGTGTTGCTATTATAAGACATGAAGAGAAATTTTGACAATTTACTTTTGCTGTTCTACCAACTTCTTGAAGTTTCAATAAGAATTTTCAACATACATATATTGACTAATACAGTAAAAAATAACCGTAAGCTGAAGCAAAATTTTTGACATTCTGTTTTCTTGTGCTTTGTAATTGATTTGAAATTGTTATATTTAATGAAAATATATATATTTGTTATGAAATTTATATTAATCGAGATTGCCTCGATATCTTTTTTCAAAGATTTAAAAAACTTTTGTTTGTTGAGGGTTTTTAGCTATATAAGTGAAGAGGTTTGAAACATTTAAAAATTAAGTTTAAGGTCTACTGATGATTTGGCTTAAGCACCAATGAAATGCATGTATATAGACTAGCTAAAAACCCTCAACAAACAAAAGTTTTTTATATTTATTTGTGTAAATACAAATCAATGTACCTTCGGCGGTGGCAATGCGTTCTTGAATTTGAATAATAATGGTCCATACATTAAAAAACAAGAAACGGCATACCGCAAAACTTTTGGCGGCTAAGTTAAGTATCGTTTTGCTAGGTGGTTGGTGGCACAGAGATTGTGCTACATTTGTGTAGCGTTGCCAGCAACATGATTTTATAATATTTTAAATGTTTTTATTTATTGTGTCTCGGCTCCAAATTTTAGAGTCCGAAGCAGAGCTTGTAAATTTTGATTTGATATGAACAAGTATTATTGAATACACATTCCCGGTATCATTTAAGTAAAAGTATGCAAATATGTCTACTAAACAATTGGAGGTGAAACTTCAAAATCCCAACGCAATTTTTGAAAGTTGGTTGGAGCGGTGGCTTTTAGAAGCTGAACAAAGAGGTAGCAAGTCACAGTATAAGTTACGAGAAGCTTTAAATGCACTTAAAATGTATCCCCTTCCTTTGCCATCGGGCAAAGATTGTGCTATATTAAGGGGTTTCGGATCCAAGCTTTGTAACCTTATAGATGAGGAAATGAAAAAGCAAGAAGCAAAAGCTCAAACCGTTGTTTTGAATAGCAGTCTATATGAGGAAGATATCCAAGATATGGTACATTCTCTGCAAAAAAACAAGAAAAAAAATTTGTCAGCTAAAGAAAGACCAATAAGACTAACTAAAAAGCAACTTAATACTATTGCTAAAGAGGAAGAACGATTAAAACAAGTTACAATGAGCCCTGGTATGTTTAAAATATTCCTTCTTGTTGATACACAGGAAACAAAGGGAAAAAATAAAAAGTCCTTGGGTCACACACGAGGTTACTTGGAGTCTCTTAGTGTTGAATATGAAGTAAGGCGATTAACCGTTGGCGATTTTCTCTGGATAGCACGTGATAGACAAGGCAATGAATTGGTTCTTCCGTACATAGTAGAACGAAAACGTATGGATGATTTAGCATCCAGCATAAGAGACGGCCGTTTTCATGAGCAAAAACATCGTTTAAAACAAAGTGGTGTTCAAAATATTATTTATCTTATAGAAGATTTTGGCGATAATGAACACCTCGGGCTTCCTTTAGATAATCTAAAGCAAGCTCTTTCCAATATTTTGGTACATAACAATTTTGCCATAGAGCACACCGAGAATCATAGACGTTCAATGATGTATTTGCAAGGCTTGACCCAGATGTTAATAAGACTCTATAAAGACAAAGTTCTCCTAAGTTGTGATAAAGAAGATATAAAAATTACTCAACCTAAACAACGTATGGTGGGCCTATTAAAATTTAAAGCCCTTTATGATGATTCTGCTCGTAATGCTCAACTAACTGTTCGAGAAGTATTTGTTCAGCAGTTATTGCAGTTACACTCTTTGTCTTTAGAAAAATCATTAGCTATTGTGTCAGTGTATCCTACTCCACGCTGTTTGATGGATGCTTATAGTAATAGTATATCTGTCCACGAGGCACGTAATCTGTTGGCCAATTTAAGATATGGACAATTGGAACGACCAATAGGTGAGAAAATAAGTCATGTTATTCACGACTTTTATCAAAATGAATTTTAATATATAATAAAATTACATTCAATCTTTGATCAAAAAAGTAGTGTATTTTCATATTGGAAAAGTTTCCTTTTATACATACAAAAAATATACAATTTTTGTTTGATTACATCCATGGTTATATTTAACTCATCATGGCATGAACTAAATACAAAAAGGCAATACTAAAATATGCGAATGGTATAAATCGTCATCTAAAATACAAAAGCACTTAAGCGACAAAAAAATAAAAAGTCAACTTGTTGATTTATTATGGTTTAGTTAACAAACTACATACATACGTACATACGTCTACCGACAATATTTTATTCGAATATAGGGTATGGTAAACAGAGTCGAAGTTCGATTTTAACATCAACTTCTTCATTTTGATTAATCGGGCCTTGAAATCGATTTTTTTAGAGTAGATTTATTTTTCACACTAACCCAGCAAAAAAGAAAGTGCCACAACTGCAATTGAATCATGAATTCAACTGCAGTTGTGGTTGGTGTAAGTAGTATTTATATTCAGAACAAAAATAAACGGAAAATTTTTTAATTAGGTACACGAAATTTTAGTTATGCTTTACAAAAAGAGACAGGTAACACAAAATTAATAATTTAGTTTTGTTTTAATTTTTATAAGCTAATTTTTATTATTTAAAAATTGTTCAGTAAATACTTATTCAAAGATTATATGTCGCTCCTTTATTGCATCGCAGTCATGTCTCACAAAACGTGATTTTTGAGTTAAGAATCCAGAATGATTCGTCGTATTGGTATTCATATTGTGTTAAAAATTCATAATATTAATAACACGGCACAATAACACGAAAAAGAAGTTGAAACAAAATTTCCCTATTTCACATACACGTGTTTGTGTGATGGTCCAGAAATATATCGCATTCAATATTTAAATGCGTTATCTTGTATTTCTTGTTTTACCACATGTACATAATACACTCATATGTACATATAAATGTATTTATTAAAAGCGAACAATAATTTTCCAAAAAAGTTTACAAATTAACAAACGATAGAAGGAAAAATTAAAAACGTACTCAAACGCATTTATGATAATGTTAACTACTTATTCATACCAAGTTAAAAACATTACTTAACTAATATGAATAATACAATTGTCAATACACATGTGTATGAATGTACGAAATTAAATACACCATGTAAAAGGTAGTCAGAATACAAGTATCTCTTTAAAAACTCCATGCGCTTAACTTGATTTCTTTTCGTATTTTATAGCTTTATTAGAAATAGCAAATATTTCCATTATTTATGCAACACGATTTCATTCATGTAACTGCCGCGGCTGACTTTGCGTCGGACTTTAAAATGTGTGGATCGTTTCGCATAGCATCGGTCATTACCGGCATCTCACAAGAAAAATTCTAAGGAGCGCCATCCTTCTGAACCCAAAAATTATTCAAGCTCATCCCATTTCAGCTCATAAAAAGTTCGTAATCATGACTGCAGTCGATAATTCAAACAGAAAAAATTTATCAATGTCAAAATAACATCATTTAAAACGATACTTGTATTTCAACCACCCTATACATACATACTTATGTACTATTTTTTCCATACAACATTTTTGTAATATTTAGAATTTATGTTACTTGAATTATATACATACATATGTATGTATATATAATCCATAATAAAATACACACATACCTGTTTTGAGGCATATTTTGAACGTGGTAAATTTTAAACTATAAATTAAATTTGATTTTATCTAATTAATCTTGAAAAAATGACAAGACTTCAAAATACACCCGCACCAAAAAAATTTCGACTAACTAATAAACCGAATTTATATAATTATTATAAATACTTAATGACGAATACAACAAACCCGCTCTCTGTATGAAAAATAAAACACCAAAAGAAAAAAATTGAGCTTTTTCATAATAATTCTAATAAAAAGTTTAAAAAAATAAACACAGTTAATTTGTTATTGCTTTTATATTTGTATAATACACAAATATTTTGTAAAACGTTTAACAAATACAATTATAACGTATAACATACAACTTTTTGTGTTAACTATGATGATCATATTGATACCCTAACCTAATTTACAAATGTAGGTTATTTTTTCTTACTCTCGGATTGATCTTAAAAAAAATTCTGTAATTCTGTAGCGCATTTAATTTCGTTGGATTTTATTGCAAAATTAATGTTGGGAAATTGTAAGACCATAACATATTTTTTTTTGCTTTGATTAAACATATATCATAACATATTTGATTTTCAATTAAAAATAATGACATTCCGAGATGTACTTACCAGAGAAAGACAAACGATACAAAAATAAATAAATTACTGTAAATTATTTCATTATTGTACGAGTAATATCCAGCGGTCGACGGCGAATCGCCCGCTTTCTAGTAATTAAATATTATCCATTTACATAAATATATACGGTAAAATACAGAAACTAAAAACAATCTAAATAAACATCTTAAAATTCTCTTACTTATCTCTCTCTTTTTACAAAAACTGTCATTTCTACACAAAGCAAATTGGACAAACACACATACACACTTTGTATGTGTAATAAGTGTGCATGTGTGTTAGCAACTTCAAACGCTTATAGATCTCAAAATACTAAACCGATTTAAATTAAATTTAAAAATATTTATATATTGAAACGATTAATTTTGGCTCAAGTTCAAACCCGAATTTACCCATTTATTTATTCTAATTTATTTTTAATTTTTATTTAGAAAATTTTGAAATAGTTGATATTCCTGATCTCTAGTATCCACCGTCAAAAGTGGTAAAATTGAACAAAGAACGCTGATGAGATGGTGTAGCGACCTCGAAATCAGTACTGATCCGTTCTGCTAATATGATGAATAATAAAAATTGTTCTATATATAGTACTCTCTTAATAAAAAAATAATGAATTTATCCAAAAAATTTTCTAAATAAAAATTAAAAATAAATTAGAATAAATAAATGGGTAAATTCGGGTTTGAACTTGAGCCAAAATTAATCGTTTCAATATATTAATAAAAAAGTTCGACTAATTACTTATAAACATTAATTAAATTTAAAAACATATACAACTTTTCGAAATCGGTTCAGTATTAAGGCTGTAAAAGGGATCTCGAAAAACGTGTTTGCCTATTAATAATGTTTTTTGTTTTATACCTGTATGTATGTATTCATGCTCATATTTGATTATATTTTTGCACACCTACATACATATGTATGTGTATTGGATGGGTACCCCAATGACTAAGAGCACATTTATTTTCCAATTTTTAGTTTGATAAGTATTGCTTGAATTTTTGTCTGTAGTGGTATTATGAATTTTCTTTCGTAATTATTATGAAGCATTTTTAAGCAAAATGCGATAAATTTGTATTATTAAAAAACTTCAAAAATGTAAAATTTTACTTTGAAGCAGATTTTTGCAAACATTCTTGAGAATAGGAATAGCTTAACCATTTATGATATTCCTTAAATACAAAGCGACGGAAACGAGAAGCTACTCGTAAGCTCCTCACGAAAATTTTGAAAAACCGCAAAAATTTGCATAATATTCCTTACATTTTTAGGTCTTTTTAGAAGATTTTACGACTTTTTCAAAACTTTGCAACTTTTTGCGGAATTTCGCGTTTTTTTTGCAATGTTGGAGTGAATATCTATATTTTATTGATTCATCGACTTTTAAATGATATTAAACATTTCAATTTGCTCAATGATTGGAAGTTATTGCGAGTTTTTCATATTCCTTGCATTTGTAGTTCGCTCCAGAAGATTTTACGGCTTTTTCTAAATTTTGGAAATTTTCCCGCATTGATCTAATATGTAGGAATTTCATTGTCCTTATTTTTTATACAAAAATTATTTTTACACAAAAAATTAATACCAAATAAAGAACTGCAATGTTTGCCTAAAACAAATATAAGTTAAAAATAAATTGTTTGTTATATTTTTGCAAACAATTTTTTCAAACGCTATAATATCATTGTTTCTTATAGTCATATTTATAGATACTAATCGATACATACATATCTATATTTGAACGTATTCCTAGCAATATAAAGAGCATTTTCTATTTATTTAATCCACACCTATCGATATGCGCACTTATTTATATTGGAACCCGTTAGTATTCATAGCTTTTTCTGAGGACGTATTTGTTTGTAACCCTATATTTTAATAATCCTACACCTTTGAATATCGATATGTGCTATGTATTGAAAATTGTATACCTTTGTCGTTCACTGCTACTTACGAGTATTTTGAATTAGAAATACAATAAACACAAATACAAATCGAACCGATTTGGTTTGAACGACATGATAAATACAAACTATTCAATCAAAATTATGTTACAGAGATAAATGTTGATAACAGAATGAAAAAACAGTGTTTACTATTTATGTACATGTATTCGTTGTATACGTTTATTAATCTGTATGTATGTATGTATGTAAGCATGTACATATATTTTATTCCATGACCATGATACAATAATAGAAGGTAGTTTAATTTTAGGCATTTTTGAAGTACATACAAATGAACTAGGGTATTCAGTTTTTCATTTTGTGATTTTATTATTAAAAATTAATTACTTAGGTTAGGTTAAGATGACCTCGCATAGACCGAGTTGGTCCTTAGCGTTACCATGATATACGTTAACCCATAAATGAAAAAGTTAGTTCGATGTGATGATACCAAGAGTACTCCACACGCTCTTGGCGAATGCTAGGAGTCTCATTAGTTCGATTCCCGAGTTTTCACGAGGCCTTGGTAGTAATGATCACCCAGACAGTTTGCTCTGGAGTGTATGAGTGCCGGACAGCAGCAGAGTATGTGCTCCACCGTCGTCTCTCTTTCCCCTGGTACCCCACAGAATCTGCAGTTGTCACTCACTAGTCAGTTGCCCCGCGCTTTTGGCGTAAACTGCCGTCCAACCGTGACCCGTTATAAAACCTATCAATAACTTAACATACATAACAATTCTTCAAATAAACCAGGCAGAAGAAGAATTCATAAATATGCAAATGAGATCATTTTATAAGTTAGATTCATATTCTAAGGATAACTAGTTTGGTTCACATTAGAGATGGACACCGCTGACGTGTTTTTCGCTTCAATTACGTGTGTGCAAAACGTGAGTATAACAAAATTGAGCTTGAGTGAGCGTACATGAAAAGATTTTCTTTTCATATAATTGTTTTTAATAATTTAATTTTTTTTGTAATTATTTCGTGAGTTTCGTGACTTTTTCGTCACTCACGTGATCTTGCTGAACGTGACCCAAAAATATAAGGTCACTCATAAGTGTGCATGAGAAAACAACAATATCACAGCGAACAGTGTAATCCCAAATGGAATTTCGCAGTATTTTACTAAAATTAAAGATTTCTTAGTAAATTTTAGTTTTTAATAGACTATTACTTTTTTGTTTTAAAATATGGCCTCCTTGGGGCAGCAGCGCACTGGAATTATTGAAATAAAATTGGGTTCAGTGTCTGTACCGATTGAATTTTCAAGATGTTACCGCTCCCCCTTGAACTAAAGGCTGGAACGTTACATACAAATTCGCTAGTGAATCTCGATGATATTGTCTGTTAGGACTCAGTAAGACGCAGGCGTTTAATGTTGTGAAATTCATCCAAACATGCCTACGATACAATTGTGAATTGAGCAATTATTTAAAAAAAGTGTATAGTTATTAAAATGTGTTTTTATTCTTCTTGTCTTAATATATTTACAAAATTTTACAATTATTACCAAAATTATAATGAAATTTTTTGTTGTGTTAAATATTGAAAAATACATTTGATTTTAAGTTTTAAAAATGCCAACTGTTGCTAATAAGCAAATGTTTTATATTAGACGCATGCAGGTTTATATGATAGGTATATATGAACATATATAAGTATGTACACATAGTATATATATTACTATATATGTACATATCTATATGATATTGTTGATTTTTTTATTATTCGCCAGTCATCATTTCCATGAATTCTGTAAACAAAAGAACATGGAAAAAGTCATACATTAACTAAATATGAACGTACATATCCTGCGAAAGACTCGCGATGCGAATATTTTTCGAACAATGTAGATACGAAATGTTTACATAGCCATGTATGTATAAATATGTATGTACATACATACATATATTGTTTTAGTGGAAAAATAGAAAACCCCAACTTAAGTGTTTCACGTAGTTTTTAGAAAAAAAAATTTAATTAACCGAACCCGTCCTACAATATCATAAGAAATTTTTCTTTCACACAATTACTTTTAAGAAACCAATGAGAATTTCAAAATTTACAAAAGTATAAATAAGCATAGTAAGCTTTGAAACTTTGGGATTTTTGAATAAGTTTCAAAGCCTACACTGCTTATTTATACTTTTGTAATTTTTGAAATTCCCATTGGTATTTTAAAAGTTTTTGTATAAGACAAGAGGTTTGAAACATTTCAAAAATATGGTTTAAGGTCTATTGATGATTTGGCATGAGCACCAATGAAATGCATGTATATAGACTAGCTATAAATTACTATAGGTATACACATCGCGACGAAATCGAATCAGTTCTTAACCTCAAAATTAACGTCAATAGCAGAAAATTTCATTAAAATCGGGTTTGAAACAAGTGGTTCTTCTTATTTCTGCAAAATTCTTTATCAAATCGATTTTCTATATTTTATCACTTTGGAATTGAGTGGAATTACTTCAAAATTTATTTAAGTTCATTTAAGGTTAATTTGCATAATTCAATTACATCAAAATCGATGGATTTGCGATCGCTATGAACTTAAAATTAGCGGGAAGTTCGAGGAATGTCCTGCAAGGTTGACCGTTATCCATATTTTATTTTTTGCATACACATGCAGGTTCCACTTCAGCTTTTAAAACAGTTAGAAATATAAAGAAATTCTGAGGAATATAGTGAATTATATGAAAAATAACAACCAACGCTTTAGTATACAAAATTTTATAAATCGGTACGTTAAATTGAATTCTTCCATTCAAAAAAAAAAATCAAAATGCATTATATCAGTGGAACGAAAAACGATACTTTTGCAATTTGCTTGTACACGATTTATATTTGCTTGGATTCGAAATAAGTGTGATTATGTATGTACATAAATATATAATATTTAATAAAATTTTATTTGACTTACCATCAAAATCAACGGTTCCCGAACCATCAGAATCGATTTCTTCAATCATTATATCCAACTCATGTTCAGTCAGTTGATCATCCAATTCTTTAAGGATTTCTTTTAGGCAGGTTGTTGGAATATAACCATTACCTTGTTTATCATATAAGCGGAAAGCTTCGCGCAATTCCTTTTGCATGGCCTCGGCGTCTTCTTCAACAATGAACTTGGCAGCCAACTGTATAAACTCGCCAAATTCTAAACGACCGGATTCTGGAGTAAAAATTAAACATGCAATGTTTACTTACTATGTGTATGTATGTATGTATGTTAACGGCCAAATTGTAACAGCGTATGATACGATCGGAAATAAACCCGTGTATTTTTAGTCATAAAATTTAAAAAAAATTATATAAATTGTATGTTATTTTCTTACTTAATACTAATAAAGAAATCTCTTCCATTAACGTTTGGGGTTTTTGAGAGTTTTGAGCTGCTGAGGCGAGGCATAATGCTATAGGAAAGTTTTACCGTTTCGCTCGGACTCGCACACGGCGCCTGGGGTTTATGGGAACTTGACTTGCGATTTAAAATGACTTTGAATATTTTTCATTGATTGATCGACCAATTTTTTTAAATTTTCGCTGACTGCTTCGGGTTATTATCAGGCTGAAGTAATTGCTTTAGAAGCAACTTTCGTTTTTTCTATTGCAGTTGCAAAATCGTTTCGTCAACAATTGCTTTAATTTCTATTAATCTATCTATTATATAAATAGGCAAAGAAAATTTTTTAGATGCCTTAAGAGTGCTTAAGAGTATCTAAATAAGAATATGAGTAATGAGATTTTTTTCTCTTCAAATGAGTGAAGTTGATAAAGAGATCAGAATCGAAAGAGATGAGAATTAAATACGGATGTATATTGTACATGTTCATTATGTATGGATGTGTCACCTTCAACCAAAAACTTAACAAAATAAATGTGCATGTTTGCATGCAATTTTATTTTGTAATCTTTTTTTCTATGGGAGAGGGGGAATGAGCAATTATGTAGCTTTTTCTCTTTAAATGAATGCAAATAAAATAAGTATACGTTTAAACTGGCGTTCGAATTTCGACCACTAGGCGTACTCTGGTATATACAATTCTTCGCGAAGTTTGTTATTGATAAAAAAGATTTTTATTTTTTTTTGCTGCAGCTTTTGCTTATAACCGAGCAGTACACTCGCTGACATCAATATTCAATGTTATATCAACATCTGCTGTGGTAATCGCGTTAAGTATTATTATTTTGCAGGATTGCGACCACTTCGCTTAGCAATCGTTAATGACCGTAGAAAGCGAATTGCATTTTTTTCCAACAAGTTTAATATTTCCCAGCATAAACAACATATATTTCCACACAAACTGCATACCGGTTTCATTAATTTACAGAAATTATATATCCACTTACTAGTAATTGAACAACTAAATTATTCTCTGATGGTCGGCTGTTCAACTCCTGGAGAAGGCAATTTTTTTTAAATTTATTTATGCGGTCGTGAAAAAAGTTCTTAGTGCGCAGTGAAATGTAATGAGTTAGAACTTTTTGTATGTATGTACATATACGAGTACATCCTCATTATTTTGCCATCAACGTTTTAGTGGGTTCTTTTAGTTTTTTATTCTATTTTATATTAAAATAACTTAAATTTTGTATGTCATTTTATTTTCTAGAAACAAATGCTAAATTTGTTGTCCTTTTAAATAAAAATTTGCAATATAATTCTTTGAAATATTGTTAACTGAAATAAAAATTCTCAATTGTATTATACCTACTTATGTATATAATTTCACAATAATTGATATAAAAACGTGTTCGAGTTCATTGTTAGTTACATGGTTTTGTATTTCAAGTAACGATATGTATGTATGTATCTTAGACTGGTTCTTAACCATGTATATATCGATCCTTAAATGATATTTTATATAATAATGTCTTATACTCTGATTCCCTATTTTGGTAAATATTGATAAAAAAAAATGAAAAGAAAATTGAGATCATTCGGTGAAAGTTGATTCATTCATGTATAAAGAAATTACGAATTCATTGCTTTGCTTTTGCTGCAAATTATAACTGATACAACATACATACATACATATCAAGGTAATAAGAGTTGTGAAATTAGCGTTTTATAAATATCGAATTTTTATATTTTTTAGTTACATGATCTACAAATTTTTGTTCGTTTTTATTTATGTATAACCACTTAATTGGGAGTGAGACCGAAAGAAACCCTTCACTCTTCATTTTAGGAACCAAACTATTGTAACTATTGAACTTTTCTTTAAAACACTTACTATCTTCATCTACTTCATCAATTAGTTCCTCAAGGATTTTCTTATCAAAAGGTTGGCCCATCAAACGCAAAATATCGGCCACCATTTCGGTTGGAATACTTCCACTTTTTTGATGATCAAAACTGTTAAAAGCTTTTTGTAAAACTATTAAAAAGTAAATTGAATTAATATGAAGTGTATTAGTTCATGCGCATAAAACTCACCGGCAATTTGCTCGGGTGTAAGATCTTCATCCTGATCAGAAATAAAAAAATTTTAAATGTTAGTTCACTTTGTCACTTCACAAATTAAAAATAATACTAACAACTCCATAGGCACTCATGTTGGCTACAACTTTATGTTTTCTTTAGTTGTGGAAGGAACGTTGATAAAAACCTCCCGTTTAGTCTGTTTTCTTTCTGCAACTAATTGTTTCAAAGTCAACATTGCTTCCAAATCATATTCGATGTTACATATGTACATACATATGTACATATTAAACAGTCTCTGTCATCAGTGACGCAGCCTTCATTACTATACCTAAAAATTTTTTACACTTCATTGTCGTAGCCGTTGTCGTTGCATACACATACATATGTATGTATGTATGTATGGCTGCATTTCAGCCTGATTATAGTATGTTGTTTTATGATGCTGCTGTCACAAAGAAGACCTGCTGTTGCGTTGCGGTTGTTTTCGCCTGCTACTGTTTGCTATCCATTAATACCAATGCGAATAGAGTAGTTCAATTTTGTTTTTATCGTTTTTTTTTTTTCGAAAAACACTGTAAAAACTCATAAAATGCTGCTACATACACTCTATAGTGGTTTGCAAATGTTTTTAATTTACATTTTTAATCATTCATTTTTCCTCTGCCTCCACATCCATATCTTTTTATTATTTTTGTTTTTTCTTTTGGATCATTTATACTACATAAAAACATACATATGTATTTACTCTTATATATTCATATGAATGTTTGTTGGTGTGTATAGAGGAGAACTTTGGGTGGAAAACGAAGAAAATCAAAATATTTTACTTTTGCAGCATACATATGTACATATGTATGAATGTATATACATACATATGTATGTACATAAATATGCACATTAGAATGTCCAAGAATAATAGGTCGATCATGGATGGCAACCGAACTTCAGATGTTTTGCGAGCCGACAATTGGTGATTTATGGTTGCCAGAAAAGCACCTGGCATTGACAACTCTCTATTTGGAACTTGCTATCTGTAATATCCGATTGGCAACACAACTGAGTTTCGGTTGCCATCCCTAATCGACCCCTAAATTAAACTTCCAGGTGTTATTTTTTCTATCTTCACAAAGCTGCACCTATTCCATGCATCAAGAGAATTTACATATGTAGGTATAACAAATTAGAGCGATCGGATCATGTGTATTTATTTAGAGTTCGCTATTTTATCGGCCAACCCAAAATTATATTATTTGTAGAGTCTGAGAGAATAATTGTATTCGACCTAACGCCGGTATTCGGAATTATTTTGCCGAAGGCGGAAAGTCAATTTTTGGACAAATCATATGAAAAAAGAGAAATTAATATGAGAAGAGGTACAATAATCACAGAAGATGTTAAAAAGACTTATGCATTAATTACCGAAATACATTCATACATATGTATGTACATACATATGTACGAGTATTGATGAATTAATTAATTATACCTACTCATGTATGTACGTATTCTTTACTTATTCCAAAGCTACTTGAAATTTTAGAATATATGATTACATGTATGTACATATGTATTTTATTATGCATTCATTAATAAGCTAAATGAGTTCTAAAACATTTGCACGTATTGCTGATACATACATACATACATATGTATTTATTTCTATGAATTCAATAAAAAATCGATTTCTTCTTTGGTTTAGCGGAATTTGAACAATTTTACCGAACATCAACATCAGTCGGTTAAAAAAAACACAAAAAAATTTTTTTTTTGCTCAACCGCTTAATTTTCAATTCTTTTTAAAATAGAAAATTTCCAAGTTTTGTTTAAGTGTAAGAAATCTGCAAAATTGGCATTCACCCATAATTTTGCACTACATCGCTATGGATGCTAACAAATAAAATAGGGATAATTTACTAAAATCGCTATTTCGGTTCAAGGGAGTCTGATTTCGTTTGTGGTGATGTATGCATGTATTTTTAAAATAAATTTAAAGTTTGATTTAAAATAATATATAGTATATATACATACATATATTATTTTTTATATACATATATGTACATACTCGTACATATTATTACGTTTAGTCCTTTTCTTAAACATTTGATTATTCGTTGAATTACTTGAATTATATTCGAACGAACGCAGATTTAACTATTCACAGGCCTGTTAATTGTCCTCGCTGAAGGCAGAGGTTTATTTTTTCTCGGTAGCCACACATGATTAGAGTACGAATTGGTACCAAATTTTACATAAATTAGTATTTTTTTTATTTGTTTTGTTTATTATAAGGAAAAACCTAACGTACATAAAGCTATTTCATATAATTTATTTTCTTAGTTTGTTTAACAATGTCGGAGTGGATGAAGATGAGGATAAATTTGTCGATGAATTAACTGAAGAGTTATTGCATTTTTCATTTAAAGTGGTTGACTTTAACGATGTGGTCGTTGAACTTGAGGAGGAGTTGTTTAGTAATGCAGTTAGAGTAGCATGAGATGAACTTAAATTGCTCGATTTTGATTTCTGTTGTGGCAATGTTTCTGTAGAAGTAATATTGGATGGTGGCGAAGAAGAGGACCCAACTAATGGTGAAGATGTTGAATCACCTATAGCGGCATTTGATGTCGTAACGGTAGAACTTGGCAACGAATGTGAAGTGCCCAAAAGTAAAGCATTTCGTAAGTGACTGTTAGATTGCTGCACGGGTTGTTGAATTGTTGCACCAGATATCGAGTATGAATTAGTAATAAGCCCCCGACTTTTGATATTTAAATCAACAAAAAATATTTTCATTTTTTGTATCATAAAGTCGGGTACATTAAATGTCATCATTACGGACAGATCGACAGATGCTTTATTTTTATATACATCATGGGTTTGATATAAACGACACACTTCATCGTATATCAAAAACAAAAAACGAGAATTTCGGTTTTGTTGTGGAATAATATGTTGGGCTATCAGCCAGTCGCGATCTTCAGTATCGGGTAAATAGCGGATTAATTCTGGGTGTTTGCTGGCTAAACGCTCTTTGCCTTCAGTCCCAAAACCAAAGGCTTGATTTGCTTGTACGTCTAAAACAAATTTTGTTGTAGTTGTTATGTGGGCAGTGTTCCAGAATATTTGTCTTCTCGGTTGAGGATGTTGCTGCTGCGTCTGCAGTGGTTGCACTGCTACAATACTAGTTGTTGGTTGATGTTGGCGGTGATGATGAGGTAAAAAGCTTGTGCTATTCGAATTTTGGACCAAAGTGGCCTTTATACTTCCTACCGGTGGCAATACGTGCAATGGGGTTTGCTGCTGTTGTAGTGGTTGCGACTCTGGGAAGAATCGCTTATGCATTTCAATTACAGTCGATGTGGGCTTTATCAGAGCTGGTCTTTTTAATGCCGTTCGCATAGTGCTGTTCTCAGAAGCATTTGCTGTAGCTGTGATTGCATTGCAGTTAGTGGATATTTGTGGCTTGTAACGTAATATTTTGTACTGAGATTTTGCATTTTCTAACAGAGCACATGACATTTTTTGCATCTAAAAAGATAAAAAATGGAAATGCAATCAAATCAAAAAAAGCATAGTTTTCATTAAAGTGGCATGTAATCACTACTTCTTTTGTATCTTTTGTTTTCAGGGACTATTTCGCAATTTACAAAAACGCTCATAAAAGTCGAAACACTTAGGTATTACAAAAAAAGAATGTGTCTATACTTACAGCATCATCATTAATGGCACCTTGACCTAAATTTTCTTTTATGTTGTTGAAAGCGGGCTTAAAATAGGCCTTAAAAAATAAATAAAATTAAAAATATTTGGATATACATATGTATGTATGTAAGGATGCATAATTATTATTTATAAATGTATTTCTGAAAGAATAAAACAAATACTTGCCTCTATAAAATGTTTTACCATTTCATCAATTTCCTTATCGAATTCTGATTGCACTGCAATGCGTACAAGTTCTAAGGAACGCATAGCGGACTCAGCTGAAGAGTTTGTTAAAGGTGTGGTGTTGGAAAAGCGTTGGCGCAATTTTTGCAAAGCAATTTCCGCCATTTGAGGTGTAGTAATGAACTTCTTTGATTGGGAAAACGTAAATAAAAATGTTTTAAATCATTTTTCTTTCTACTACATATGTATTACCTGCAACATACATACATATGTATACATGTATGTATGTACATATTTATATACATATGTATGTATGTTTATACATACTTAGATACGTATGCATTTTAATACATATGAATGTGTTTTTTAACTTTACCATTGTTTCGTTATGAGTTTGTTGGAGCTGATTCTGGTTGCTGTTGGTGGTTTGGTTTTGATTGAAGCTGTTTATTGAGGACGTTTCGATTTTCATGGAACTATTTGGAGGGCTGGCCACACTTGTGACCATGGAGTGAGTAGTTAGATTAGAACAATTTGAATCATCTGAAGAAGAGTTTAAGCCACCCATGGGAGATCTGTTTGCATCTGTGGAAGACGCTGACGTCGAACATGCATCACCTAATATTTTCCAACTTCGTTGTATAACCATTTTACAGAATCCAGAATATGTTTTTTTTATATGTTTGTAAATTTTATTTCAAAATGTATAAACATTAAACTACTTTTTGTTTCCTTTTGGGATGAAATTATGCCCTGGTATTATTTAGTATCCTTTTAAGAAAAATATAGAGCGCAGGTCCAAAAAACAAAAAGAACAAACTTTAGTTGTTAATAGGCAAAGAGAGAGAGGGGTCAGAGATGGTTAATATTCATAGAAATATTTGAATAAATAAACCGCTTTAATATACATATTTTAAGCGTTAATATAATAGACTAATTTTTGGAACCAAAATTCGTTATAAAAATGTGTACCGAAAATACAGAACGAATACTTAACATGTTATACATGACGACATTCCTTGACATGACATTAAATGCACATAACTTAACGAAACACAGCATAACATAATGTAGCATAACGTAACATAACATAACGTAAACTCATAGAAAGTATTTAAACTAAAATTCGTTTTTCCTACTCTTTAGAAGATGTTAATGAAATACACCCTTGTAAATTCGTTTATTGTTTTGTAGAAGTTTATTTAAATTATTCAGATATAAGTATAAAATACATGCATATGTAGGTCTCAAACATAGCCGGGGTCCTCTCTTTTTAACTTCACGCTATCAAAATTAGGAAGTTACAGATTTCATTTCTCGATGTTTTGAAGTCTGGGAATCTATTTTTACGATGATGTCCGCATGTATGTCTATAAATCTGTTTGTGTACGTAAACCTCTCATAACTAAAAATGACTGATCGCAACCAAATAAGTGCCATTCTAAAAATACTACTTAGGTATTATGAAATAATGAACCGATTCGGTAGGGAGAATTTGCGGAAAAATATTTGTAATACATAATTCCAAAAGTCGTCAAACTAATTTTCAGCTTTAATTTTGTTTGTTTAACATAATACACTTTATCTAAATTGGTTAAATGGCTTGAGAGATATTATTATCGAAGAATTTCGAAAAACGTGTTTTTTTAATTTTGGCTCAAAAAACTGGAACGATAGAAAATTTATAAAATTTTGAGCTCTGTAGTGGGAAGTTCCAAGTATGGTTGGTCTGCAAGCTCTACTGTCTTTAAATAAAGATTATTTAATAACATCTAACAATTTAGGTTTGACCGCACAGTATTGCTCTCTGCAATAAATCCAAGAAGGTGCTTTTGAATAACAATGTAAATAACATACAAATCCGAAGTTTCTTTTCGAATCGAATTACAGAGTAATATCCCACATCCTTCACAAAAACATTAAAACTATTTATAAATTAATTTAGAAGTAAATGAATTTCAGAAGTTTTCGTTGTTTGTTGAGGGTTTTTTAGCTAGTCTATATATGTACATGCATTTCATTGGTGCTAATGCCAAATCATCAGTAGACCTTAAACCATATTTTTGGAAAGTTTCAAACCTCTTGTCTTATACAAAAACTTTTGAAAACTCAATGAGAATTACAAAAATTATAATAGTATAAGCATAGTAGGCTTTGAAGCTTATTCAAAAAACCCAACAAACAAATTATATTCGATATGAATCTCGTTCTCTTTAAACTAAATGAATATTAAACTATAAATTTATTAAAGAAATTAACTGCCAGTCCCACGATGTCACAAGTATTCGTTCTTTCGTACAACTACATTTAAAATAAAAACAAATTCAAAAATTTTGTACGAAAGAACGAATATGTGTGACATCCTGGGACTGGCAGTAAATATCTTTAATGTTCTTTTTTAATTCTTGTTACAACTTTGATATTGTTTAAACTTTTCATTTGTTTTAAAGAAAGTTTAATATATCTCCAGTTGTTCTAAGAAATATTTGGGTAAAGTTCCCTGATGATCTGCATTAGCAACAGTGAAATGCGCATAGGAACAAGCTCTGCTCCTCAATAATCAATTTCAATTTGTTTTTAACAAAATTATTAATGCTTTACTAAATATGTAAAATATTAATTTTGAGAAAAAGTACGAATAAAAATTTAAAATACTTAAATAACTTTAGTTTAATCACCCTTATTCTCGTTGGCGTTTCTGTAGCTAAAGACTGGCGTTTTGAAAAAAAAAACAAATAAAAGCATACTAACGTTTCGACAATCACAATACTACTTTTAAAAAACCGCCGGCTCTCGCCATTAAAACTTCAACGCAATTTTAAGCCAATTTTTTTATAAAATTAACGAAAATTCGATTATTTTATTATATAGTACATAGTACAATAATCACTAAGTAGGTGCAGTACAAAAAACGTATATTGTTTGCTGAAAATATTGAATATATTTGGTTTATAAAACTAATTTTGGGAAATATTTTATAAATAGTTAAGTGAAAAAAATTTTAAAGGGAAACACTTAACTAAATTTTCCCCATTTCTAAAATTTTCTCTGCTCTTAATAAGCTTTCTAGTGCATTGCCATGATTATTGCAGCCATCTAACAGCTTTTCCTCAGCTTCGAAGTCTTCTTCCATAGCAGAAAAATTTAAGATTAGTTCTTTTTTATTTCTTTTTCGCGCCATCTCTTTATCGAATTCGTCCATATATTGCCAGGGATTTTGATTGGAATAATTAGCTGGCAATTCATAAGCGCTACAAACTGGTATTTCTAGAACATCGGGCAACATAAATGGAAAAAGCCAACAAACTAAAGGAGTAGTACCATATACGTAATCAGACTTTTTGTGATAAAAAAGAAATCCATCTAATTGTGGTTGATTATCCAGCCATAAGGGATATCTTTGCAGAACCTCCGCCAAACGTTCCTCGTTCGAAACATCATAGTTGAGTAAAAGTTGGAAACTTTTCACGTTGTTGCATTTATATTTCTGTTCTAAATCATCAAGTTCGTTAAATTTAGATTTCAGCCAAAAGAAACGAAACTCAGCATCACAGTCTTTAAGAGGTATGGCAAAATACAAAGCATCTAGAACATAAAATGTGTCATTTTCTTGGTTAAAAATACAGTCCAGTATGCAGTAGTCGTTGTCTGAACCATTCAAGCCACCGCCTGGTAATAAGCTTAATAATGTCATACGATATCTTTTATTTTTGCTATACATTTTAGTTTTTCCTTTTTCGGCTACCACTAAGCATCGTTGACCTTTCGGACATGGTACTAACAACCAATCATTGAAATCGTTTGGCTTTTCTTTAAACCATTCCGAAGATTGCAGGTGTATGCTGTCTATAATAGAAGTTTTGTGTTTGATATAGCATGACTTTTCTTTTACACCATAATGATGAAGGTCCTCATGCTGTCTGTGAAGATCCTGTTGTTCTGAGCGTTTAAGCTTTTGTTGTTCCAAAAGCAACTTTCTTCTTATTTCTTGTCTTTCGTCTTTACTCAAATTTTTTTTGTATAAGTTTTGAAACATTGCAAAAACTCACGTCAGTTAAAAGAAATAGAATGATACATTTTTGTTTATTGGAAATATGTACAGTTGGGTTCGCTTATAACATACAACAAAAATTTACGAATTATAGCACCAACAGTTTCGTCTTAATATTTCATAAGTACCCAAAATAACAATACATATCAACTTACACGTTTATAACGAATAGAGCATATGTACATACTTGTATGTAAGAAGATTTATAAACGTATCGAGAAATATCAAAAATAACTTAGCACAATTAATTATGTATGTGATAGGAAATTGAAAAATAAGAAAATATAATATGAAAAAATTGGCACAGACCCATATACTTATGTACATATATATTTTGAGCTAGGGGCCTCTGAAGTTTTAATATGAAACGATGATTATACGTTCTGTTGTCCAACGTATCCGACCAATATCTTTCAGGAAGATTCTGTTGAATTTCGTTGTCGATGGTTCTTGTAAGCGAGTCATTTTTGTCTACGGGGTATGATACTGACTAATATCCAATATTTCAGATAGAAAATATGTACATATGTGTCAAAATTACATGACATGAAAAGATAATTGTACACCTATTGCACTTTTATTGATTTCAAAGTGGTGACTGCAAATTGGAGGAGTTCTTTATAGCCGAGCTCCGCTGTATTTGCTTATCTTGTATATTTAAACAGTTGATCTGTTAGAGCCTGCATAGATGAAGCTGCGATACGTCGCCTGCGATTAGCATTTGTCGGCGTGAAAAGTGATGCTTGCGGAATAGTAAATGTCGCAATATGCAATGTTGCAAGTTCGAGGTATGTTTACATTTTCTACGAGCATAAGTTTTGACAGATGGAAAACGCTTGACGCGCTGATTTAGTTTTAGCTGTAAGTAAGGCAGAGCAGGTAGTAGCGGTTTTACAACAATACAAAATTTGTTGCAAAAAGTGTTGTGAAATCAGCTATGATATTATGAGTATATTATTAACACAAACAATATTTAACACGATTGATATCTAGGCAGGTTAGTCTGCTGCGCTAGTGCGTGTCCCCAGTGAACAACACTCAAGGCAGTTTAACCTGACTATCTGTCAAAACATATATAAGCCGGGCAGTTTCTGTTAACACAGATGATTTTTAAGGCCTCCAGATACTTTAAAAATGCTTGCTGAGCATGGTTATAGTATAAGTGAAAATTTAATTGCATGTGTGACACCAACGACGCTTGATGGAAAATCAAAAATTTAGATTCTTGGCATGCTTACTGTCAGTTGTTTGTATATGTATAGTGCTAACCCAAGCGGGGTAACATCAAGACAGCAAGCACACGTACACGAACTTGACAACAAGCCCTTTGAAAGTGCCTGAAGCCCTTTAGGAAATTTCAAACATCATATAAAACGGAATACGTATAAATGGTGTTTCACACAATAATTCAAGTATTACGTAAATTAACAAAAATGCAACCCTGATACATTAAATTGTTCTATTTTTATTGTTACCAGAGAACAATATCACAAGCGTTACATTATTTTTAATATACGTAATACTCTTATTATAGGGTGAAATGGCCTTAAGGTGCTTGGAAGTTTGAAATCAACCATGTTATATAATATTATATTATATAGTAGTAGCAAGGTGTTTTTAAATAGGTGACAGCATTAGGAACACAATTACAACAATACAACAACATACATTTTTGTTTCGAGAAAAAAAACCAAAAGTATTTTGTATGTATTTTGACATTCGCAACGAATAGTCAATTGCTTTGATGCTGTCACCTGGTTAAATACGCCTTGAGTAGGTAATATATTATCAACTCATATAAAAATTTTTTCATTTATTAATTAATCAGCTGTGCTAACGCTCTTACCTTGTTGATAGGCCTTGACTACAACCGTCAACTTACAACAACATTATTTTGCTTGATTTATTTACTTTTTCTATTTCGCTCTAATAATGCAAAAATTGTCGCGACTATTTTGGCCGGTTCAAGTAATCCCAAAGAATGCAGTTATCAAGAGTGTAGATGGCATATCCAAAAGTCAAAAAGTATTTTCTACTTAAGAAACATAATTACATGTCTTTAGTAATGACTAAAAATTACTTTCAGTTGATGACGGAATTGGGTCTTTTGAAACCAGCCACTCATGGAACATATCAAATAATGCCATATGCGCAACGTTCATTAGACAAATTATGTGATTTAGTCAATGAAGCCATGGTTTCGGTGGAAGGTCAAAAAATATCTCTGCCAATATTGACCTGTTCCACACTATGGAACAAGTCGAATAGATTAAAAGGAGATATTAGAGAATTTTTTAAGTTACGTGATCGACATGATAAGGAATTTTTGTTGAGTCCGGTATAAGTAAGGAATATTTAGAATTCAAGAAAAAGTTAATTGTAAATGTATTTTATTAGACGAACGAAGAGGCAATTACTGCCATGATGGGAAAAGCCGCTCCTATTTCGTATAAACAACTACCTCTGCGGTTATATCAAATTGGTCCCAAATTTCGTGATGAATTAAAGACTCGTTTTGGTTTAATACGAGCCAAGGAATTTTTAATGAAAGATATGTATACTTTTGACCGAAATGAGGAAGAAGCAAATATAACTTATAATTTAGTTAATGAAGCCTATATTAAGTTATTACAAAAACTAAAAGTTCCATTTAAAAAAGGTGAGTACTATGTATTTTTTTGGCTCCATAACAAAAAAGAAAAAAATAAAAAATGTTTTGCTGTTTTCGATAGATAAAATTGGGGGTCATTTTTAATTTTCTATTTTGTGCCATTGATTTGGGGTAACTTTTAATTTGTAGTGTTTGTTTAATGAAGATTTTCTCAAATGTATTTCGAATACCGGCTACGCTTAATAATTAATATCTACATAGTCGCCCTTGATCCGGGCGCAAGTTTTCTTTATGGTATTAAAATTTTTATAAAAAATATTTGGTCCGAATCGAACAATTCAATTAAAGTGCATTTACTCGGGTATATGTTATGGAGTTGAACAACACATTTATGATACATCGTTTGTTTGTCAAACTCTATATAAAATAAAATGATTAATTCATTAATTAAAATGTTTTTTTCACGAATCTTATAAGCTAAATAAGGTACAATATTATGAGATTTTTCTTAAGCGTACTACAACAATTACGTCTAATAATTGAATAAAGAAATTATTAATAATACCGTCTTGAGGAAAATTTGCGCCCTTGATCCGGGCGCAAGTTTTCTTTATGGTATTAAAATTTTTATAAAAAATATTTGGTCCGAATCGAACAATTCAATTAAAGTGCATTTACTCGGGTATATGTTATGGAGTTGAACAACACATTTATGATACATCGTTTGTTTGTCAAACTCTATATAAAATAAAATGATTAATTCATTAATTAAAATGTTTTTTTCACGAATCTTATAAGCTAAATAAGGTACAATATTATGAGATTTTTCTTAAGCGTACTACAACAATTACGTCTAATAATTGAATAAAGAAATTATTAATAATACCGTCTTGAGGAAAATTTGTCACAAAACAACTTTTTTTATATATGGAATTTTTTATTGTTTGCAGTCAGACGATTGTAGAGATGCATATGCTCGAATAAATTTACATTGAATTCAATAATAACTATGGTAAAAAATACCTTGAATTAATAAAAACCATTAAGCCTAGATATTGGCAACATTTTTATTTTTAAATTCAGACCTGTTGAGAAAGAAAATTCTGTGAAAATTCTAGTCCTTTTTGTACGCCAACTCTTACATATTTTGCAACAGGAACAAAAACATAATTAAACAAACGAAACTGAAAACACGTATGTAAAAACACGTAATCACTGTTGATGACTAAAGAGTTATATCGTCAAAAGAGTTTTATATTGCAATATATTACGACCACTGTGTAAAAAGATGTATACATTTTGTCAGGAATTAATCATTACCTCTTTAAAATTTTTTTTATGAATCAGACCATTAGTTATGAAGATATGACTTTTTCAACACCAAAAATTTAAAACGTTCCTTTTACCACCAAAATGTAGGGATAAATCGCCATATTTATAAAGTCTCAGAAATAAATAACTTTCTTTAGTTTTAAATCTTTCCATCATTTCGCGATAAAGGTTTTGGATTCAAATAGGGATGTTAAAAATATATATAAACCATTCCTAACTCATTTTTTATTAAAATTGCGATATAGCCAATGTTGTGTTGTTATTTTACAGGCAATTTTATTCTACGCGTACTCCACATGCTAAAGCAATTAAACAAATATGTTATTTACAAACGTCCACATGAACAGAAACATAAAATGTAATAACAACATCAGAATCAAGTTCCAAGAAAAACTCAAAATTGGGGTTCTTTCTCATGAGCAGTTATTTAAAAAAAATTCAAATTCAACACCGAACTGAATAGTTTTTGTTTTTATTTAAAATTTAAATTCACTTTTGTTATGAACTTAAGAAGAAATAAAATAGAACAAACAACTTTAAAAAGCTTAATTACTTTTTTTTTTAAATAGCATCACAAAAGTAAGATACATAAACATACACTGACTTTCTCGCCGCATTGCATATACATATATGTATATCGCTCAAATATTGTCATCTCAGGAGGTGAATACACAAGAGAAAGAACTACTTATATAACGAATAATTCTACATTTCTAACCAAAACTCATTTTTAGGTATGGCTTTGTTTGAGCGATACATATAATCTTTTCAACTGTGTATATATTTCGTTTTTAGTGGAAGCCGTCACTGGAATGATGGGTGGAAAAATATCACATGAATATCACTACATCTCTTCAGCCGGTGAAGATAATTTGCTGCATTGTCAAAATTGCAATCATGCATCTAATTCCGAAGTGTCGGATAAAGAAACAGTCCTTGTATGTACTCAATGTCAAAGTGCCAATCTTCAACATGTCAGAGGTATAGAAGTCGCCCACGCCTTCCTATTAGGTGATCGGTACTCTAAAGTATTCAATGCCACTTATTTACATCCTGATGGGAAGCCTAAAAATTCTATAATGGGCTGCTACGGTATTGGCATAAGTCGTATACTAGCCGCAGCACTGGAAGTTTTATCGACGGAAAATGAACTTAAATGGCCCGCATTATTGGCTCCTTATGACGTGTGTATTATAGGACCAAAACAAGGTAGCAAAGAACAAATATTGGCCGAACAAGTCGAAAACCAATTATGTCATGAGATTTTTCAAATGTACGGCCCAGATGCAGTACATGATGACAGGAAACATATGACTATTGGCAAACGTTTGATAGATGCCAAAAGGTAAAAATTTGCATGTGTACTTATTGTGTTAGCATAATACGTCCATTGTTTCTGTTTGCAGGATGGGCTATCCAATAATTGTTGTAGTAGGCTCTAAAGCTTGTTTAACTGAACCCAAGGTTGAGGTTATAATCAATGAAAACTGCGTGGAGTTGGAAATTAATACAGCATTACATCAATTAGAGAGATATAAAAAACAAAAATTAAGTTTAATTCAGACGTTAGTATAACTTTATATTTAAGTACATTTATTTATTGATGTTATTGCAAAGAAAATAGTAATCCTTGTTATTACTTATTAATTAATTAAATATAACAATATGAATTTGACAAAAAACAACATTAAATATTTATCTTGTACGAAAAACTGTAAAAGTTGTTAATACTTATTAACTAAGTAAATATTATAGTAATAAAAATTTGAAAAACCCAACAATAAATATTTATCATAAATAAAATATAATTTATTTAGCTATTTTTTTATTCTGTTACAAGCTTTTCTGTTAAATAAATAGAACTCTTTTTTTAACAGAATCAGCATAAAAGTTCGTAATTGAAACAATCTGGTGTTCAAAAAAACATTTTCTAAAATATTTAACAAATTTGGAGTAATTGAAAATTTAAATTTTAGTGATTGTATTTTTGTCGTAGGTTGAACTTTAACAACACAATTAATTATACGAATACGTACATAGTTGTTCGTAATTGAAATCGTATTTTACTTTTTACTGCAAATGTTAAAATATTTTTAATATGGGAAAAAGATTATATTTATAGAATATAGAAAAATACTTTTTTCTATTATTTATTTCTGAAAGTTTTTTTGCTCTTAATGACCGTAATCAGGTGTTGGGATCTCGGGATAAACTTCCATTTGCGGTTTCTTGGGCATCGGGGGTGGCATACTTGTATAAGACCAAGGCAGTTGACCTCTTAATTCTTCGCTGACTCTTTGATTTTGTATGGGAAATTGGAAGCTTTCATTGCTGGTTGAATATCGATTATTTAATGGCGATATTGGAGATAATTCCTGCTGATATTGCGATACATTGCGTTGTGCCTCAGCATTGTGATAGCCAATATTTGCTTGTGATTCAGGAGAGGGAGCTGTGGGATACATATTAGGTGCTGGTACCGTAGGCGACTGTGTATTACAGCGTGTAGATTGCTGATTTGTTTGAAAGGGAGTTGATGATTGCCTCTGGGTATTTTGAATTTGTAAAACTGGTATGGCTGGCTTAGATAGCTCGGTGACTATTGACGACTCTTGCAGCTGTTGTGTTTGTACAGGTGAAATTTCATGACTTGAGCTTTGTTGAATGTTAGTAGCAGGAGCTGTACTACTTGTGGCAAAACTATGTATACTGATTTGTTTTGATGAATTCTAAATTAATAAATTAATTAATATTCATACATACATATGTACATAATTTGTTGAACTGTTTAGGTTTATATTGAAATGAATTTCAATGAATGAACTGAAGCTAAAAATTCATTTCAATATATGTATGTACATATGTACATAAATAAATAAATTTGTGAAAACTTTTAACCAACGAATAGTACATATGTACATACTACATATGTATATATGCATGTATGTATGTATCTACTTAATTCGAATTTTTTAACGGAAGCAAAACATACTCATTTTATATGAATGTACAAAAAAGTTAATATTTTATCTCATAAGACAACGTATTATTAGTATATCATATGAAACGTTGTATTTACATATGTATATTATCTTGGCGGATATTAGAAACGGCCAGCTCACAAAAGGTTATTGCTATACCAGCAGGTGTTTTGGGAACACTCACAAAACAAACCGATCCGTAAGTTGTAATTAACAAAAACATTTTTTGGTAAATCGCTCTAATGTATGTAATGATGGATGGTGCAAAATTAACTTTATGCTGTAAAGGCTTTATAGTTTATTTATTAAAAATTTATTTGCTTCTTTTGTTTAAGATTTGTGCAAAGAAGGCTTGGGAATTTTAAAATGGAATGAACAGTTCACAAAAGTAATAGAACAACAAACAAAAATCATTGAATTTTGTTTTTATTTTCGACATTTTAGTCTACGGATTTGATCGTTATCGTCAACACCCGGTATGTACATAACTAATGCCGTTTAATTTTCTAAAAAAATGTAACCTTTCTTTTACTTTCTATCAAAAAAAATTGCTATTAAAAGTTCTCTTAAGACAAAAATTTTGCCTCGTAAGTGATAATACAATAATTTCTAATAAACTCACTATTACAAAAAATCACTACATTGCAAATTTTCAAAAAAGGGCAGAAAATGTTGCACTTTTTTTTTAGAAAAGAAAACCCCACAAAACATTGACTAGAATGCTTACCCTTTTTGATAACGTATTCGATAAAGATAAACAGAAACTCGATCCGAAAATATTTAATAACCAAATTAATATAACTCGAGAGCTTATGCAAGCCATTATCACAGCTGGTGTTATAAAATAGGCATCAAAATTAGATAAAACTTCTATAGCTTTTTCGTTACCTGTAATACCCAAGTAACCAAAAGTTTTTACGACGGACTGTAAAACGAAGAATTGCAAATTTATTGTATTGAATAGTCTTTGAAATATTAAATATATTAGTATCTATACCGTTGTATTGATTATGTCATGTATATGGTAACCAGTTGAAACAGCATCTAAAATACTACCAGCTATTATTACGAGGAACCAGGGCCAAAAACATAGACCATTAACAGTTTTTGTAATTGGACCACATAAACTTGTAATAATAGCCAATGATGTCAGAATCCAAAGACTACTTATAACGGCATATGAAATGAAGAATATGAATGTGCGGTTCACAATGATTTCAGCCTTGTTAAAATCCACTTCCAATGTAATTGTCTCAGAAATATCGGGTATTTTCACAGAAGGGCTTCCACAGTCTTCATCTATTAAAGAAAAGATTTGCTTTAAAAACATATATGTACGTTATTGTAACTACTATTCTTAGTTATTTGTTCTAAGAATTGAAAAGTCCGGACAAAAAAATTCGAACTGCAATTTAAATTTGTTATACATAAATATTTGAACATTTAGCATGGACCTAGTATAAACAGGATAACGTTAAATGTTGCTAGTGTATATTAGAGCGCCCTCCTTTGTCGGCATTGTGGCAAAATCGTAGGCGAAGTAAAATAATTAAAAAGAGTGCTTAGCAAAAATTAATACGTCTACTTGACACAACACCAAGGGCGCTGCAATACTGCTATACAAAAATAAAAAAAGGCGCAATAGTAGAGTTGTAAAATAATTAATTAAACTTTCTCTCTTTCACCATTTGTCCCTTCTACATTATCCCTTTCCGAAAGAAGATTACACAACGAAATTGTTGGTAGGCATTAATTGCCTAAATTGTTACTTCTCTTTAAAAAAAATATTAAAAATAAACTGAAATAAAATGAATTGTATTTTGAAATCGTTCGATTTGAAACCACTCGGTTCGGTCTGCAAAATCCACCAAAGTTCGGGTTAGGATCAGAAAAAATGCGTTCGATCAGACAGTGGTAATTATTAACACGATTACAAATTATACGTGTACATATGTAGATAGAAATTTTCATATTTGTCAGAGACTTGGTTTTATATTTAGATGCAATCGCTTAAATACTAGACAATTGTATTCCTTATTTATGTGGGCGGTGGGGTATATGTATGTATTTATATATAAGTACTTGCAGCCGTATTCATAATGAAAAGTTATACATTATCTATGTACTGAACTTATCCAATGCATAACTAAAACCAATATTAAGCTTTTATGTTCGTTATGTTGCAGTTTATGCATAATACATACTTATATATGTATGTACATACATACTCGTATGTACTTTTATATCCAGTAAGGAACTTTGCAATGGGATCATTAAATAAAACTTTGTTAAATGATACAAGTTTATTTTTAGTTATACATCGTCATTGTCTACTTTTCAATATGAATTCGGCCATTCGTATTTTTACTTACTCAAAAAATAAATTAAATCCATTGTAAATTGGAAAGGGTTGCTGGTTATATCTGAAGTCCTTTTAGAACATTGTCTTTGTGTTATTCCCCATATTGACAGACACAAATACACAACGCCTTGCAGCTTAAAAAATAAAAATAAAAGCATTAAAACACCCTCTTTAATGAGAATTTTTCGTGAAGGATTTTCAAGTTATTTTTATTTTATTAAATTAATAGGTACATTCCCTGGAAAAAATATCGGAAGTTGTTCGAAAGGCATATCATTTTAATTATACACCAAGAATACATACATAAGTACTACTAAATTCGATATTATATTATTTGATATTGGAATAGGGTATAATTTTAACGAAGGACACAATTAGAATGGCAGTTACTAACAGCCGTATTCTGTCTATTTATTGATCTTATCCAGTGCATAACTGAAATTCTTTGAAACTAAAATTTTTAGTTAGTTCTTGCAACGCTATGAGCGAAATCTCATAGTAAAACTAAGTTTGAAGCTATATACTTCAAATCCGGAGAAGTCGCGCATTGTGATAATGGAATGCAGTGGTTTCCTTAAATAAATTCAGTGAAGTACATACGAGTACAACATATCTGTATGTATATATATAACACTTGCATACATACATGTAATGAAAGTCACTGCACATTATTATATTTTTTTGTTAGGACCAGTACTCAGGGGATGACCCCTAAATATTTTTTTTAGAACAAACACAAACCGCAAAGCCATTTTGGCTTTTCTGCAGAAACACCCAGGGTATAGGCAGAAATCGAACCTGCGACCCCCAGACTAATAGTATAGTACGCTAACTAATAGTCTACGGGGGCTTCCGCATTGTGCTGGAACTAGGAAAATAGGTTATGGGATGGGTGATAGAGGGAGTAGTGCTTGTGAACATTCGTTTTGAATCTTCCCACGCTGAAAGTGACGGGAAGGGCCTTTGCGGGAAGTTTATTCCACATACGAACTGTGCGACTGAAAAACGGATTCTCTTTGTAATGCATGGTACGATTCACTGGCCAATCGACCACAAATGGATGGGCTCGATGGATGACAGCGATGACAGGAGTGACAGGAATTGGGAAATTTATAATCGAATTTGAAATCAGACCAAATCCAAAATTCAGCAGAGCGCATAGCTGCCATATGTTCAGGTTAAGCGATACTAGACAAATGTGGCAGAATCTGCGCAATCCTGGTGTTTTGGAAGATCGTTCTACACTTTCTGATATCAATGTCGATACCATTAATGACCTCATTATCAGGAACCAGTTAAATACTTGTTCCTCTTTTTCGGATATTTCGGAAACAGAATTACTTAATGAACTGTTTAAGATTAAAACCATATCAGTTGGATATGATGGCTTATATCTGTGGACATCTTCACTTAATGAATAATATCTTAACCTTTTAAAAGCTCCCTAGTGGTTGGAAAGTTGCATGCATAACACCAATCCCGAAAAATGGACAGCAATTAAACATTAATAACTTGGGACCCATTAGTATGTTACCTATTCTGTCCAAAGTGATGGAGAATATTATGAAGGATAAAATTACGCATTTAATTAATGATCGTTATTTACTAAACGAATTTCAATACTGTTTTCGACATGGTCGTAATACTGGTTTTCTCTTGACTGAAATGGTGGAATCCATCTGATTAGTTGTAGTCTACCATCAACGATGACTTGTCCGCGCTGAATGATTGCATGTTGATAAACAGTCTATAAGTCAAACAGAAATGACAGACTAAATTTGAATTTAAAAATATGTGACTTAGCCATTGAGATGGTATGGGATGAGTCGGGGGTGATAATTGATGATAAATTATCGTTTGAGCCTTACATTAACAATAAGTAAGTTATATCATGTGAATTTATTCTTGCCATTGAATGTTAAAAAAGCCATTGGACACACGCTATTGATGTCCCAAATCAATTATTGTACTGGAATTTACACTTGATGCAATATTGGTAATAGAAAGAAGATAAAATCTGTTGTTCATAGAGTGGTTAGATATGTATGTATGTGTATGGACTCAGACTAAACTATTAGATTACTTTAACAATGCTGGTCATTAATTATACATATTTTTTGGGCTTGTTGACTTATTTGATTTCAATTATTATCTTTATATCCTATTGTGGTGTGTGCAGGATACTGGGGTTGCTGGTGAGTTTCGGGATTTGTTTAATAAATAATAATTATTAGTTGGTTGAAATAAATGTTATTTTACATATGTACATACATATATTTCGCTTTATATTTACTGTAATACAACTTTGTTATTGGCCAATGGGCTAAATGTTTTAGAAATTAATTAAATAGTACAGCATATGAAAGGTTTCTTCAAGCGTATAAAACTTGTCCAAAGGCTTGCAGTAATTTGATATTCCATAAATACCCTTTTTTTAGCAAATATTTATATACCTATCATATTTCTGATGGCATTATTGGACACATTTTGTACACTTTTGTGCACATTGTTTTAGGAAAAAGTAAAAGAGCAAAAAATAAACTACAAACACACTGTCCTCCAGCTCACTCACGGTATTTTGGAAGACATACAAAAATAAACCAAGCTAATCATTTTAGGGAAAAATAACAAAATAACAAAAAAAGTTACTGATCTTTAATCTGAGAGGCGTAATATACTACGTTTTTCGTCTAAATACAAGATTAATAATGAAACAAAAATACATACTACAACTTTAGGAATATTGAGAGTACATTACATGATCACACATCGTCGTCCGAAAGTTATCTTCACGTATCTCCAAATAATTTTTCTTTTGGAAGTTGAGTTTGAAGTTTCAACATTATATGCAAAAAATATATTACATGATCCCAATTCGCACTACTTCCAGAGCACAAGTTCAGGATCTTAGACCCGGTTCACACACGTCAGGTTTGACTCGTCATGTCTTGAGTTTTTAGGAGAAGCGGTCTTGTCTCCATTTTTTAATTTTGTGCTATACGTGAAGATAATTTCGGGACGATGACATGTTGCCGGAAGTTTTTAGCCACCTATAGACAAAAATTCAGACTATTAATTGTAATACCCCGAAAAAATCGTTGCAAATCTACATATTTAAAAATGTTGTTTATGTCGGCCAACTGTCAATTGCAGTCAATTGTTGTCGGTAACGAGTATCGAATGTCAACTTTTTAGTTGCTAGGTCGACGTGACGTCGATAATGACGTACATAGATAAATAATAAAATCTCTAATAAAAAATCTAGTTTTTAAATAAATGTACTACATACATACTTACCAGTATAACAACTGCCATAAAAAATATAAAGCATTTTGCAAACCCCGTGTTAACTCCTGTTTTGGACATTTTCTGCTTAATTTTTATTTCCTCTTTTCAAACATACAACCTGGATACGGCCGAAAAATTACTTTCTTTTTATTATTCGTCAACTGAAAATGATCGTTCTCCTGCTTTGGTAATACTAATAACGTAAAACAATAATCATAACTATAGTTTTTTTTTGTTTTTTCCCAATATCTTATCAAATTAATAATGAATTCATTATTAGGATTTTTATAAATTTTTGCCGATTTATTACTCTTCATTTCTTTATTTTATCTATTATACAGTAGAGTAAACAGCAGAATTTTTTTTTTATAAAAAATAATGAAAATATAATTTTATTGCTCAAAAATAAGTTTAGTTTATTCACTTGCGGCATTTCTTGATGAAAACAGATATTGTTTATACAAAAATAATTATAATAAAAATAATAAAAGGTAGTTACTACAGATGTACAAACTTATGTATATACAAGTGTATGTAGAGTATGTACATTTATTTAACTAGAGAGAGAGAGAGAGTAAAAATACAAATGTACTCCCAATAATTATTACGAAACGAATATTTATTAATTACCCAGTGAACACAGTGGTTTCATATCATGATAAACGTTTTGAAAACGATTTTCGTGTAATTTACGAAACATAGGGAAGTTTTTTTCTCAAATTCAGTTTATTCTCAAACGATATTCTAAAAGGAGTTTCTAATACGATTGTAAATGAATGTGGATCGTAAGTGAAGTTAATTTATTTTCTATTTCTCAGACATTTATATAGTAAAACTTTTTATTAATTCATTTTTAGTACTCAATTTATGTATGTATGTATACAGTAACATACATACATAAGAACAATAAAGAGTTTCCGCTAAAAAGTCCTTCCTTGCAATTTATTTTATTACTCGTTTGAGTAATACGAGGGCGGATCAATAAATCCGTGACTTTTCGAACTTCCCTCGTAGTTATATGAAATGCAACACTATTCCCATCAAGTACCATCTATTAATAGGCTACTGTCATATTTTCAGCAAGTGCCGTCATTTATTTTCGTGTATTTTTCTTGAAATGGAAAAAAGTGAATTTCGAGTTCTCAAACCAAGGAAAAGCTCAATAAATACGATATGGTGTTGACCGATCGAAGAGTAAAAGTGCGTTGATGCCATAGGCATTTCATATGGCAGTATGGTTTCTATTTTAAGTGATCAGCTTGGTTTAAGAAAGTTGTCTGCAGATGGGTGCCGACCATAAACGTAAACGTGTGACAACTTCAAAGGATTGTTTGGAGTTGTTTAACAGCCATATTCTAATTAATAAATTTTTGTTTTGCAAAAAAAACTGTGCTTCACAAAGTTTCAGACGGACTTATTGATCCGCTCTCGTACATACATGGGGAGTATTAAACAAAATAAAAGTATGTACATCAATACGAGTACATTTTTCAAAGAATTAAAAAAAAACTCTTGGACTTGAACATAATTTTCCATTACTTAAAATTATTTTATTCGAGACTTTAAAAGAGGTAAACAATTCAAAATGAATATGATATTACTGTAAGGTTTTACATTAATTTACAAATAAAAAAAATAATTGCGATTAACGTTTGATATCAAATGATAGATATAACTATCATATTCCAAACGGAAGCCATCTTTTCTAAATTCAAATATCGTTAAGGCAGAATTAGTTTATACCTTCTGTTCTGTTATGAATCCACTGTTTTGTTTCTGTTCAATTTCAAAACTGTATGTGTGGACACTTGTTACTTTTTCGTTCTTTTCCGTTACAGACAAATCTGTAGAAGATTGAATACAACGTTAAATGACAGCCAAGAGTGTTTATGTATTAGTTATTTGTGGTGTGAAATATTAAAAATTTTGTGTTAAAAACAAGAAAATTTTATTTCAATTCAAATAAAAAACATTTTGCACACATTTAAAAAATTCATTCCCCTAATAACATCGTTCACATCCGAAAGTTCAGACACAGAACAAGTAATTAAGAAATATTTTCTACAGAAAAGAACGGCACAGAACAGCAATATGCGTATGCATATACATGAATACATACATACATACCCGTATGTATGCATGTAAGTTTCGACATAAAATGAAAAAAATTGTTTTATTTACTTTGCTAAGATATTGAATTTGTTGGATTAGTTAGTTAAATTTATCATTTGTATTTTAATATCCCAAAAATAAATATTATTTTAATTTCAAACTAAAATCATTTAGATAATGATCCGCAAACATTTTAGGTTGGTTACGTTAAAGATTCAAAACACAATACTTTTTACCAAGCTCTCACAATTAAACATTGATTCCAGAATACAGGTATTGGATAATAGATCACTTAAGTTCTGACACATTGTTAGAATACGAATTGAATTGAGTAGAGAAATTTTTCGTTTTAATTTTCATTAACTTTTGGTTTTTATAATCTCTCACAGTTAATTTTTCGGTTTTCTTTTCGGTTACAGTCGCATTCATTATACTCGTATATGTATTTCACAATAAAAATGTAAATTGTTGTTGCTTTTCTATTAACATACGAGGTTTTGAAAATGGAATTCTTTTTTATTGTGAGTGCAGCAAGTTTTCAGTTAAACGTTTCACAAGTTACTGAAACAATACGAAGAGTTTTTTCGAAAAGGCTTCTTTCTATTTATAAAAATTATAAACATTAACTAGAATTATGATTATTAGAATTCAGAAAGGTGCTGTTTTCATAATGCATTGAATTAATACAATCCAGTTGCGATAAGATAAAAAATATATATGTACATACATAAGCCGCCTAGTCCAAATACAAGTGTCTTTTTAAATCATATGTTATTTTGACACTCATAGATTTGTTCTATCCGAAATGTTGACTATCAGTCAGTATACATAAAGCTGTGGTCCAAAATGGCTTGCTTATCTTGACGGAAAAATCAGCCGTCTTGGCGATGTTAATTGGCCGACCCGGAGCTGAGATTGGATCCCTTTAGACTTTTTCTTATAGAGTGCCGTTGAAGACTGATGCTATTTGAATAACCAAGAAACGATCCACGCCCTTAAAGGTAATATCGTGCGATCAATTCGTCAACTGTCAATAAAGTGTTGGAAAATTTAAGTGAATGAAATCGTCTCTATTATTTATATTAAAACCATTAAGCTATAACACATTCACGACAGGGGGCTACAGACTACAACCTCTCACAAATAGAATACATGTGTGTATATGAAAATTATTATTTTCAGGACTACACGGTTGCACAGCTGCATGTTGTTGTTCATGCTACTTTTGCCGTGTAGTCTAATTAAACTAATTTCTATTATTGTTAGCTACGAAACAAAAAAAAAATGTTGACAATTTAACAAAATATTTAAAGCAAATTAGTGCTTAGAAATATTTTTTTAATGTAAAATAAAATAAAATGCAAAAATTGCCGCTCTTCTTTTGGTATGAACTGCAAAACTTACGAAAATTCGCAGCAACTTCCAATCATTCGGAAAATTTAAATGTTTAATAATCATTTAAAAGTCTATGAAACAATACAAAACAAGAAAAAGTTACCCACATTGAAAAAAATGCAAAAGAAATTAAATTTAGTTAATTTTATTTAATTTTTAAAAAGATACTTGTATTAGCAGCCCCCGGCATGTACATGCATGCACAATCACTAGTGCCAAATATGTTTCAACTAATGTATGTATACTTGATGTATAATATTCACAATACTCATACGATCTCTATATAAAATTTATTCTATAACTATTTTCGAAATGTAATTAAGAGGGACCGGACCATAACTATTATGGCATTTAAATTTTTAATTTTGACCGAAGAATTATCGGTCAAATGTTTATTGTTATTTTTGACTGAAAACAATTTTTGTAAAAAAATAAATATTTATTGAAAACAAAAATCTTTTATTATAATTATTCCTTATCTAACAAGCATCACATTGCTAAATTTAAACATCGATTAGACAAATTCCATCCATCGAAATATGCAGAAAAATACGGGTTCGGGAAAAATTTAGTTAGGGACTTTCTATATTAAGGTAGCGAAATATAATAGTGATGAGCGAATTAAAAATAAAAAAATTTTGGATTTTTTTTGGTTTAATATATGTATTAAATATGACTTTTTAAAAATATATATTAAGCTATTTTAAATATTCAAATGCGCTCTTAGACACAAAAGAAAATAACTTTCATTCTTTCGGGTCACATTTTTTTAACTTGGATATCATTTTATTAAGAATTCAGAATTAAGATTTTGATTACCTTATAAGATCTTCACATACTTTTTTAAAAATGTAAGAAATCTATATTACCAATGAATGCGTTGATCCCTTTGAGAACTATGATGGCACAAAAGCAGATATTGGAGGTTGTTAAAATTACAAATTTATGTTATTTTTTATTATTATTTAATTTTTTGTTTGGCGATATACATAAATGTACAAAATTTTAAAAACCTAAATAAAATTTTCTTTTTTCCTAAAATCAATGAATTTTTAGAGTAGGGCAAAATGTAGGGAACTTTTTTTTGTGTGAAGGGAACAAGGAGGAATTTTTTCGGGTCATGTAGTGATTTTGTTAAATTTCTGCTGGCATCACTGACGTGTCTCTTAACGTTACATTTTATTGCTTAAGAAATCGTCGGTTGCATCTAATCTGGAACATTTCGAATTTGAAGATGTTCGGCCGTCTTCAAGTAAGTTAAAAATGTGCTTCATGATACGCTCTTTAGCATTATTAAACAATTGACAATTGAATCAATGAAGAAAGGTTGACGTTGTAAACAATCCGCGCATAAACATAAATAAAGTCAAGTTCTTATCCCAGTATTTCGGCCGGTAGGATGATCAAAATGAAGACCAAGTTCTTAATAGGCACAATATCATTTCATTTCTAGGCAACCCTCTAACTTAACTTGGATTTCTTTTATCCACTTCTACGGCAATTAAAAATAAAAATGCCAATTAAAGCTTGGCCAGTCAGGTAATTTTAAAAGGCTTATTTTTTATATTTCTAGAGAAAATTTTCTTTTTTTATGGCATTTCCTAGGCTTACCTTTTTTTTACCAAATTTTCGGTTAATAAATTATGACGTAACAGTCGTTTTATTCAATTAACTTTTATTTAAATCTCTCTATACAGAAATGATAAAAGCACCAATTATATGAAACAATTTGTTTTTATTTTTCATAGTGATAATTGACAAAACGATTTATTTTATTTACTTTTTATTTTTGTAAAAAAAAAAATAAATTTTTACGCTAATTACAAATTAATACAAAATATGATCTGGTGTTGTTATCTCAGTATATTATTTGCTATGAGTTAACACACACACACACAAATATGTATGCCACCTTAACCCTAATCTTACAACCAAGTATCTGTGAGATACGTTTTGATGTTTAATTCAATATACGTAGTAACGAAAATATTCGGCATAACGCAACCAAATTTCTTGACTTTTATTTTAGATGTTTTGTATAGTTTACCAAAAAAAATATTTAAAATTCTTAATTATTATATTTTTTATAAGTCAAAACAAATAACATTCAACATAAACTGCCGACATGTGTCTCATAGACACTAAATCACTTATTGCTCTCCAAATACGCCAAACGTCACGAAATAAATTACAACGACCTATATATAGTTCAGTGCATGCAGGAAGTTCTTCAGGATGAAGCTTCACCAAATAAACGCAAAAGATGCCACATGTGTGATCTTAAAAAAGTCTTATAGTTAAGCAATGCTGTCAAAAATGTTATAATAATGTTTATAATAAACATGGTATATAAATTCGAATGTAAACAATGTGTTTAGTAAAATTTTGTCTCTAAATTTACTTGTTTTTAATTAATTAAAGCTTTTTTTCTTCAAGTTTTCACGTAAGTGTCTAGAGAGACATGTTGGTAGGATTTGTCGCTATAATTAGGGTTAAACCCAATTAGGTACAATAACTACAGTAGTAACTCGATTATTGCACATAATGAAAACCAGGACTTGTGCATGTTTCGAGGATGTCGCAAGTACGGTAGTGCTGCCAAACAATCGATGGTACTATCGAAATGTAATATTGACTGACGCTTGCGTAGTTCTTTTAAGAATTCGATACTATCGAATTTTTTTATAGTACATAATATTATTAAGTCAAATTTAATATTTAAGTTATATATAGAGTATATACATAGAATACAAGAATCATGCGTGATCACGAGTGATTGTGATTAATTTTTTGTTTCAATCACGTGAGCTTGCATGAACGTAAGTATAAAAAAAGCATCAATGAAATGTATATGGCGAGCTCAACCCACAACATACAAAAACTTTCTAAAGTAAGATATCGGAGTATATCTCAAATAATAAATTTACGATTAATAAAATTAAAAAATAGTTATTTCTTAAGTTTTATGGTTTTCTCAGAAAATAAAAATTATTCTTCATTTAATAAGAGTTTATGTACAGACTCGGGAGATACATATACTCGTAACCGAGAGATAAACATTATTGAACATAATTACAACTTTGCTTTAAGCTTAAATATGCAGTTGCTAAAACATTTACTTTTTTTAAATGAGAAAAAGAGATATAAATCTATGTTTGTCGAATATCTTTTGCCCGACACTGTACATATGAATACATTCGACTTTTTGAAATTGTAGTTCAAAATCTAGCAATTTTGTTTCAGAATTAATTAATTTTAGAACTTATCATTGGTTTTTCAAATATGCACAATTACACTAAAGCACGAAGAATTTTACAAACCCACGTTCATGACCGCATGACATTGCATGATCACGCCAATCATGTAAGCAACAGCCATCTCTAGTTTGTAGAAAGTACTAAACATAAAAGTAACTCTTAATTTTCATCACCTGAATCTGTTTGTTTAATGGTGGGTGGGTGCAATGTATTTTTATGATTTTGAAAATTAAAAGTTTAGTTTTACGAAAAAACTCATTTTATAAAAGCTTTAACAGCAAATGATGTACTAAATCTCTTCTAATTGGTCTTGTCACATGAGTTAATACATATGCAAACATACCCATATATGTACATACTCGTACATATACATAATATGTGTGTACGTACTTAATTTTCGACAAAAGGTTTTTTTTCAGGTGCACAAATTGTGAATCTAGATATTGAAGAAACATCATCTCATAATCCGAGTTACATTTTACTGTTTTAATTACATAAATTTTTTCACAGCAAAATATATGAAACAATTTGTGTGTTTTAAATTTCATCTCCACACAAGATCAGTCAGTATAATTTACATGTGTACATAAATACAAAGTTACATATACATATATGTACATATATTAAAATATTTTCTAATTTTCCGTCGTAATGGGTGGCGAAATAAGTGAAATCATCTCATTTTTACTTACATATATGTACATATCGCACGTTTGCTGTAACAACGCAGATTATGCAGAATTCATCGTCGCATTGTTTTTGATCTTGTGTACAAATTTCATTCAAATATCTCGTATACTCACATCGTGAGTGAATGTACAGATATATTTTTTCTTATTTTTCCGTTTAGTTGAAGGTATATAAATTGTAAGCTCTAGACTCGTTTTCTGTTAAAGTAGATTATACGAGTTATGACGTTGTTACAGCAAATGAACGATATGTAAATACATATGAACATAATATTTGTTAAAACTTATGAACTGATGTATGCGTATTAGAGAAATAACTTTTTTAAATACTTCAGTACAGTCGAATAGGCTTTTATTATTCAAATTTTCATATTTAATGAAAACACGTGGGCTAAAGTTCGGATATTTAAAAGCAAATCCCATTGGGGCATCAACTTTTTATTAGTTCTTTTTTTATTATTGTTTTTATGATTAGAGAAGATAGGAAAATTTAATTAGTCTGCTAACTGGGTTAACCTGCGCATGTTTTCGGTGTCAAATCCTCCCTCATCAGGACCCGAGTCTGTCCACTATTTATCATATTTAGCGGTTTTGTGAAATAGCACTTTTAGACTTTTAATTGGATTTTTAGAAGTTTTTTAACAACAATAAAGTTTGGTTCTTCGTTCTTTTAATTTGGAATACATCGTTATACTTTCTATAACTCATATATTCAATTTCAATATACCAAAGCTATTATTCTATATGAGATTGACAAATCATAAGCAGCAAGTCATTATGCTATAACTTCCTGAAAAATCATAAAAAACGACACAAATCCAGCTTATGTCGACTTAAGCACTTATTCCTTATTACCACAGATCTATTTAAGTTAATTTTCTGCATTTTGGTTCAACAAAGTTAATAATAATTATTATTTTCTTTTGAAAAAATTTTCAAATTGGGGTTTCTGCGTGAGAGTTTTATTTTCGTAAGTAACACAACATTGACAAATATCATTTGATATTACAAAAATCACTTTTTTAAGTTCAATAATAATAAAAAAAATCTCAAGTACTAGAAAGTTAAAGAAACAAAAATTAAGCTACACTGATAATGTTGAAATCCGATATGCAGTTTCTGAATGATGTGTTTGCTAATAAAATAAAAAATTTAAATCAAATCTTTGAATTAAACGCGTGCTGAGAGAATAATGGGCTCCGCTTCTATCTCAGCAAATTTTTCTTTTAATTCTTCTTCGGCTTCCTTGAGGGTTTCAATATTTTTTGGCGTAGTTTTTATTGTGGTTATACTTGTAGCAGTTGTAGAATTTAATGTTGGAAAATTGGTTGTTGATGGAATGCTGGAGGAGTCTGGAGTTACGCTGGCTAAGCTTATTTCAGTTTTTGTGATTTCATGATCTTTATTCGCATCTTCGTCCTTTCCAGTCGGTTTGATTTCGAAAATAGGTATCAAAGCTACTCCTCCACTGTGCGGTTGAATGGCAATACGATCAATAAGTATGTGTGTTGGTTCACCATAAGCTTCTGGAACTTTCTCCGTTGTTTGCAAAATCACTTTATTGGTCACGGGCAAATAATCATCTACTTCGGTTTTCAATGATTGGTGTTTGTTGTTAACGTTCTGTTCATGTTTTGAGTCATCTTCTGGTTTTATTTCCGGTACACTGAAGTTTTTATCCGTAAACACTTTATTTAAACTTAAAGCCGAGGCAACTATATTACTTTCTAAGTCCCCTACTAATGAACTTAGAGAAATTTGCTTCAGTTCTCTATCGCCATTATCTTCAAAAATTCGCCTTTTGACAACAACACTTTCCTTGTTTGAAACGTCTCGTAGGAAATTGGCAAGAACATCATCTGCTAATGGCGCCGGTATTGCTAAAGTCGGTGATGTTATCAAACAAATAAAGCCAAAGACTTTATTTAACTTCATTTTAAATATTTTGTGTTTTAATAAAACTTAGAAAAAGAAGATTTGTATTATGTTTTCCACTAAATAACCAACCGCCTTGTAACTTAACGCGACGACGGGCTCTTATAGAATGAATCGATTTTTTTCTCATTGAACGACTTTTAAGTTTTTTTTTAATGAAAAATAGCTGCGATTTATTGTTCTCAATTTGATAATACACATTTTAAAGCTTTCATACATATAAAAAGCGTTTTAATGCGTATCAGTTTAAGGTGCAAATTGTTATTTGTTAAAATTTAATTTCAAAAGCCAAAAAATTGTTTTAAGCTGCGATTACAATATTGAAAACTTCATCAACTTAAATATTTATAAAACACACATATTTATGTACATTATATTTATGTATAATGCTTTTACCCTTATTTAACGAAAAAACGAAGTTACGGCTTACGCGCACCGCACAGTGGGAAAAATCGCAAAAATAACGGTAATAGATCTGTATCTTCTAAGCTAAGGCCCTAAGAAAATTAAACTCCTGATAACCCTGTTGGAATACTCGACGAGATACAGCTTTTCAAGTGTTCGCTAGAACGCCTAAATGTTTTGGGAGTCCTCATAAAAAAGCACCATATTCATTTCCATACAAGGCAACCCACCCTAACGTTCACATGCAAATACATACAAACATACATACATATGTATAATGGGTGGTCCAAATATAACTACATATATTTTTAAATCATAGGCCATTTTGACACTGATAGGTTTTTTCTTTTTTCCGAAATATTGGCATCAGTCACTATCATATCTCCGCGAACTAAAATGAGTTTCTTTACGCTTGAACAACGTTGGGAAATATTTCAGACTTATTATTGGACATCGAAATTGGCCACAAAATCATGAAAAAATCGTGCTATCAGCCGTCTTGTCGATGCGAATTGACACCATTACACACTTTCTTGTGGGGTGTCGTTAAATATCAATGCTATCTATGCGAATAATTCAGAAATAACCCACACCTTTAAGACTAGAAATCAGAAACTGTCGACAAAGTCTTGGAAAATTTTACTGACAGGATAAACTACCGCGAAGCCAGCCAAAACAGTCACATGAATGAAATCGTGTTATATAATTATAAAAGAAATTAAGTTTAATTTATTTCATTTAATTTTTAAAATATTTTGTATTTTGGGCTACCCGGTATATGTATGTATATACATATATATTTCAAAAAAAAAACTATCTATTATCACAATTCGTAAACTTAAATTTCACACAAATTTATTTTATTTATATTTGTTAATCTGGTGTCAATATCTAATTAGAAAGTCACGAAAATAACTTTAAATCTAATAAAAAGAAGGGGAGGAAAAAGGATATTATAAAAATACTTGTGTTTAGAAAAGTTTTCACAGTTTTAGAAAATGCTAAAAAAAGTCAACAAGCTTATTCCCAATACTACTTTTTTCAAAGTGATTTCAAATCACAAGACAAAAATTTTCAAAATAAAATAAATGAATAATTTGATCTGTACTTTATTAACTTTTATACTAAAATTAGGTATTTTTTAAGAAAATCGCTATATTTTTTGGTAAAATTTTTACTTATTTTGATAAAAGTTTTTATGATTTTCAATTTCTTTATAGTTTAAATGTTACCTTAGAATATTTCGTTTGTATCCAATAATGTTCCTTAAGGCGTTCTGTTCTTAACGGGTTTCTTTTCAAGTCCATTACTGCTAATAATTTAGCGAAAAATACTAAATCTCACGATTTACAGAACAGGACAAAATCGGCATAGGAAAACGTTGGCTTCTTTTAAGGTGATCAACTCGGTTTTTCAACCAGTTTTTTTACAATACGGTTGTCGGTTTTTTCAAAATGTTGGTTTTTCGAAAGTCGAATAGTCCGGTTTTTTCATAATTGAAAAACCGGCTCAGTCGAATACTTTTCGATTTGTATATGTTTCCAATAAAATTATTTTTTACTAATTAAGTATTTTTTTCAATATAAAAGTTTTAGGTGTTTTTGACTATGGCGAAATAATTTTATGTGATAGGAGCAGGGGCGAATTTAACTGGCCTTGTGGTGCGGAATGGATGATAAACTCCAAAAAGTGTTTTTTAGTTTTATTGACATTTTGCTTTATATTTTATATTGAGTTAGACATCCATCGCAGACCAAAAATTAATAAATGAGCGTCGGCGATAAGTTTTGCACTGTACAGTACTGTAAACTTCTCCAAAATGAAACAAAGGAATTCGCCTCTAAATAACGAGGGTGACTTACCTTCAGATACCGATCAATAGCTAGACTCTGAAGACGCGAAAAAATTATAGAAAGAATCAACAAATGCAATTAAAAATATGCAAAAATCCAAAAAGCAACATTAAATGTATTGAATTGTTTTCATATATTCAAACAGATGCCAAAATAAGAGCTAAAAAATTTTACAGATTATATAAACTTTTGCTAACTACATATATGCCCAACAAGCACATAAAAACAAAATAAAAAAATAGATACTCTTCAAAGCATTTTTAAAAGATTATTTTAAGCAAAATTCGACTATTTTATGCAATTTAATTGTTTTATTCACAATATTATATTTCATTATATTTCATTTTTTCGATTTCATTATATATCGATTTTATTGGCTTCTGGGCTCATAAGTATGTGCTTTACTCCAAGTGTTCTTTTCAGGAAAAAATTTTTAATATTCGAACTATTCGAAAACCGGTTTCTGGAAAATTTATTTAATACTAATGGGCACTATACGGGAATACGAATCGATAAGCGGAACTTCGCATGGAAAACAAAATGTACCGTTTAAATTTGTTTTTGTTATATAAAAAAAAATCACCGAATTTAAAATTGTTTCTATTCAATGAAAAATAGTTAATAATCATCATTGTTGGGATTTAATAAGACTTTAAATTATATCCTAATTTCCTATAGGATGACATGAGTAAAAATAGTAATATTAACTAAGATTTAGATATAGTGAGAAAAATAATGGATTAATTAAGATTATTAATACATACAAAATATATTCACATTTCTATTAATAAATAATTATTACCAGTAACACAAGAGAACTGTTTCCAAGGCAAAAACAATTAGCACTAAAATAATAAAAAATCTTAAAAAATATGACAATAAAACAGAGACAGACAAAGAAGACCAAAATAAAGCATTTTAATAGCGGGACCAATATGGCAGTATACCCTTTCATAGGAAATAAAAAATTTCAAAATCGGGTAAAAATATTTCCATTTTATTTCCCCTTTTAATAACGTTTCTAAGATTTTTATTTAATATTTATTAAAAACAAACTTCAAAAATTCATTTCAAAATCAATTTTTTTTGTTAAGTGAAATTACCTTCTATTTTTAAATCATGCTTTTTTTCGTATGCTGTAATTACTTAAAACACAATTCCTCAGAATCATAGAACGAGAAAGATCATGGAACCTGCATTACTTTTCGAAACATATTTCGTAAATTCTCACCAAAGCGAATTCATATCATACCAGACGAACTCGACAGCTCAGCTTACTCATTGTACTTTATAATTTTTCATTGTCAGAGTTTTTTTGGTGCATTTATCTAGTTTTAAATTCGCCTTGAACAGTTTATTTCGATGATTCAAGAATGATTTTCGCCAAGACGAATTCTCTTACGACTACCAGACATGCGTTTGCTTTGATTTCGCACGACGAAGTAATTTCATAAAATGTACGAAATTATTGTGTACAAAAAATTCTTACCACAACCGCTTGCTTATGCACACTTAATCAAAGTTTACGTCAACAAAATCTTTTCAATTTTCCTTTAAACTTCTTTCATTTTAGCACACACAAAGTTTACTTTGACAAATTTTGTTCTTTTGCATTTTTAGTGCTGCAGTTTTGAAATTAAAGTCAAATTAAACATGCAACCAAATAGAACTATGTATAAACGACGAACGAGGATCAAAACAACTTTGCGAGTCCATTAAAGTCTGTAATCATCTCTATTCTTTTCTCCCTTCTCTACCACAAATTCAAGACCTTGCGGAATAAACTTTGCGAGTCCGAAAGCGGTGTAAAGAGGAACTACCCATCACCGAGCTAAAGCTAACTTTTATTTTTGGTCGTACAGACCAAGGCGAATTTATAACAGGTGGTATCGACAGCTCAGCTGATTATTTTATGCCCCTTGTATCTCCTTGCATTTTGATCTGTTTTGTTTGTCAAAATTTTTTCATGTTTGATTTATATATAGTGTTTGACGTTGATTTTGACAAAGAAAGCAGGTATTTTTCAAAGCGAATTGAGGCGAGTCTACCTGTTATGAATTCGCCTTGGGTACAAACATTAATATATTTTTTTTATTTCAAATCTCATTTTTGAGAGAGAAAAAATTACATTCATAAAATTAAAAAATTCTAGCCTAATTTAATTTTATTTTCGTGATATGTACGAGAGTTTCTTATATTCTGCGAAAAAAAAATTAACTACGGAATTTTGCTTTTATATGTTGCATGAATTATTTTCAGTATTAAAAATTAAGAGTTTCGAAGATTTCTAGCATTCTAACCGACTATAACATTCGTATTCCTGGAAATTCGTTCTAAAACGAGCGCAATTAATTAACACATTTAGAAATAAAAAACAAACATTTAAATACAACCTCTTAATGAAATGTAGCACTTTTACCCTTAACTCCTCTGCATCTACGCACCAGTTTAATACCTGATTGCCAATTAACAATATTTTTGTATGTTAATTAAATGTGATAGTGTCGGTGAAATATAATACAAAATAAAAACAAATGCTCAGAAGCTCTATTTTAATACCAAACGACGGATCCTATAAAAGATTGTTTAATACTTTACTAAAGTTCAATTCTTTACGAGTTTTAGGCAGACACAGATCGATATATTAAAAGCAATAAATTTAGTAAACGAAATCGGTTGCAATAGAAGTTTGTGCTTATTTTTATTTGTTGCTTTAACCTGTGAAAACTAATCCACACATGATGAAAAATTCGCATATTATTGCTTTGTGGTACATATTCGCTACTTTAGGCGCTATCTGCTGGTCTCTGCCGGTATTCGACGCCAGTTCGGGTATCGATAATGACACCATTGACGAATTAGGAGCCAGCGTTAATGATTCGCCAAAAAATTTGTAAGTCCACTTTCCAAAAAAAAAATAAAAAATTCCGAATTCAGAGCTTAAATGAAAATTTATTTTATTTCAAAACAGATATGTGGTTAAAGCTGTTGTCTATGAGATTGGTATTTTGACTGAGGTAGACGACAATGATACTTCCAGCTTTGAGAGTCAAGAACGTGTAGACTTAACCTTTTTCGATGCGCACACAAATGAAAGTCACATTGACTTGGGAAATATACCTTTGCCCATACAAACCAATGTCAGCGGCCAAGTCTTAACAGGCATTGCGCCCATTAATATTGGTGCTTTTAGCAGTGCTTCCGAGTTATTGCAAACACTACCTCTCACGGGAAGTATTGTTAATATTACACACAGTGATACTGCATTCTATAAATTAACCACATCGAATATAAGTGACGAAGAAAAGCCAAGAATCGTCAATATGGAAGATATTGGCAGTCTACCTGAGGCAGCAGGATTGTTTCACACGCCAGTGCCAACATCTTTACAGCCAGATGGCGTTGCTGTTAATTTACTTGAAACACGTTAGATATGGTATAGATTAACCGTTTTGTTTAGAATATAGAAAAGACTGGCATTTGTGCATAAAATAAAAACAACGTTTTTTACATCTCCTAATATAGTATATTCATATAAAAAATATGTTTTGTCATTAACCGTACATTTTATAGTGTAATCAGGGTTGTCAGAAAATCCAATGTAGTCGGAATTAGATTTGAAAATACGACAACAAATACTTTAGTGGTGAATTTCAATGTTATCGGTTTTATGTTCAAAACAGATAGTAATTCTAGATTGAACATAAAACCGATAATACTAATATTCATCACATAAAAGTATTTTTTATCGTCTTTTCAAAACCAATTCCGACTACATTGGATTCTGTGACAACCCTGAATGTCGTTATAAGATTCAATACTAATTAAAGCCCTGTGGCACTCGAAAATTACATTATGAAACAAAATAAATCTCATCCAATAACACTCATACTTTATTGATGTCACCATCATATAAATAAAAAACTGGCGGAATTTTATATTATTAGAAAAGTTGAAAACGGCAAGTGTTTTTATTTCTAGTTTATAATGCATATAACTTATCGACGGCTTATATTCAAAATCCTCTATACTAAAAATCACAACTTTTCATGGGAGCTTAAAAACTGTTTATTTTGTTTGTTGTTAGGATATTTTAAAATACCAGTGTATCTAGCGCCCGACTCAATCAACAGCATTTTAGAAATTAATATTAAACATTTACATCAATATATGTATATGATAAAGCTTATAAATGCATGTGTTAGTAGAAACTTTTAAACTCTTATAGCACCTTAAATATTGAACCGATTTAAATAAAGATAAGATTAAATTAAAATTAAGATTTGTATTTCTGCGAATTTCATGAACGATAGAGGATTTTGTACAATGATGAAATTCAGTAAATTTTCAAAGTTTTTATATGATATAATACCAAAAATTAAAATAACGATTAACGATTATTTTATTTTATTTTTTTTGGAATTCGAGTGATATACTTTATATAATAGTTCACATATTATTACTTAAGAAAGTGGTATTACGTTGAAATTACAATTTTTAAATCTTGTAAACTTTTTCGTTTACATATTTCTCCGTATTGCGAGTGGATTCGAATTTTGATCTCAACAGAGTCGATTTCAAAAATACCAGATTCATATTCAGCATGCTAAAAATACTAAAAAAAATGGTTAATTTATTTTAAAAATAAAAAAATTTTCAAAGGGCACTATCACATAACGATGTTTAATAATGGGGGAAACAGCAGAAACATGTAGGCAAATGTTAATAACTCGGGTTGTTAAAGGAACAATTATTCCGGACCAGTAGATTTTAATGCGAATGTTTTATACAATTTATTCGTCTCAAATAGTAGCTGTGAGGATTCATTTGACTTGATAGGGTACAAGATGAGACTTAAAGTTTCTTTGCAATATATGAACATACATGTGTATATATATATTGACGGTTTGTGGGGTGGGATGGTAAAAATTAAGTCAAGATGGTTTTCCCAATAAATTAATCAAAAAGATTTTTCCATTTATTTTAAAACGGGGTTTGCATTTTTTTAATTTCATTTAAAATTATTTTTCATGTCATAATGGATAAAAACTGCTAGGCTCTGATTCAGGCCAATAAGCATTCGTCCATCTGTCTAAAATAATAAAACAAATCTTTGGTTATGTGACATATCGCAGCTTATTGGAAAATGTTCAATGTGATTATAGAGGAAAACACAGTGCGGTTTCAATGACTTTTGGGATTGCTGATACTATAAAAGAACATTTGAGTGAAGTTGAAAAAAAGTGTTCTGCATCCTTGGATCTTACCAAAGCATTCGTCCTTCCCGACCACAATATTGTGACTTCTACACTCGATATAAATTATACTAATTTCGGGGTACCACACGGATCCTGTTTGGATATAGATTTGGTTACAATAATCATATTTGCATATGATATTCCGCTTCTGGTTAATGATAGAATGGAAAATCCGCTCATAGCTACACGCTAGAATGTCTTATTGTCTGGATGAACAACAATAGTTTTTCAATAAATACTTTAAAAACTAAAGCTACTAAATTAAACTAATTTGCACTAACTATTGGAAAGTTACAAACATGACACCCAAAAAATTATTTCCAACCTGCTAAATCAAATCCGAGTTCATCACCATAGTACGTGTTGGAATGTACGAAAAAATTCAAAATTTTTATTGTGGTTTAAAAGGGCTTGTTTTTTATTTATTATATTTATTTGATATTTAATAATTAGAAGTTTCTTGTTTAAAAATAAAAATTTAAATTATGTAATAATCATAAATTTACCTTTATAATAACTTATAGATTTTTGTGGGAAAAGGCTTTTGCTGTTACTTTTCCTTATATTAATTTTTGTTTATTAAATTAAAGTAGTGCCTTATGATCAATCATACATATGTATACTTTTTTAATGATTTTTTAAATAACTTTGTTTCTGTTTTCTTTTTAAATAATAATAAGAATTAACGTGCTAAAATGTTTTTATCAACAATTTCATCATTTTAAGAATTGAGAAAGAAGGTTTATTCCTTTTATTTATGTATAAAAAAACCCATTATAAATAAAATGCACGTTAAATTAATTTAAATTTTTGTTTGCTTTAGTTACATACATATAATGGATATATAAATACTACTACTGTACTACTCTTATTAGGTATTTATGTATTTTTTTAACTAATGTACATTCCAGTTGTGGTTTTGTAACTAATATTTTTATTTTTAGTTATTAACTTTTTCGGTTATGTTGCATTGCAGTAAGTTCATTAAATAAAATTAAAACTGCATTTCATTTGCTCCTGTGTTTTGACAACGAAATTCGCTATTCAATGTAAGAGTAAATAAAATCTGAAGTAAATTGAAAATGGAAAGTTAAACATTAATTGGCCATAACTCACGTATAATATGATAACAATGGTATAAAAATTGTATCTTTGCTGGGAAAATAATAAAGAGAAGTTTTCAAAGAGATTGGACAATTGTTATGATCGAGCGATCAAAAAAGAAAACAGTTAAGTAATTGGTGATCATGATTTATTTATGTTCTTTATATTGTTGGCGAGAATATATACATACGTGTTTTTGTAAAGAATATTTTACAGATCGCTTAGCCTTTGTTTATAATTCTTTCTTTTGCAGCATTTAGGTTGCATTTCCAACTTTGCAAACAACATTATATATTATTTTACTATATGTTACAAGTGACCTTAGAGGATTTCTTCAGTGTTTCCCGTCGTACCTTTCATTGCAAGCAATAGTCTAGTATCAACTCTATGTAATATCCCTCAAAAGATTCTTCGTTGTGGGATGTTCCTTCTTAATTGCTTCATTTCAGACCTCAAATTAATCTGAAAAAATATAATAAAATTAAAAATTCATATACACTATGGTCAAAATAATAAGTACATATATATTTATTGGTTGCTCTACGATTAGTTTTACTTTCTTCTTTCAAATTTAATATGATAATCTAACTAATATTATAATTATAAAAGATTTCTCCAAGCTTTAGGTCAGTTTATATAAAAAATGTGTATTATTTATTTTTTATTTTTTTTGCTAAGAATCTTATTGAAAGGATATTATCAATTAGTGATATAGAATTACATAAGAGAAACAAGGAGAAAATTATAAATATATTGAAGGAAAATAATTTTCCTCTACATCTCTCTTGTAAGTTAATAAGACAATTTTATGATAATAATAATAATAATAAAAAAGAGGACAGCTACAAATACCTTGGCTTCTTACAACTGAAAGGAATTCAGGAATCGGAAATCAGGACAATGTTACGCAGCAAGTTTGAACAGAGATTAGCCAAAATACTCAAGTCACACTTAAATGCTGGCAATAAGCGAAAAGCAATTAACACCTGGGCTATCCCAGTATTCACATACTCGTTTGGTGTCGTTCACTGGTCAAATACAAACCTTGATGAAATATCAACCTCAGTAAGGACTACGCTAACCAAGTTTCGGTGTCACCACCCACGAAGTGCACTGGAAAGAATCACTCTTTCACATGAAGATGGCGGAAGAGGGATACTCGATGTACCGAATCTTCATTTCTCTCAGGTAAAGAACTTAAGAGAATATTTTAGAGGTCAAATAGAAACGTCGGATTTAATACGCACAGTGTGCCTAGCGGACAAAAACTACACACCGCTCAACTTAAAATCGATACAGATTGAAAAGCCACCCAACGTTTTGACACGGGAAGAACAAATAGAATCATGGGAAAAAAAAGACTGCACGGCGTACACCCATTTCAGATGGAACAAGAGTTTATAGACAAAAGCAGCTCAAACATGTGGCTACGGCATGGGTCTCTGTTCGCAGAAACGGAGGGATTTATGATAGCCATCCAAGACAAAGTAATAGCCACTAGGAATTACCGAAAATATATTTTGAAGGAAAACCTAGAGAATGATATATGTCGACGATGCCAAAACAACCCAGAGACCATTGACCATATTATTGGTGGATGCATACGTTTAGCATCGCATGACTACACCGCGAGACATAACCAGGTGGCGAATATCATACACCAAGGATTGGCAAAAAATTACAAGCTTGGGGTAGAAAAGCACCCATACTATAACTACGAGCCTCCACCTGTCATCGAAAAAAGGAATGCCAAGTTGTACTGGGACAGATCGATAGTCACAGATCGCACCATACGAGCTAACAAGCCGGACATCGTTCTGTTTGATAAGATGGAGAAGAAAATCATTTTGTTTGATATCGCTATCCCTCTAAACAATAATATCCAATCAACATTTAACACGAAAATCGAAAAATATACGTCCCTTGCCGATGGACTTAAAGCTATGTACCATGTGGAAAGAGTAGATATAGCGCCAATCGTCATATCCGCCACAGGCCTAATACCAAAGAATCTTATAGTCCAACTTAAAAAATACAACCTCAACAACACCCTGGGGACTATTCAGAAGTCTGTGATCTTAAATACATGCAACATTGTAAGACGCTTCCTGCAAACACAATAATAAAATAAAGAGAAAAAAAAATCGTTAACCACCAGAGCCTAGTCCCTTGGCAAAGCCCGGGACAGGTATTTTCCAATCTCACAGAGATTGAGAGATTTAGAAACTCGATAATAATAATAATAATGATAATAATAATGATAATAATAATGATAATAATAATAATAATAATAATAATAATAATAATAATAATAATAATAATAATAATAATAATAATAATAATAATAATAATAACAATAATAATAATAATAATAATAATGAACCTAAGATTTATAAATCATTAATATATTTACCAAAAATATCAGAAAGATTAGAAAAATCTAGAATATATGATAGAAGTAAATATAGGATGGAATATAAGATGTACGATACGGTAGGAAAGTTATTTAATAGAACTAAAGATAAGATACAGAAGTTGGATAGATCTAATGTAGTTTATCAGATACCATGTAGTGGAAATACAAATGAGATATGTAATAAAGTATATGTAGGTACAACTAAAAATAAATTGAAGACTAGAATAGCTGGTCACAAATCAGATCAGAGATATAGGAGTGTTAATTAAAATAAGACAGCGTTATCTTCTCATTGCTTCAATTCAGATCATTATCCAAACTTTAATAATATTTAATTTTAAATACAGAAACAAATTATAAGCGTAGATATTTGCTAGAAATGTTACGGATTATAAATGTTCCAACAGATCAGAGGATGAATTTTAGGGCAGATAAGGCAAATGGTGCGCAGAGTTATAGATATTTATTATATAAAAACGGAAACAGGAAATAGAAAATACTATATCCGTTTTTTGTTTGTTTGTTTTTTTTTTTTTTTTTTTTAATTTCATTTCTAATTTTGGCAATAATTGTTTTTTTTTCAAATATAAATTTTAAAATAATGTAAATCAAAATGGAAAAAAAATATTTTAATTTCCTGAAGAAGCCAATCAAAGATATTGGCGAAAAATTGATATTTTAAAAAATTAAAAAATAAATAATACACATTTTTTACATAAACTGACCTAAAGCTTGGAGAAATCTTTTATAATTATTAAAAAAGGTCGAAAAAATAAGAGAATATTACTAATATTATAAATATGAAAGTTTGGATGGATGGATGTTTGTTACTCAATCACGACAGAATGGATCTGAATGAAATTTGGCACAGAAATAGATTATGGTCTGGAATAGCACATAAGCTACTTTTTATACGATAAAAAGGTATGGTGCCCGTGGGATAGATTAGTTTTAAATTTTCATAGAGAAAAAGATCGACATGATTTTTTGCATAGGGGTCAGAAAATGACATGGGGTAATTTTTATCATCACGCATACAAGGGATACAGAAAAGCAGATTGAACGGAACCTGTCCATTCCATGGACGAGAACTGACTATGGGCATACCAGGATTCTTAGACAATATCGAAGTATCCACAGCTACATTGATTAGTGCACACCAAAACCTTATTTTGGTGCGCTATTTCGCACACCTGTTTCTGCTAGGGAACAATATGTCAAACTTTACCCCCTCGACTGATCGATCAAGTCTTTTAATGACGGCTCCAAGGGGACGGTGTCGGCGTTTCTATGTGGAAAACTTTTACGTAAAAGTTCCATTAAGACTTCAGGATGGCTTTGGTACAACAGGATCTCTCAGGATATCTACATATTTACTGATAGTAAGGCGGCCATCTATATTCCATTTTTATTCCTCTGGGTTTTATTGGGTATTTTATTTGAAAAAATCCACCCAGTTGGGTTAAAAAAATATAAAAATTTACTAGGACAAGATAGTTCAATTTTCACTTTTTATTAACAAGAAAAACATTAAAGATAAATACACACTTTGCACTTTGACAATATAGTGGAATAAAAATTTGTACTTGAATTAGTTATGCATTCAGCTGTTTAAATAGACTTCACAAAATGACATTAAAAATTATCAACTGTGCTAAATGTGTAAGCGTTTCTTGTTGTAATTAAAAGAAATTATTGATTTTCTTTCTGTCTTTATACAATTTTAAATGAGTGATGTATATTTTAATCCGACGAAAATCGTTGCAAATTAAAACAATTTTAAATATTTATATTCACCATTATTCCAGTTAACATCGACGTCACGCCAATACAATGGCAAAACAAAAAATTGTGGCTTGTCTACCCGCTCTCGAGAACAATTTTGTGCTACTGACAGTCTATTGCTGTTCTCTAAGGTCTAGAAAATAATATGGGTCTGTCAATATCAGTCATGTGTTATCGACAACGGGTAGTCAAGTCCGAATTTTTTGGTATTGTATTGATGTGAAGTTGATGTTGACAAGTGGAATAAGGGGAATTTTTTTTTACAAAAATTGCAAACTTATGCATAAGTTTATCTGAATAAAAAAAATATAATAAATGTATAGACTAGGTATACTTAGGTTAATTTAAACCCAGTAAAGCCCAATAAAACCCTACAAAAAACCCACTGGCGATTTTACAACATCTGAACTGGTAAAGGAATGCCGGGTAGGTCAACGTGACCCCACTACGAACCGAGCAGGACACGTGACCGCACAGTGATTCGAAAGTGGGCAAAATTAGAGGAGTTATATTGCAGTTATGAAATTTGGCACACAGTTTTATATTGGCTTCGATAAGAAAAATGTCGCATAGAAAAAGTATTTTAACTAGGGCTGCCACTTTTGTATAATCTGACCAGAAGTGGAAGATTTTTTTTATTCATAGAAGAATTGCACGATGAGTGGTTATTTTGTATAAAATTTTTAAAACCAAATGCATTGTCATTTTAAAGCATTGAAAATTTAAATAATGCGCTAGTTGCGTTTATTTGCATTTTAGCTGCGAAACAGATGACTTTAAGAATGCCATCCATACTTTGTCAAAGTTGAACTGCAAAGCAAACTGCGTTTAGGAAGGCAGGCAACCTATACTATGACACCTGTTCTAAAAGAATCTGACCCATTATAGACTAACGCCCACATTTACATAAATATTTATATTTTTAATATTAATGATTGCAGTAATCATATAATTCTGGAACAGTATTAGCAATGTCAGCTAATACAGTATAATTATCAGAATAAATATAACGTATAGAGAGATAAAAAAGTTGCAAATTAAAAGTAATGTGGAAAAGAAGCAAAATAATAGGATTGTACGAGACGAAATGAAGCCAATGAGAGTGAGATCGATGCTCTGTTTCCTTCGCCTGCGTTTGGTTTACCTTCTATCTATCCCATTAAGTGTTTACTAAAAATATTAATTTTTTGGATGAGATGCGCATTTTATGATTTATATTCTTGGCTATGCTTCATATATATCGTCTTTCTTGCTCTTTTAATTCTTGAATCAGTTTCGCAATTTGTATACTTCTTTTAATATTTTAGAGCATTTCATACAATTTTTATTTACGAGTATCTTCAATGTTTCTTGCGATGATTTTGGGAATGTCTGGAGCAACCCAATTTCAAACAACTTAAACTTTTAGTGATAGTGAAACTAAGTCTTAATTATAATACAATTTACTTACATTCTATGTTTTTAAAAGCGAGAACAAATTAGTCGTACCTCAAATTATTCAATAATTTTTAGGGATAATGTTTAGATTTTTGCGTGTAATATAATTAGTAAAATATAAGCAATATTTTCATGCAGAAAACTTATGGAAAACTATTAAAAAGAAACTCACATATGTAAAAGAAAAACGATTGGATGGGTGGGCGGTCTAATTAGTTGTCTTGGGAGAAAAGAAAAACATGTAAAAAAAATACAAGAATAAACCTTTTCATAAAGCAGACCGATCCTTAAATTGAGAGGAGTAACAAAGACAAAGAAAATATGATAATATGGACAGGTCGTTATGAACATATTATCAACATTCACATAATACCCAGTGTTGGGAAACTGATGCTTTTTAATTGGGTGACGAAGGAAATAATAAATCTTATGCAACAATTAAACAAAGGGAATAGTCTCTAATCTCTAAGCCATCAAATACAAAAAAAGTTTCAAAAAATTGTGTAAGTTCCATAAAAGCGTTCCTACTTAAAAGAGCGAACAGCACAAGAACTCTGATGATGGGATCATGCTTGATCTGGATACATCATGAGTGGACACAAAAAACTATTTGTCTTTTCAATTGTTCCTCTCTAAATAGGGTAATTTAATGTAAAAATTAAATTAAAACCCATAAAGTTCTATTAAAATTCATAGCTTAATTATATTATGAAATAGTTAACTTACCAATAACGTGGGTATCCATGTTCGAAATGCGTGATTTCGATGCTGGTTGTGGTATAATTGTGATCTCATCATTTATTTTTAATGGTTTCAATAATGAATCGTTAGCCGCATTTAAATTGTTACGGCCTAAACTACTACCGGAGGCCGTATTTGGAGCTGGCGAATTTTTTTTCCCATCCATTGCTTTTTTGGCAACTGTACTGTGAGCTGTATACACGTGTGTCTCGAATTGTTTGTACATGCCAAAGGTTGCAGTGCAGACGGTACATTTATAGGATAAATGTGCTGGCTTCAAAGTCATGTGGTGATCACGCGATACGTGATTCAAAAGTTTCCATTGATACATCTAGCCGATATTAATATAATATAATTTAAAAGTAATGCATTTTTAGTATTAAGTTTTAAGCTTACCCTGCCACATACTGGACACCTGCCAGCGTCTTTGCCTTTGTTGGCTGCCTCTTGCATAGAGCTCGTTACTAAACCATGAGATCCCAGTAAATGACGTTCCAAACCCTGATCGGTAAAGAACCTGAATTGACATTTTTGACAATTCAGTGGTGGTCGATTGTATATCATTTTAGGGTGAATCTATGTTTATAAATATATAAAAAATAAAGCTTTTAACCTGTGCTGATAAATAAATATTTATACAGTAGATTTGTGATTTTTACTATGTAAGACACACATACACACCTTAACCTTGTGCATCCATTGCATGTGATTACGCAATTGTTCTAAATCCTTGATATACCCATCACATATTTCACAAATTACGAATTGAGCCTTGTTACCACCAGGACTTTGGCCTGGTTTCATACCAGCTGGTGGAACTTTACTAGTCGATGGTGATGTAACGACTGCTCCACCAGCTGTTTGACGAGGTAACGGGGTTATTGAAATGCTTGGCTGCCCAGAGGTTTTCTTACCCACAGGGTTTTGTATTATTTGGCCACCGACTCCCAGTTGGTAATTGTTGGGCAATACCACATTTGTAGCTGCAGGATTTCGCACTTGATTAGCGGCCCTCATCATCGCACCGGTATTTTGTGCATTTTTGCCAACCGGAGCAGGAGTCCGTCCACGAAGTTTGTTGGCAGCATTTTGTGCTGCCAAAGCTGCAGCCTGCAAATTTCTGGCCTGTTGTTGTTGCTGTATAGAAGCCAATGCTGCTTTTTGAGCAGCAGCTTGAGCTGCCATTGCTTGGTATGCAGTGGCTGTTGCCACCAGACCATGTCGCGGTTTCAGGCGTGGAATCTTCGCAGGAGCTTCCCAGTCGTTTGGAGGAGCCATATTTATTTCGGGCCTAAATTTTTTCGCACATACTGGTTGATGACGGGCTAATTTTGCTTTGCCGTTATCCTCAAAGCCGCAATTGGGACATTGATGATAAGGCAGCGGTTTGATGAGACGTGCTTTTATATTGTGCACAGCTTCCATGTGGTAAACAATTTCTGTAGCATTGCGTATTTCAAAAATACAGAAGTTACATTTGTATAGGACACCATTCATATGGGGTGTTTCGTAATGATTTGCCATAGCAAGGGCAGATTCAGATTTAAAATTACAAAACTCGCACCGTTTCATATTAAATTTGAATGGGGAGTTCTTTCTTTTTGAAGCCTCCATATTGGCAGTAAGAGCTGCAATAGCTTTCTCAAAATCGTTTGTGTTACGGCCCAAACTTTTTCGCATTTTACGCTTCTGCAAACGAATTAAATCGTTTTGAACAAACTCTTGAACTTGACCAACGCCAATATCCATAAAAAATTTTCCAAGAGGACTTTCAAAATAATTTTCTTGACCCGGTTTAGTGGCAGCGACATCAGCTACCGCAGGTGTTGTTGGTGCAGAAATTACAGGTTTAATAGCTCCTTTTAGAGCAGTTATGTCATCAGAAGCTTCTTTGATAAGCACTTTTGTACGCATACCAGATTCCGAGTCATCATCGTCATCATCTTCTGATTCTTCTTCTTCTGACCATGACTCATCATCGCCATCATCTCGTCGACGTTTCTTCTTCTTTTTCGTCTCTTCATCACGATCCACTTTGTTCTGTTCTGTCGTCATGTCGAACTCGTCCGTCTTGTTTACTTCATCAAAATATTCTTTGGTGAAGGAGAATTTTGATTCAATTTCTTTTACAACATCCTTTAATTGTTCTGTGGGCGGTTTCTCATAAATATATGGTACTATAAATGATGGAGCTTCTAAAACAAACATTTCATCTGTAAGACCAGGCAGAATATTTGTGTTGGCCAGTGTATTCAACCCCGTTAAACCAGGTAAGGTTGTAACAGGCGCAGGAATTGGTGTACCTACAGGTACTAATTTTGGTGGGCCTGATCCCGCAGCTGGAGTAATATTTATGGGATATATGTTGTCAACGCTTCGCTCTTGTACTATTGGCGGAGTGGTTAAGGTCCTCGCATCTTTTATACTAATTTGTACAGGCATTGGAGCGGTATTATTACGTTGACGTTTACTCGGTGGCTGAGAATCTTCACTGACAGTATCCATTTTACGTTTTGTGAGATCATTTGGTGTTGGATTATCATCTTCGATTACCACGCAATCATCATCGTCGTCATCATCGATTACTTCAGTGGTTTTAGTATTAGCATTTGTTGTTTTTGCGACATTGACAGACTCCTTATCATTTTCGTTTTCGGAGTCTGACCCAATTAAGACAGCGCCATCTGAATCGTTTTCTTCATGCTTTTTCTTGCTATTTCTAGTTTTGACAGTAGGATTCGGCTCTTCAGACATTTCAATATCCGAATCATCGCCTAAGTCAACAACACCGCCATCGGATTGCACCTTCTCTTGATTTTTGATGGCTCCATTTTCCTTTTGTTTCTTTTTCGCTTCCGCCAGTGGATCATCAGAGTGGTTGAAGTTGTCATTCGATGTTTCGTCAACATGATTTGTACTTTTGGATTGAATTGAACCGTCCTGACTTACGCCACCATCATCTTCATCGATATTTGTTGATTTCTTTGTTTGAACATGGCTGTCATTCGTATTAGTGTCATCGTTTTCTGTATCGGCATTATTCGAGGCAGCTTTTTTTGTTAAACTATTTACACTATCCACACTCTCATCACCAATTTTAGGCACCGAATCACAATTCTGCGAGACGCTTTCACATGGATTCGAGGAATCCTCATTTAAACTGGCTACGGATTTTTGGGTCAATTCTTTAGGATTTCTATCTCTATCGATATTATCATCTCCACCATTTTCTGTCGATGAGGTTATTTGTGAATCATCTTCTTCTGTATCGATCCCATCTGCTTCTACTTCCTCGTCTTTACTATTCCCACCATTGTTGTTACTGCTATTATCACTTGAGGAACCATTATGTTGTGGTCGTTCATTTTCATTACTGTTAATGTTTTGAATATTCGCTGTCAATGCCGAACCTTCTGGTATTGAAACATCAACTTCAGTCATGTTTCGAATTTTCATGCGAGACTGTTATATTTTATTTTAATATTTTTAGTAGTTATTTGGATCTGAAAGCAAGTGAGAAAGTATAAAGTTAAATATATATACACAAATAAACTTAAAGTTTAAAATATCCGTAAAATAAATGTTTTTTTTGCATCATTATGACTCATGAGATTCCATTATATAAATTTTAACAACATAAAATTAAGTTTTGAATTTACATCTACACTTCGAGTAAAACCAAAAAGATTCGGAAGTCCAAGAAAACTGTTCAGTATACACACACATAGTACATCTAGAAAATGTTCCTCAATTGCTTTTTCATTCCATCTTTAATTAGAACTTAGGAAAGAAAATTATATGTACTAATTTCAAGATCATTTCCTTTCCACTCCGATGTAGCTGTTCTTTCAGTTTGCCATTGAGACGATCTCAAAGAACTACATATAATCACACTAAAATTGTACGTGGTTTTGATCTTAAATCAGGCATGATTTGATATCAAACTTTTCAAAACAGTTTGCAAGAAGGAAACTCATTACAAATGTATTTACTTTAAACTAACTTATCCTTACGTACATTTAAATGTGAAGAGTTTTTAAATAATGTATTTTCATAAAGTGCATGCGTCGTATCAAGCTGAGCAACTAGATAAGCAAAGCGTGAAATCTAGATTCAACTTTAACACAATTTTGTATATTTGTTGCAAGAACGTCATAACTAAAAAACACAATTTCTAATAGCCATATTGTTCTTCATAGTGAGTAAAAATTTAATTCAAATACCTTGTTTACTGACCTTTTGATAGGATAATATTTTATTTTTCCATTATGAGTATGAAAAACTTTAACGCAGGGACCGTAACAGATATGAATTTATTATAAAAGTTAGATGATAGATAACAGTTTCCTGATTTTTATTTTTTTTTATCAAATCCACCATTTCTTTAATTTTCTTAATTTTTTTGGTTTTTTCTAAGTGTTTGATTTTTAACTAATTAATATAACCTATTCACAATTTTTTTGCGAGTTGTCGCGTAAACATATTCAGGGTTGTCACAGAATCCAATGTAGACGGAATTGGAATTAAAAAGACGGCAAAAAATACGTTTGTGTGATGAATTTCAATGTTATCGGTTTTATGTTCAAAACAGATAGTAATTCTAGATTGAACATAAAACCGATAATACTAATATTCATCACATAAAAGTATTTTTTATCGTCTTTTCAAAACCAATTCCGACTACATTGGATTCTATAACAAACCTTTATATCTAGACTTGTTATGTATGTACACATAAAAATAAGCGATACACCTTTGTTTATTAAACATATAGAAATTATTTTGTTTTGTAAAATTTAAACTCAAAAAACCAATTCATTTTTATTTCAATATTTTTAGAATCTAAATAAAATAAAAACACTCAATATATGTATAATATTGAGCTTTTGTAAATTATGTGACTGCCACTATTTTTCTACTCATAGATAAATTTAAGGAAAATCACATAACTAAAAACGACATAACTGTTTTTTAGAAATGTGTAATTTTAACATTTATGTACATACATACATATGTACATACATATAACTCTTCATAACTTTTCAAGGGAATATCGTACCATGATGATCAAAATTTGTTTGGGCATCAAATGAAATTAAATGCACATATGTACATACTTGCAGGAATTTTCATTTGAATGACATTGCTACTCGTAGATGGAACTTTTAACGAAATAATTACTGGCCACAATATTAAAGTTAACGTCTGTTGCTATTACCTTATATATACATTTGTAGATACATACATACATATGTACATAATATATCACAAAGACTCAATACTCTTTCTATTGTGTGTCTTACGCATATTATTTTTTCCCCCAATCCTTCTGAAAATTTCTCCGCTTGGCCATACAATAAATTTTAATAAATATTTCAATAAACATTTCTTTATTTTTAATGAGTTTCTCTGAAAGCTAATAAAACTTACTACAAACAACGGATTTCCTTTGTTGAAATAAAACACTAAAGTTTTTAAAAAGGTCCGCAAAAAACAGACATTTTAGCAGGTACATATGGAAATACATATGTATACAGTAGTTTTCCGATTTAACGAACATAATTGCTTACAGGCTTGGTCGTTAAAGTGAATTGTTCGTTAAATCCCGTACTGAATTAAAAATGAATTGTATCGTCTATTTTATGCAAAACTCTATATATGTATGTATGTACAGAATTTTTTAATATTTTATTGAAATTATAGTAATTTAAAATAAATACATATTTCATTAAAAATATGTATACAAAAAATGTAAAATACATAAAAACAGAGTTTTTTTAAATTGTTTAAGCACAGTCTGTTTTCTTGGAATGGATGTCTTATTGAAGCTCTCTAAAGAGCATTAAATGTGTGCAAAACAATATTGCTAATCGCATTGAATAAAAACTTCTAAGTGCTTAATAACATCTTCGTGTTTTATTTTGGGCTCTAGAATATCTGTTCATCATTTTAAAAATTTTATCATCGCATTCATCGTCGGTTAAAGGATTATTTTCAATGCATCTATTCAAATCATCAGCTAATATATTTTACATTTGTTCGTTAAACCGAGTACGAAATAAAATATTTGTTCGTAATATAAGGTACTCGTAGAAAATATTTGGGTGTTCGTTAAATACGATGTTCATTAAATCGAAGGTTCGTTAAATCGGAAAACTACTGTATAAGAGTACCACATACGTAACTCGAAATTTAAACATTTTCAGTAGAAATAATATACTTTTTGATTTTACATTTATGATGTGTATATGAAAATCAATTTTTAAATCATGATTTCATTACGAAATAGTGGACAAAATAATGCAATGTTTTTACAGCGGGTACATATGTATGTATATACATATACATACATACAGTCTTTCAATAATAAGTTTTTTACACATTGAAAATAAACACGGTTTAGTCAAATTATTAGCAATTAAATTCTACTTTCTATTCATAAAAGTATATTTTATTTATAAATATAAATTTATAGATATTTAAAGAGATCATGTTAAAGAAAACTTGTAATTAGTTTCATATAAGAAAGAAATTCAACAAAAGTAAATTTATACTTCATTTCACATTGTCAAGGAACTCTTTGCAGAAATTTTTTTTTGCGAATTTTTGTTTTGGTGAAAACGTTGAAAACTTTGTTTTGAGAATATTTAATATTTGGTATGGAAACATTTGCACACTGTAGACGATTTTTCATTGAACCTATTAACTTCTTTATGTCATAATTCATTGGAATATTCTGCCACTCTCCTAATATTGCTGTTTTAAGCGATGTCATATTTCTTGACTGCCGTGTAACGACTTGATTTATCAAATACACTCACCCATACATTCTCAATAGGATTGAGATCGGGACGTTGAGCGGGTGTATCGATGACATTTCCACAGATAAAATTTAATTTTGGATTATTGGTCTCTAGTGAATCCAGATTTCTCTGTACTACTATGAGTCTGTAAAATATTCAAATATCGATGCGCGTCCATCGTTGAGTATAAAAAAGCAAGATTACCCACTCCTTGACTTGATATACAGGCCCATATCATAATGAACTTTTATGCAAATTTTACAGTTGGGATGATGTTTTGTTGTTTTAGAGATGTTAAAGGCTGTCGCCACACCATAGATTGCCCATCGTTGTAATACAACATCATCTTCGACACAAAAAATAACATTGTCCCAATAGTCATTCGGGTGTAAAACGTTGAGTAGCGAAGGAAAATAGCTTATCTATATTTGCTTCTGACAGTAGTGGTTTCTTTTTGCTGCTCTTGATGAATATTTATTTTTGATTAAGCTTTCCTTTAGCTCTGCGGCAAGTGCTCTGGTGGAGAATTTTGGGTTTTGAACCACTTTTCTTCTTATTAAGCGCTCGGAAGCTTTGTTTATATTTTTTTCGCCCACCTGCTTCTTTTAATTCCAGCCTACTCTCTTTTTCAGATCGATTAATAACGTTATAAATTGTTCTAATTAAAACTAAAAACATTCTTCCTAGTTTGCGATTATAATAAATCAATTGAATAATGTTATACGAAAATATATTTCTTGAGATTTTCAACCATGCCACTTTGCAACGCACATATGTATTTAAAAAATTTAGTTCAGTCAGTGTTATGAATAATGTAAATCACCACTAACTAATTTGGAAAAATACAAGATGTGCAGAGTTTATTAATGTGAAATGAATTTGTTTTTCTTCTATTTCTTTATTTGTAACTGATTAAAAGTTTTTTTAGCATGATATCTTTAAATATCTATAAATTTATGATATATGTACATAAATAAAATATGTAAGTTTTTTTGTAAACAAAAAGTATAATTTAATTGCTAATAATTTAGCTAAGCCGTGTTTATTTTATATGTGCAAATTCATTGTTGACGGACTCTAAGTAAATAGAAATTACAGATGACAATTTTTGCTAAACAAGTGCGAGAAGTACAAAGTGATACAAAGAAACGAAGGACTTTAAATTGTATATAGCTTCATTATTTTAACATATTTTTTTTTTTTCAGATTGTTGTAAAGAAGTCTGCGAAAATTTAAATCGAGCTTGCTGAAGCTAAAACCCACCAGCGACGATTTCTTTGTGACAAATAGTCGACGAAGAATATCATGATTATGTATGTACATAATCTGATAACTAAGAAGGCTCATTTTCAATCAAATGGCTTTTGCTATTTCTTCCTTTAGAAGTATTTGAAAGAATATATGTAAGTGAATAAGCCGCAGAGCCATCTAAAAAGTCATATTCGAGAAGAAATTCAAGCGGGATATTGTATACGTACAGCTAAACTTCTAATAATAAAATTTTCTGTAATGAATTCTTATTTTTTAAGAACGCTAAAGCGTAAACATGAAACTTAAAAGACAGCTTATTGGCATGATGATAATATGAATAAGTTTTCTTAATATAAATTTGGTTGTACGCAAAGCCATTACCTAAAGTTGGGAAAAATAGCAATTTCGATTATTTCTTTCTGCTGTGTATAGGAGATACCAATGTTAATTGAAAATTTCCAAGTGCATAACTGCACAAACAAATTGAAAATGTTTGCTGTTTTGCAGAATAGTACAACCTCAACCTCATAGTTTTCAATTGTGATCCAATTTATGGAAATTAATAGTTTGAAGGAGAACTAACTCTATCGATATATCAAATTATACAATATTCTTTCTATACTATTTTGGGAAGGAGCGATATTTCTCTGTCCATAGATGTACATATGTACATACTTATAAAAATGTTTAGCTACATACATACATAAGTATATAAGTATGTAAATAGTATATACAAATGTGCAGATATATGCATATGTGTATATACATATATGAACATATGTATGTACATATATATATATACATCGGTGGATAAATTTAAATGTAATAAAAATATATACATACATACATATGTACATACATATTTGCTTACTGCCGAATTAAGTATTTATCCTGAACACATGCAGGCAAATATCTATGATATCAAAAATATATACAAACATATTGTATGTACTTATTAACACACATATGCATGTAAATACATAAATACATATGGATGTATGTGTAGGTACATACATAAATATGTATGTATGTATATACGTACATATAATGGATAGCGATAATATATAAAAGGAAGTACATAATAGGTTGCAGTGGCAACAGAATGGCTACATAAACATATAACAAAATATACGTATGAACATGTCCATATATATATATACATACATACGTACTATATGTATAAAAATAATCTTTACAAATATACATACATACATAAATACGTATGTACAGCGTTCACAAACTGTCGATTGTGTAAGTAGTGTATGTGTGTGTGTGTGTGGATATAATCCATACATATGTACAAGTGAGCAAGGGAATATACGAATCAACATTTAGCAATTCAAATCGGCAAGTTATAACAAACTACTGACAAATATGTAATTCCAAGCGAGAAGTTTGACAGAAACTTAACTTACTTGCATTAATATTGAATGCGTTAGTTAATTAAATATGCTGCGATAGTTGATTAAACTTAAGCGAACAAATCCGAATGAAATGTAGTTAAGTTTTTTCGATAGTCAGTCAGTTAAATAGCTACTATATTTGTTTAAAAATAAAAAGTGCGAGTTTGTAGCTTCTGCTAAAACATAAAATAACATACGGAAAATGAAGAACGATAAAATAAACGTGGTTTTGATTTTTGTTTTTACCTTATACTTTAAGTCAAGTAAATTGTAACAGTATGGATTTACAGCAAACCTCTTTCTCAACGTTGCAGCTTTGCTACATGCCATCAAGGAGGATGATGTTGTTCAATTAAGAGTTGGTTGGACGTACCTAACGTGCTGCGGTGGTGGGGAACGAGTTGGTGTAACAAAAATAATTATTTTTTGACCGGTAAATAGTAACACATCGGATCCGTATTATAAAAACAACACACAAGACTCTCGAGAGCCAACAAACAACTAAATGCTGAAAATAAAGAGTAGCAACAATAGGAACGAGAGTATTGAACTGCTTTCCTACAAAACAAAATTGCAGTGTTGTATAAAATCGGATGGTCTCATAAAAATGAATTGTGTTATAATCTGCTTTACAAAAAAAAAAATCTCCTGGTAGGATTGAAAAATAACCTAAATAAAATTACATACCGTTAAGATACTTCTTCAAAATAAAAAATTGTATTACATAATTTTACAATACATTCTATGTTAATGTGAATGTCAAAGTTACATATGTGCATTTAATTGTATAAGATTATAATTCTATACTAATATTAAATGAATTACAAATTTTGTAAAAACATTAAATAATTTTTTGATTCACCATTTATAATTAATAAATTTAAATAATAATTTAAATAAAATTATATAATAAATTTTTATTTATTGTTTCCCCAGCGCAAAAGAATATAAAAACGAGTTGAGGTAACACCTTCATCTTTCATACAAAACTACGGTAACAACAATCAAACAAACTAATGGAAAACAATTTTAAATAAAATTATGTTACATTTTAACTGCCGTATTCATAAAAAAACAATTTGGATTTGAAATCTATTTTAAGGAAAATTTGTCTTAAAATACATTTCAAACACAAATTATTTTTTCTAAATATGGGATTAAACACATAATTTTTTTAGAATCAACTTATGTATATGTATCTATGTACATGTAGTTACAAATTAAGTGTTCATATTATAAAATGTTAGGACTATATGAAAATAATTAAATTTCACGTTTGTTCCGCTAGATAGTTACTACACATTTACATCTCGTGGATACAAAACTGTACTATTAACTATCAACACTGTGTTAGGCATGCTCTGAGATACTTTCGAACACATTATATCTCGCAAAAAGAGGGTTGTTTTGATAAACAAACGTTGTTTTGAATGTAAGAGAGCTTATATCTTAAGTTCTCTTAAATATTTTTTTATTTGTTAATCTAAAATGAAATGTCAAAGAAAAAGAAACAACAATTTTATGACAATTGGATAAACACATTGTTGCCAGATATTTGTGCTATACGGTTGACGAAAAATTGGGAAAAATTTAATGAATTTAAAGCACATATCGTCAATTTGCTGCAACGACGTTAACACTCAAAAAACTAGTTTTACAGAAAACGATTTTAAAGTAAAAAATAAAAAAAAATTCTCTCAAGAGCTGGGTATACAAGATAATTGAATGAAATATGAAGAATGATATTTTGTTTATTGATAAAACTAATAACATTTTCAAACTTTCGTACATTTTTGTAGAATGAATAAATAAATGATGTTGATTGTTCACACTTTTAACTTCATATAAATTAAAATGTAATTAAGTCAAATTGGTACAAATTAATAAAAATATTCATTTTGATAAAAGTTAATAAGTGCTTAAATTATTGTAAAGAACAAATGTAAATAGGTTGTAAGGTTCGCAAAGAGGAGAAAATGGTATTGATTTATTTTATTTTCCTCCTAATTTCCGTAACTTTAGGGTAAACATTATGCAAATCGCTCTCAATTAGACGGGGATAGTTTAATATTAGTTAGAGATGCTAAAGAAATTTCATCGACCACTATCGATTTTTTTTTTGTGCATTTTAAAGAAATTTTATGAACCAGTATCGATTTTTTTAGTGCGAAAAATGTTATGGAGCTACTTGACTGCCAAAAGGTTAAGCCACTTTATCGAAAATACAACAAATACAGATGTTTCATAAATTTTTTGGAAGGAAAGTGCCATCTGCAGACAAATTAAATTAAAGAAATCACTGTCTAGCAAAATGAAGCAAGGCCTTCTAAAACTAAGTTTGTAACCTTTTTAATTTAATGTAGGTAACTAAAAATTTTATTTTGTTAGATAAACTTGGAACCATGAAATTCATAAGTTTTTGTTTCTGATATAGAAATAAACTATCTTTAAGATTATAAAAAAAGTATTGAAAAAATTAAATTTCTATGAAAAATATTGTACTTCGAAACTAAAGAAGTGAAATATTTAATGTACTGCACGAAGGTTTAGCGGTTAAGTTTTACATTACAGTAGATTCACTTTGAATCGAAATGATATTTTATACAATCTGTGAACTAAAATAACCGGATCTCTCTTTTTGGCACTTTTACAATAAAAATCGGCAAAACGCGGATAAGTCTGCACATCTGGCAGTAGTGGATTAACCATCCATTAAACCAACAACGCTTTACCAGCTATTTGCCACGAATATAACGAACAAAACAAATATTCAGCAAAATACAAGACAAACAAATTCCTAATGCCGCCTAAATGGAGTGTGTGCGTTTTTTTAATAAACTTTAAATAATTAAAATATTAATATATAACATGCCAAAGTTTTTAAAAAAAATTTAATAATTTTTTTAATAAAATTTTAATGTTTCCCATTAATAAAAATTATGTAAGTGTTGCCGTTATGGCCAAATTAAATTTTTTTAAAAAATTGTATAAAGTTAAGAAAAAATACGACACAAAAACGGCGACATAAGAGAGACAAAATTGGAACAATAAAAGAAGAAAAATTGAAAATAAGAAATGATAAATCATGACAAAATAGAATTGAAATATATATATATGTATATATATATTTATGTACATATATATATATATATATATATATATATATATATATATATATATATATATATATATATATATGTATCTATATATATTATAACATAGCTATATACATACATCATATATATTCATAGATATGTGTGTAGTATATACTTCAAAAAAGAAAAAAAGCTAAGTTGGGTCTTTTCTAATGCCAATTGAAGTTGCCAGTAACCTTTTTATTTATAATAGGTATACATACATATGTATGTATGTATGTACATATGCATATTTAAATTTTCGTTTAATAAAGTATATGAAACTGTACTTTTAATTGCTTATATGTATGTACATACATATGTATATTAGGATCATGCTTCATTTTCCTTCAATACTGTAACCAAAGTGTTCCAATACTCCCTCCTACCCCATGCTTAATCACTTCATAATATTAATCTTAAGAAAATTTACCTAACTGCTTCAATTAGTCAGCACATGAATATCGCCAATTACATGACCAACCGTCAGAACCAACATTCCATAAAGCTTTTATGTATGTACATACATATGTAGGTATGTACATACTTGTCTTAATTATGTTTATAGAAGTTTTTTTATATACCTACTACTTACTATGTTTATATTTTGAAACACACATTTCTTATTTGGGAGTTTTATATAAACATATCAGTTTGAAAGTTTTAAAACCATATGTATGTACATACATATATGTATACGTATGTATTTATTTCCATAAATGGTTAAAGGTCTGCTGATGATTTGGCATACATACCAATCAAATGGAGTCATATGTATGTATGTATATGTACATAGACTAACTTGCACACAATAAACAACAAATTTCTGAAAATTAATTGGGAGAATATCTTAAATATTTTAATACATATGTATTTATAATTATTTATTTTGATTTCCGGATCAAAAATCTTTAAAAAATCAATACAATTTTTATACAGTTTTACATAGCAAACATAGTATGTACATAAATATGTATCTGTTAATTAGAATACATCTTTAAATATCGGGTGCTGTGTTGGTTTTATTACATAAAGAAAAGCATTTTGGTTAAGATTACACACTGCGATAGAAACTGTTTTTTGTACCAATAGTGTATAAAATAAATTAACTGCCGACAGTTAAAAAAACATTCAACTTTCTTAAGTACAGGACATGTAGAGTATAAAAATAGAAATGTATATTTAATAAGTTTGTAAACAATGTTTGCCAGATCCTTTTGCAGACCCCTAATATGTAACTATAAAGACAATTTAAGAAACCTTGTTGTGATTAATGAAAACTGTTGGAAAAATTTCTATTGAAAACAGTAAGATGAATTTTGGTGCTATTTTTACATTTTTCATCTTTAATTACTCGTATGGAATCAATTATTGACGTGATATGCATTTCCCCCAATAGCTTCCAACCTCGCGACAAAGTTTGGATCAAGCACAAAAAAAACAACAATGGGGTATTATAAGTAATAAAATTCAATTACAATATGTTGAAGACAATTTTTCGGGTTAAGCCAAAATTATGGTTTAAGTTGGTATTCGGTTCAGAGCAAATTTTACCGAATATCGTATCGAAAGCAAAACTTTTTGTTATATTATATATTAATTAAGAAGTTAAATACAATAGTATTTAGGAATACTTTACACCGACAAAAGAGCTAGTCTTAAAGGAATCAATGCAGTTTTTGTAGTTATAAAACTTTCGTTTTTGATTATTAATTTGAGACAAATATTTTCCATTAAATATAAACTACAATCTACTATTTGCTGTACAATACAACGTTAATGAAAACCTATATACTTATTTATGTTAGTTCATTAAATTATGTTGCACTGTTTAACTAGCATTTACACATGCAAGTGCAAGTTCGAAAAACTCAATACTCTAAAACTTTTTTTATTAACACACTTATATTTTCTTTATTTGCGGTAAACTTGCGAAATATTTTATAATACACTGATAAAATGATACGCAGTGTGGCCAAGTAAAACGTTTTATACAAAGTTCTGAATGAGAAGAGAATTGATGCAAGATCTTGACTAATTCTTTGACATTTTCGATGTTAATACATATACTCCACTTGGAAGTAATTACTCGCATGTGCAAATGCAGGTTTGATGAAATAAATGTGCACATTCCTTGTAAATTTTTAAATTCTGATGAGCTTTTAGATTTTCAATAATAATTAATACTAAGTTCGGATTCGACCGATTATTCAACTTTTGACCGAAGAATCGAATTTCAAATTCATTTTATTTCATTTTCTGTACGGCATTAAAAGTTGGGTTCGGTCGGTTCTAAAGTTTTTATACCATTTATAATAAAGAAAAATAGAATTATTGAATATAAAAAAAGAAATCTGAAAATTCCGTGATCTATTATTAATCAATTATATAACTTAAAATTTTAAATAATTATTAAATTTATTATTCGCGACAAAAAAATTTCAAACAAAAAATTTTTTTTGTTTAATTTTAAACATTTTCACAAATGAACATTTACTTAATATTCTGTCTCAAATATGCATTACATAAATTAATTTTAATATTTATTTACCTCAATTACTCAGCATAAGTGTATTATGATGAAAATGTATTGCATCACTTTTTTTAATTTCTGTTGCTATTATTCTTCCTCGTCGGCGTTAAAGGATAACTTAGATTCACTTATGGTGGATGACTTTCCACTAGATTTTTTATGTTTATCCTTGGGTTTCTTTGCGTCCTTTGCGTTATTTGTCGAAAGCACAGCAGTTTCTAATTTTAAATCCCCTGCAGGTTTGTGACGTTGGCGAAAAACTATGGGTTTAGATAAATCTGCAGGCGCTTCAGCAACTTCTATTTGAGATATTTAAAAATGAAAATACTATTTACTATTATGATATTTTTTCATGTTTTATTTATTTTATTTTATTTATTTTGAATAGGGCATCGTTGAAGCAATCAAGACACGTTACTTTCTTTGATGTTGAGACAAATAAAGTTGTTATAAAAATTTTGTCAAAACAATAATATATGTATACAAAGTTGCAGCCAACTTCAGCTATAAACTCCAAACAAAACAACTTTGCGAGTGCAAGAAAGTGTCTACTCCTCGCCATTCACTTTTCTCTCCTGTAAACTCAAGCCTGTGGGAAGTAAACTATAACTGTCTATAACCTCATTTCCAGACAACCTATTAGTTTTGTAATATTTTTCGAACTTTCTAATATGGGAAAAAATTATGGGGAAATGTTGCCAAACTAGCAGAATGCCTAGGAACCTAGTTGCTCATTTTAATCAGCACTTTTAACGGTCAAACTTTTTGTATGTGAACTTTTCCTTATTTTCATATTTATGTTTTTGTACGGACACACATTTATAAGGTAAACTAATAGGCGAATCGATACAACAAATCAAAAAATTTTAGAAAGCGTGCTGTCACCAAAATTATCATACTTAATGATACTATGACGTCATGCAAGTACCCTGGAACTGAAACCACTCAGTATTGCTGTGTAGCTCTTGTCCACATCGAAATTGTTAAATCGGGTATGGACAAATATTATCTAATCTATATCCCTGGACATCTTGGCATTCAGCTCATCACCTTCAGCGTAAATCTCACAATTGAATGATACGTACTGAACTTAGAGATGAATGGAACATCATATACATACGTACATATACTAAGTATTCTACACACAGGGATGAAATTTGTGGTCTTTCTCACCATTCCTGATAAAACGTGTTGCATCAGGTGGAGTTTTAAACCCTGAGATAAAAAACAATGAACAGATTACTACTTGGCTATGTCGGTTTCAAAAATATTACACAGATTCATATTCAACATGCTAAAATTACTAAAAGCGATAAACTTCATTTAAAAAAAAAATAATTTTAAGAATTTTTTTAAATGATGGATTTGCATTCGAAAAATTTAACTATGTATGTTAGTAAGATAAAGAAATAAAAATTACGATAAAAAACGCAAACAAAAACATTTTTCTTTCAAATTTTTACCACAGATGCAGCTTATTTTACGCAATATTTTGCCATCACAAACAAATTTTCGTGAAAATGGAATGTTTTAATTATAAGCATCCGATATGCAATATTCTTGCAAAAAAGTATTTTAATTACTCCGGTTATAACGACCTCCGCCGATTGTCCGCTCCCGCAGAGTTCGTTGGAACCTAAGAAGTATAGTAATACATATGTAACTATTTTAATTCTACTTCCGGCTCCCCTTTGCAACGCGTTAATACAATGTTTGATTATATGAATGGGTCAAATTGCAACATGGAAATCAGACCATAGTACGAAGAAAATGTTTGCAGAAGTTTAAAAATCGCAGTAATTGGATGAGACCATTTTTGTTTATTATATTTATATGCGATAATTTATTCTTGATTCTTTTTGCTTTCATATTCTTCTTGTTTTTATGTTCCTTCTTTATCGTTCTACTTTATATTTTATTCTATTAAACACATATCACAGGCAGACAAGTTTGTCCGGCCTTTGGTTAGCTTTTCTAGTTGGGTAAAAAGCATTTCAGTACAGCCGACTGTTACATTTTTACAAGCAAACTTTATGCTAAGCATTTAGTAATATATTTAAACCAATCAAAAGTTGTAATTTTAATAAACTTTTCTTTACTTTCCTTGCTTGCTCATTAAATCTTCCGTCCTTCTGCCTTTGTAAAACTCACTACATGTTTGCGTGTTTAACCGTCCGTCCGTTCTCTTCACTACTCTTGTTTCGCGGGCTGTTTTAGCATCGCTTGATGGCAGCTGTTGTTGTTTCACTATCTACTTTGTGTTCAACATTTATCACCGAGTTTGCTTTAGCGGAGCCCCAGTATGTACTTTTTATTGAAATTAAATGTATTTTTGTGTGTGCCTAAATATCATAGAATTTTCAACAGTAAAGGAGGGTGCTCCGCTGGCAGAAAACGTAATATTCTAAAAATCTTACTAAAATTTCACTCCAAACAAGAAAAATTTAAGGTCAAATCATCATTTAAATAAAGATTTTATATATAAATAAATCGGTTGTGAATTTTCTTCACCAATAAAATTTTTCGCTTGGTGTTTTTGAGGTTAGATTTTTTGTTAAGGACTAGAAAAATAACTATTAAACTTAATAAATTGATATAAAGCATTAAATTTTTTAGTTTTAATTGAAAATTGAGATTTTATCATACGCATTTTGGTTTTACCTTTATTAGCTTAAAAACATCTATGTAAATCTTATAAGGACACCTTATTACTCTTTTTTGTAGAAATACAATTTTACCCAAAAATCTTTATTGTAAAAAGTTTTTCTTTATGCTTGTTCTCAATATATGTATGTATGTAATTGTTCACAAATTTACTTCTTTTTTGTATCTTATTTGCAAAAAATTTTTTGGATATGTAAAGTGTAGAAACAGCACAATGAAAAAATATCTAACGACAGACACAACGCTCGACTCTGACTCAACTAAACCCAAAATGACAGCAAACTGACAGAATTAAAAACACCAACAACAAAACAGAAACACCAATAACAAGCAAGCCATGGACGGACGGACATCGCAGAAAGCCATGGACATCACACTGACAACAGCAAGATAATTTATAAATATGTAGGCCATCAAGTTGCTTCATTTAAAATTCATGCAGTTTATTGATATCATTCACTTATTACCTTTAGCTAAACGTTTTTCTTCAATAGCTACTTCTTCAGCTGTAAGATCACCAGAGCTTATTACAACGATTTGCGGCTTTTCGTCTTCGCGTCCCACCTTCTCCTCGTTATCAGAATCACCTTTGAAATCTTCAATTTTTTGTCTCTAGATGTGCAATATAATTATTCTTGAATAAAGTGTCTCGTTATATTTATGTGCATTGCATCGAAAATATCACCTTAGTATCAACAGACGGACCTTCCTTATATCCGATTTGTTGTTTTAATTGTTGCAAAAATTTTGGATCTTGAGGTTTTATGTAGGCAATATTACGCTTAGACATAGTTATTCTTGCTTAACACTTCTAGAGGCCATAAGTTTGTTTTATTTGCATTAACCACAGAATTAAGTTAAAATAGACCGGAATCCTTCGTTTTCCAATCAGACGTTTCAAAACGCAAGGCCGATTTCAATAACGGTCGACGGAGGCCAACAAAAAATTGGCGGCGACGGCTAAGAGACAAATAGCAAGAGTATAAAGCGTATTTAACTAGGTGGCAGTATTAGTAAAATAATTACATCAATACAAGAACAACAAGCATTTTGGTTTGTGATATATATTTGTTTCTGCCATGGTAGAATAATACAGCTAGTAGCGAAGCGTTAACGCATTTATATTTAGGTACGCAGCTGTCAAAAATTTATTATGTACTTAACATTTGTTTCAATGCAAATAAGAAAAGAAACAAAATTCTTTACATAACTATCTATATTATTCTACCATGGTTTGTTTGATATTTTGCGAGTTTACGTTTTTTTTTGTAGATATTTAGGGCGAATTCATAACTTTTTCCACATATTAGAGGCTCCTATGTCAAAAATTGTATATGTTAACATAGGAGTTGAGATGTCAGTTGTTATTGTAAATGTTGTACCTGTTGTAGAATCGCCATCATCTGTATAAATCCGCTTTGGCTATAAAACAATTCACAACGATTGGTTAACAGTGAGTTGCCATATAAAAAATGAGATAATGATTAAAAATACTTCGAGTAATGAATTGAAACATACGAAATAGTTCTAAGTTATGCATTCCCATTATTGTACTTTTAACATTCAAAGAAGTCCAATTGTACAAACTTTTGCATTCCTGGGCAATGATCCAATAATAACATGTCTGTGCATAATTACAATTCAATAATAAAAATGAACAACAGGCATTTTGTTTGTGTATAAAATCGTAATAATTTTATAAACAGTTGACTACTCATCAAGAAAATTGTTTTTTATCTGTTAGAGATGGAAAATTTAATATTTCTTCGGTACAAACAAGTACAAAATTTAAATCTTTGTAATTTTTCTTTATTAACTAAAAACATAAATATTGTTACGTTTCGATAGCGTTGAATTTGAACTTAATGATGTTTTATTTCGTTTAATACCACTGTTTAATAAAATACACGAAATAATTTATTCAGTTAACACTGCCAAAGCTTTTTCACTACTGATCTATGCACGAAGCTTAGTATCGGATTTTATCCCCACCATGACAATAAGCTTGCTTGTGTAAGCCTGTGTTGTTATGGTTGTGGCAGTAGCAACTTTATAATGTGGATGGTGAATAAACTAACCAATTTTATGTAAATTTTGACCGTAATCCAATAGAGGGCGCTAGTCTTTGTCTACAATTGCTATGAAGATTTTTTATACAGATTTCTTGAACAATCTTGTAGATTCTCGTTGCTGTTTCTAGAACTTTCTTGAATGTTCTGTATCCGTTCGTTTGAATTTGAGTGCTCAAATTTGCATACACACGGTTGATTGAACTGTGCTTAATCATCGCTGCTTTCTTGTGCTCGTTAAATTTGAATCTACATTTAAATATTGTAACAATATAATGAATTGTTTCTGTTCGGCTAACTTCTGTTTAAAACTAAAAAAAAATCAAGTGCCGAACTAAGAAAAAAAATTTAATTTGAAATTGTCATATGCGTTTATCTATCTATATTATTAATAGGCAAACAGAAAGATTTATATGTTTTAATGGGGTTTTTATATAGATGTGCACAATCTCAAATTTATTTAAATCGGTTCGATGTTTAGGGAGCTATAAGCGTTTAAAATTTCTAATAACGCATGCTTAAATATTACACATGCATGTGACAGCTTCAACTTGAAAATAAACAATTCTTGCGTGTGTGATATTCCAATTTGCTCTTGCGTACAAATGAGAGAGAGAGAGAGTTTTTTCTATATGTACTTTGCAGTGATGCAAAAGTTGGTGCAAGTGTACTTTTGTAGCACTATTTGAAAGTAAAAAGTACAATTTATCACTATTTCATTATTTTCCTAGTTTTATTTCATTACACGAAAGTATATTGATTATGATATGATTTATCCCATTTTTATATGGCATGTTAACAGTTCGTTGTAAATTATACCCAAGGCTTAATTATACAGATGGTGGCGATTCCACAACAGGTACAACATTTACAATAACAACCGACATTTAAAAACCCATTCTACGGAAGAATTTGAAAATGGTAATATCAGAAGAAATTTTATAACAGTTTCTAAATTTTATGAAAAGAGTTTCAACGGTACAACTCTTTATTTTAAAAACTTTTGTTCAATAAATTTCGACATCTAAGTCATACGAAAGATTTAGTTCTTTGCGGTCCAAAAGTGCATGTTCGCGCCACTCATCGTATAATTTATTTCAACAGAAGCAAATCTGGGTTTAAAATTTGATAACGATGTATGCCTATAAAGCCCATCATCAAAATTGAATCTTTTTAATTGGGTAATAACTTCAATGTAAAAATTTCTGAAATCGGTATACATTTTTTGTTGCTCTGATTCCGAATAAAATGAAATAGTCTCTTGTGCAGCGACACCAATATAAATTTAATTTTATTATACAGAAAAAATTCATTTGTGTGATTAATCTAAAATATATCTTTTTGTTTTATAATATTTGGTTTTATATATCTAGACAAAAAAAGCATTTTAATAACTTAATATTTTTGTTTGTATAACATTGTTGATTCTGATTGGAAAATTAGTTAAAATACCAAGATAATATGAAAGGAACTGTTAAGACATGTAGTTATTGTTCATTATATTTGTTATGTTCTTTACTTAATAAATTTGGTTATATTTTTTTTATATTAATATATAGGACAGCTGGCAATAACCTTTAATTGCAATTTTATTCTTATTTATTCAATTAATAAATTCGCTTACTCAACTAATAAAATTTTATATTAATATATAGGTCAGCTGGCAATAAACTTTAATTACAGTTTTATTTATTTGCTTACTCAACCTATTGACTATTCATATTAATATCAACAAATAATGTATTATTAATTATTAAAAAATCAGTTAAGCATTTTTTAGTCCAATATGTAAGTTTTGCTTGATTTGTAATTCAATGTTGGACTTCCGTATAACTAAGCATTTTTCTTTAATGTCTTAATTATATTTAAACAGAAGTAAAATAAAGTTTTTCTTTAGTGTTTTATAATACGGCAATTCTATTGTTTTATTGTTTAACACCGTCCTTCAAGTTTCCAAGTGCTTGCAAGGAACAAAAACGCAAATTAGTGAAGGCCTAAATTTATGTGTTTAGACCACCAACCACTAATTCATTCACATTAAACAGGAACTTTAAATATACTTAGTTATATTTGTTGTTTTAATTGTTTTATTTTTCTGCAATTAGTGGAATAGTACAAAACTGATACAGAAATAATATAAATATTTTTAAATAGTTTTTTGTACTATAATACAGAAAGTGGCAACGCTGATTTTATCGCATATGTATGTTTATGTAAATGTGTACATTAAAACCGGTTTCCCCATATAATAATCCAACATTAACCCTATTATAACTTTATTAATCGTTTGTGAATAAGGTCATTAATATTTAATTACTAGAATGCGGTCGATTCGCCGTCGACGGCTGGATACACTAGTATAAATAAAAGAAGAATGTTTTTACTCCTAAGTATTTTTTTTCAAAATAATACACAATTTTCTATAATAATCCATAAAATTATTATTTTTTCTAGATCGGTAAAATTATTTATAATAAACGAAATTTCAAAAACGGTTCAATCGAAATACGGGGCTCCCACGATTCTTTGCCATAAATGAAAAAATCAAATAATTATGTCGTTGTTTAATTATCAATATCTAAAGAAAACGTAAGCGAAAAAGCGAGTCACTAGACTTCGAATAAACTCGCTTTTATCAACTTTGAAACCAAATATGGTACCTATGAAAACTTTACATTTTTAATCGACTTGTTGATCGAACCATCGTTCGCATAGAAGTGTAGTTAGATAAGTCCAGTTTTTAGATCGCGAGCGAACGTTTTCTTTCAACTTCGACTTTCGATTAATTAGAATTTAATTTATAATTTAATAAAAATGTTTTAATTTTAATACTAAATGTTTTAATTTTAGTATTTTTTAAAAGCAAAACGGAATTTAAAATCCTCTTAACGTTTAAGAAACTCTCTCTTCTTTAAGTTCCAAAAACTAAAATATGTAGTATGTACATATATAGAAATAAGAAAGGTGTTCAAAAGCTTTCGAATTCAACAACAAAGCTTTTATTTTAATAAACATATGAACAATAAGGGTTGTTGGAATTATTGCTGTATTTCGAGATTTAAAATAAAAGCATCCATAACCTGGCATAAGTACCTAGTAAATAAGTTACAAATTGCACTAATTTTATAAAAACGCACAGGAGAATTTTTAATACAGATGTTAACAAAGAAGAAAATGTCTGAAAAAAATGATAAAAAAATCAATGGAATTGTTTGAAATTAAAGCACAATAATTTTATTTAAAAACAAAGAAAAGGTATTAACAAAATTTTATGGAAGTGTATACAACGTACATACATATGTATGTACATATATGCTGAAAACGAAAAATTGTAATTAAACGAATTTAAAAAAAGCATAAAAAACTCCTAATTACTTGCCCTCGGTTTGTAAATTTATGTGATTTGTTTTACTAAGACTGAGTGAGTGAATACTGGTTAAAACGGTAAAATTTAATAAATTAAAAATCATTAAAATTGCTATACATGATAATAGGAAAAAAGTTTGTTAGTATAGAAAGACGTTGTGTTAAGTGCGCATGTTATGCATTGTCTACATACAATAAAGTCATTTTGCTATGCCATATGCAGAAACAAAAAGCTTTAAACGCCTTGAAAACAATACGCAACGCACCCACTGCTTATGGATATGTTTTTGTTGTTTTATTGAATATTTTTTTTGTTTACATTGACCCGAATTTCGTCCCTGTCCATTTAAAAACCTGTACTTATTGGTAAAATTCTCATAATGCAAATTGTATTATATGCAACATTTCCATAGATTCAATGGCTGCTGTTTTGAACAGTTGTGCCACCAGCAACACGACGAAACAAATCGATATTAATTTTAAATTTGTATATGAAGGATATTATCATTTACCAATAAACCCATTGTCGGTATCAACTTCATTAGCATTTGCATTAGAAACGGAACAATATTTACATCAGGTGCAGTTGCACAAACTTCCCATAATGTATCCCTCTCTGCCAAAGTATCACCGGTCAGCAACTCAACAGCAAATGAGTTCACCAAATCAGCATACGTCAACATACAGTAATCATCATGTTAATCAGTTTCACTCCTCGCCTTTGGCGTATGGTATGCCCGTTAGTTCGGGTTACTCTTCGCAACACTCGACTTTACAGAAATCCTATCCCTCGGGGTCAGTACAAAGATCTTCTTCTTCAGCTGAAGCTTGTCGTACATACTGGGCTCATAGTCATCCCACCTCTTCCGCTCTCTACCGCAACGAACGCCATCAGTCGAACCGAAAGTCGGCTGTAGAACTTTTGGCGGAGAGTAAACCTTTTTTTGTCAAAACCGATAGCATGATAGAGCGTACAAATTTTGTCGCCAGCACTTTGGTTTGCAGTGGGAAGAGAGGCCGCAGTGGCTCTAGTGTTGTGTTAGATGAAGGTAAATATAATCCTTCATATGGTGAAACTACTTACAGCGCCGCCGAAGCTGAAAGGCGTTATGGTACGACTACAGCCCATCGTCGTTCCTCTCACATACATCAACAACATCATAGTCGGGGAAATCATTCCTCTCAACAGTGTCACACATCTTCGCCGAATACGATCATGTATCATGGTAAATTTAGAATGTCTTTGTCAAGTGACGGGTCGCAGGAACGAGACAAACTTGCGCGTTATCGCAAGGAACACTATGGAGAGCCGTTACTTTTAAATGAGGTAAGTCGATGAAGCGCAAGTGAAAGGAAATTAGCCATTCATATGAATTTTTTTATAGATAAAATCGGTTTCATTTGAAGAGGATGTAGCAATTCGTATTCCGCCCCCATTATACTTCTCTCAACAAAACTATAACAATGTGTATGATAGTGGCGACGAGCCTTTAGTATTGACGGAAAATTATAGGCCCATTAGCCCACCCGCTGAATATGCAGAAGACTCGACGGAAGGTCACAATGATTCAAGACTCAGGTAAGCATGCGAAGTTGTCTTTGTGGATTTTAGAATTAAAGTTACACAATATTTTTTCAAGCGTGTAGTTGCTGACATGTTGTTTTTTTCTTTCTTCAAGGTACAATTATCAGCGTTCGTATTCCCATTCCCATGAGGCTAATGAAAACTCTAAATACACTGCCGCCTCATACAACATTAACAGCCACAAATCCCTGCCCGATTTACACACACAAATAAATCGCCATTCCCCACATAGTGAAATTTTAAGCTGCTGTAGCCGTGGGAATAGATCTATTAAGTCAGCTGGTGAATCTTCGTTAAATCGTGATTCAGGAGGATCTTCAGGACATTACACACACCGCAGTGAACCCTGCTACCGCCAACATAGAATTGAACTTGATCGTGATGAAAGAGCTAAAAAATGTTGTAGTGCTACCACACGTGTTGAATACAGGCGTGATAGTGGATCATCTACTCAACATAGTAATACGTCATATTGTGACTACTCTTGCAAGCCAATGCATGAAAAGTACGAGTCACCCGACTATCTGTTTAATTTTACAACACCCGAAGTACCCGAAGCCTTTCAAGACGACTACATACCACCATCACCACGCTATCACCGTGATGACACTCGCTATTATAGTTCCTCCGTACAACAATCACATTCAAATCAGGGTCAGTGTTATATAAAACACAAATCCTCATCCGATGAACCTATTGTGCAGTCACCAGGCTCTCAGCCATCTATAGAGGACATAAGTCCACCACCAATTCAATTTAAGCGACAAAAATGTATTCGATTCAAAAGACACAATCGAATATCGTTGCCGATTCAACAGTCCGCACCGCCTCATTCTAACAACGATCACTCGCATACATCGCCTGTGGATACCTACAAAAGATCTGAACATCCTCGATACTTCTTCCCCAAATGCTTTTCAGCTGATGAATATCAGCAGCATCATCTACAGCCTCAACATCAACAATCTCATTCGCAACATCAAATCTCACAGAAACTTCCACCATCACAACAACAAATATCACAACAGCAACAAATTAAACAGTTTAGAGATCAATATGCCAATCATGCTCTTCGGCGTTCTCAGGAGTTGTTGCATACACCGTCGGAGCCCCTGATGGACTTAGAGAAATTTTTTGATCGCTTGGGTCTGAATGACGATAAATTTCATGAAATCTATACGTTCTCCAAAAGAAAACACAGCAATGGCAGCAGTGACGGCAGCAACAGCACCGTATTCTTTTCGGACGTTAGTACAGTAGACTCCATGCGGTTCCCCGATAGTACCGAAACACAACCACAGGCGGCACAAACCTACAGACCAACTGAACCACCATCGATTGTAGAACGTAATGCACGCATAATTAAATGGTTGTGCAATATTCGCAAAGTCCAAAATGATCTTCATTAAATACAAAGTCGGCGCTAAGGACACAATAGGGGCAAAACAACCAAAGACAGACAGAAAGAATAGAAAAATATATATGTACATTAAGGTGTCCGTTATTCGTATGGGGAATTTTTTCTAATGGAAATGTTCAAGTCTCACCTCTCAAAAAGTTGAGGCCTGATGCAAAAATGAATCTCCAAAAATGTCGCGCCTCTGGGACTACGACTTCCCGACCCGACTTACGGTTGAAACTTTATTCAATGACACGCAACCAAAAAGTACAATTTTAAAAATATTTAAATTTCATAATTTTTATTTAACGTTATTTTATTACAATTAGGGTAAAGTTTTCGATGTTCATGAACACATTACATTAGATATGTCATCTGATTTCCATCCCTAGTAATAAGACCGTGATAGTCTTCCACTAACTTAACCGCCCTTTCAGGATCTTCTTTTAAAAAGAGGAATCTATAACGGTTCCAGTTATAATTATTGGTAGGCGTTCAACGGCTTTCTCATTAACATCTGAAATCAGAAAAATTTATTAATTTATAAATGAAGTTATGTATACTAAAATAATGATTGCACCTACTTAACGCGGTTTGGTTGTACTGATTCCTTAAATTTTGCTTTAATTTTTTGAGCACGCTGACATCTAATTTTTTCACGTTGTTGGTGGATTGAAGTCTTGTTAATTATAAGGTTATCCAAGTTGTGGCCCAAAACTTCTGCTACCGCTTGTAATATAAAAACTGAATTGTGGGCGCTAACATTACAACGATCTAGGACAGCTTCTAATTTTGGCGTGATGAAGTGTTTAGCAGCCCTCTTGGTAACCGAAGATTGCTCATACGGTGGTATTGAAATTAACCCATTCATTTCATCCTCTTCTGGTTCTGAATCGTCTTCATATAAATTTTCATTGGAAGTTCTAGGAATTTTAGAGGCAAGGTGATGCTGCTGACGGTTGATTTCTTCCTGCTTCCGCTTCTCCCTTTTTTTCTCAACTTCTGAATTGCTATAGTCAACCCCACCCATACAACCTGGACGCCCTGGCTGTCTCTGCATAATTAGAAATTGCTTATCCTCTTCTATTTTCAATATTTACAAAGCATCTGCATGAGCAATATCAAAAAGGTCGTCTAAACTATTTTTGAACAGGTTTTCTTTTTCACGATAAACATTTCCATCTTTTTTATTATTTTTCTGCAAATAACACCATTCTTCATATTTTTTTAAAACTTTTGATATGCAATGTTGACTTTGTTTCGTTGGTATTCGGGCTTTTTCCCAAAAAACCATTACTTCACGTATCACCAAATTAGCACTTTCACGAGTATTTAATTTTACTACTCTGATATTATAAAAAAAAAATTGAAAGCACTTGTCTATTGGATGGTAATTTTGATCCTATTATATTAATATCAACAGGTCCAACCAAATAAATACTATTCTTATTTCTTAACGATACAGCCATGTTGATTTCAAACACTCTTGCTTGACATAAGTCACAAGACTAAAAGCGTTTGCTTGTTTTGATAGCAGAGTATTTTTATAACGGTAAATTGCAAGAAGAGGCACAAAAGTAAAATTACAGCAACAAAAAACCAGCATGATAGCAACAGCGCTAAGAATTCTGTTGTTGCTATGCTGTCAAACAAATATCACGGCAGAGTATCACGGTCTTATTACTTAGAATGAAAATTAGATGACATACATATTTAATGCAATGTGTTCATGAGCATCAAAAACTTTACCCTAATTATAACAAAATGACGTTAAATAAAAATTATGAAATTTAAATACTTTTAAAACTGTACTTTTTGGTTGCACAGAATATTTTATTGTTTTTGTTCATCGTGCTGCATGAGTGTAATTGAATAAAATTTCAACCGTAACTCGGGTCGGGAAGACGTAGTCCCAGGGGCGCGAAATTTTTTGAGGGTCATTTTTGCATTAGGCCTCTACTTTTTAAGGGCTGAGACATAGCATATTTCCATTTTTAGAAATTACGGACACCCTAATGTACATACATGCATACAGAAAGATTATTATAAAAAGAATTGTAGTAAAACACACACACACACACACCGGCCGGCACGATTATTTGTCAAGGTCAACATTTTGACATTCTTAAATATCGCTCCTCTTTAATGCAACATTGTCATATTAAAAAGAAAATTGAAAAAAAAAAATTTGCAAAATACTAATTTTATGATGTGAGCCCTCCCAGTCCACACTTCTTGGTATTAATAATACGGGTTTTATAGTAACGACGAAGAATATATTCAGTAACTTCAAAAACTTGATTTGCAAGTGTCATACACACATACGAGTACCTCTTCAACATGTTAAGAGTTTCTGCCACCCAAAAATAATTGTATTTAATGTAAGCGGTATAATCGGTATTAATTACGGTATCGGTTGTCAACCATGATTTATTTGTATTAATAATCCCCTCGACAAAACTAACTGGACAAACTTAAATTAAATATTCGAGTATCCTGAGTATAAAAGTATCCTGGATGTCAATAAAATGTTTATCTGGGCTTCCTAAATTCTTCCCGATTGATTCCATGATTCCTTATTTCCCATAAATTAAATTTTGCAATCCGATCGTGCAACTGTGCAGTCCATTTCAGGAATTATTTTTTTTTTGTCAGTGATACAAAATCGGTGTTACTCTGTGTAATAATTAATAAATATTTTTGTTGGTATGTTTTTTTTCGTTTAATAGAGTTTTAAAGCCTACGCCGTTCCCGGAAGCTGGTTTTCCTTCGTATCTGAAGTTTTATAATATGTCAGGTCAGGTTCATGTCTGGTGATCGATTAACTTAAATACTATTAAGGACTTTTGCATGTAAACATTATTACGTTTAATATTATTTTGAAACGTTTGTGTGGATTCCTCTATAATATACATATCAGTAAAAATATATTACCAGAAAGAAACATAAGCCATCATATGCAAAAATTCACACTTAATTAATTAAGGTAATCATCAAGTTATCACTTTTTGTCGCTAAATTAACGTTCTGATTTTTCAAGGAACGATGGAAATTCACGCAACCATATTTACTTATGAATACGCATTAGTTGTCCAGACAATAATTATGAGAAACCATTTTGTGCGAAGTTTCGAACATGAAAGTTGAACTGAGAGCTTGCTTTCTTTTCCATTATTATATTCAATGAAAGGTTTTAGTAACTTAAATGATATTCAATAATGATACTTCAGTATCATTACTTTTATAGTCCTGGGGGCAAATTGTGGGATTCGATATCGAATGTTGTAATTTGCCCCCTGCATGATTTATTGGCATCAAAATATTCAGCACAGCACAGTAATCGAAACAGCTTATATTTTTATTCTCATGTCAGAATTGTCAGGTGTAAACGGCAGGTTGTTACGAAAAAATAAAAATACTTTAAAAAATCACACATTCAATTGGAGTATTCAAATAGTAGTCATAAAATTATTTGTTTTAAATAATAAAACGAAAAAATATGATGAGGATGAATAAACACTATGTAATTTCTTTTGTAAATTCCTTTACAGTTCTCTCAAATTTCTATTGTTTCGATATGACAAAACAATAAAAAGTTGAAAAAGTCATAATATTTTATGACTTTTTTGTTTGAAACACAACAACAATTTGTTTTAAACTATTGTAAAATTTTAAGACATCATGACAATATGACTTAATAGGACACCGTTTGAATCCACCAAATATTTTTGGTCATACATATATAGAAAAAAATTAAAAATTTTTTTTTCTGTGAATATTTATGTATGTTGGTGTTGAAGTTTTTACTAATTGCAAAACGCGTTAAATACCTGTACATAAAAAAATACATCCTGGATTCTTCTGCAAATGTAAAATTTATATATATGTACATATAACATTTTAATCGAACCGGAGAACTCTAAGCGCATGGCTGCACGATCAATACATATTGACTGCGATCCACTATCACGATTTATTGAACGTCTAGCATGCAGTATTGAGTGGGATCATAATAAAAGCATATTTTTTTGCCTTTTTAATGAAAATTTACAATATACATACATAATTATTTTGTGAAATAGTAAGTTTATTACAAACTTTGAATTGCAATTTTATTGATAGAAAGATTTGTTACACATTTTTAGAAATGAAAACGGCATTAAAAAATTCAGCCAATTTTATAAATATTGAATTATATGATGCAATTATTACATGACAATTCCCTTTTAAAGTTCATACGTACTATTTCATCGTCCGCATATACGTTGGAATATTCGTGCAACTTTTTCTAAAATTATTTCATACAAAAATATCAATGCGTTCGAAAGAACGAAATGAATAACCACAAATTCAATGAAATTGCCTAGAAATTGTACTCATGCCATCTTTCCTACCCCATTTGCATCTCTAAACTTGTTCGCAAGAAAATCAATTTATTTCATGGAAAATCGCATCATGCAAATTCGGTCAAAATTAGAGCTTTGAATTTTTGTCCGTTCAGACTTTGGAACTCCACATAAAAATAGAATAGAATTTTTTTTTTAATTTTAGTGCCTCAAGTTTCCGATTTTTTCCTATGTTTTTTTTTCCAAATTCACAATATTTGAAGTTTTGAGTATATTGAAAATACATCTTGTAGATTGTATTTATTTGACTATAATAAGCAGTGAGAGATTAATAATTAATTTATAGGCCAATTAAAAGCTGTGATTCAGAATTACATCAATAACCATTTAAGGATTAATTACCTATGAAAATCCAAAAAAATAATATTCATCCAAGTTCAATTCTAACTTCTAACGCATAACAGCGTGCATTTACAATTGACTGTTCACAAGTGTTATTGTTTCATTTGATACAATAGGTCCGTTTGTTTAATTTTTGCAGTAAAACGCAGTATATGAGTAATTTTTTCTCTCAAAAAAAGCTGTTGCCCACAAAAGTACGCGAATTTTAAAAATTTCGTAAGATTAAAGAAACAGCTGATTGCAAATAAATGCAGTGTTGAAATATATTGACTACTCAACTTTTTTTTTCTTGTTCGTACTCAATGCAATATTTATTATAAGACGAACATTTTCAGAAAATATAAACAAATTAATTTATTTGATTTTACTAGTTTATGTCTGATTAAATTTATTCAAAAGTATTTAATTATTTTTTTTTGCTATTGATTACTTTAAATACAAGTGAAGTACTAAGTAAACATATTCTTAGCACTTTCACAAATCGAAAGAATTAAAATAACACAAAGTTTCTACAACATTTATATTATTTTAATGAACGAATATGTAGTTTAAAAATAATTATTAAATTTTTGTTTTTTATATTTTGTTATTTTAAGTTTTCTTTTTTGAATAATTTTTCTACAAATTTTATACTTTTTGCTTTCTTCTTTTGTTTCTTTATCTTTTGAATGATATGTTTTCATTTAAAAAAACGTAATTTACTAAAATGGAGTAAGCTTTCCTTAAAAATTTTAAAAACCTTTGGGTACTCGAACGCACCTAATGTTGTAGAATGTTATGAATTGAGTATAATCTATACATACATACATATGTTGAGAGAGGTATTTGCAGAGTTGCCATGACACATTTTTGTTTTTCGAAACGTTTACCCCATACACCGCCATACATATAAGTATGTACATACTATATACGAGTACACATGAGTGTATGAATAACGTCCATTGAAAGAAATAGCGTCCATCAAAAATTATAAATAATAATAATAAAAAGAGAAAATGTTCGGATACAGTTATACAATGCGAAAACAGAACTTGAGAGTTTAACAGACTTATAGATTTTCTCCTCTCGGTATGTGGAATAGCGGCTTCGATTAGTAGGGATTTTTCGCATCGGAATTAAGGACTTTCTACTCTCAGTATGTCGAATAGTGGCTCTGCTGAGTGAAGATTATTTGCCTCGCATGCTTGGACGTTCTTGCTTGCCACCAAAAATTTAAATTGAAATCGAACCCGTAATTGTTTTTGTAAATACTCATCGTGCCAAATATCATTTTCGGCTGGTATTCGGCTTATTATACATATTCTCCCCTCAAGATATTTGTATACATTTTTTACATAAAATGAAAAGCGATACGAGGAATATTTCTGCATTCTTAACTCAAAAATCATATTTTTTGAGATATGACTACGTTGCAATAAACGAGCGATATATACATAAATAAAGAAGTTGATTAAAACTTGGCACCTGGAGTAGAGCGAATCTTAAAGGAATCAATGCAGAAAATCCCTTTTACGACTTTCTGACATAAAACTTGTTAATTTAGATTATTAATTTGATTTAATTTAATTAATTAATTTATTTAATTTAATTAATTTAATTAATTTAATTAATTTAATTAATTTAATTAATTTAATTAATTTAATTAATGTAAATAAGTGTTCTGTAAATCGCCTTGAAAACAATAAAAGCATCGATAAGTCAACTATTAGTAACAATTGTTTTTTTGAGATTGATCATCCCGCAATTTGAAACTGATCGATTACCATCACAGCTCCAGACTATTTTATATTTAATATAAAGTAATTCGTAAGTGACAATTATTCGAAACTATTTTTTGGTTGTTGCAAATAGGTTACAAGGACTAGTTACAACTCAAAACGTTTGAATTTGTACCATTATGGAGAAAAAGCGAATTGTATTTTATCGTTTGCTTTGTTTACTGCTTAAAGAAAATATAATAAAAACTCTCTACTGAAAAATGTTGATTTTGTCGGTTACAATATAATCGTAAATAGGGCTCGATATATTTAATAATCTACTGACTTTTTTAAAGATCAATTTGTTTGCATATTTCAATAGATGATCCCTAAATCGATAGAAATAGGCAGGAAATTTGATTTTGAAAAAATAAATTATTTAGGGCGTTTCTATATTGAATTAACAATATATCTATTGAAATCAGCAAACTCGGTTAAGACTTACCAATAGTTTTGCACTCGAGGAGGTTAGTTTTTGCTTACTGGAATTCCAAGTTTCATAAAAGTCTTATTAGTAGCTTAGATGTTGAACATTTATTACAATTTATCTTGCATAAATAAAATTAAAATTTATACTCAAACGAATCATTGAATGAAAAAATAAATACTACAGCGAATTGCAAAAGTTCATCTTTGCAAAAAATTATTTTAAGAGTAATAAATGTTTAATTTTAAGTATATAAAAATACAAAACTGTTTTCTAGATTTTACTTAAAAAACTACATTAAATCTATAATTGAATTTTATTCATTGGATTCTTGTATTATTGGAAGGTACAGATTATCGAAAAATGTAATAAATTGAATTATTGAATTCGATTTCGACATTAGTCGTGACCACCCTTAAACTTAAACCAACTTAAACAAACATACATCAAATCTAGAATTATACTATACAAATAATTAACTATACATACCAACAATGTATGAATGTATATGAATATGTGTTTGTTATCAGAATACGTACTCGCAAAACTTTTTGGAATTTCCAAGTTTTAGCTTAACTTGACTTAATGATAAAATAAAACCGATTTATAATTATAGATTCCCTAAGAAATTATTAAATAGTGTTAGTTGTATACTTCGTAAAATGTTTGCAAAATAAAAACAAAAAAATAAATAAAAATCATAAACAAATTAGAAACTAAATAAACAATTATTTACTCTGACAACTGAAACCAATTCTAAATTATTATTAGCGTTTTTTAGCCATAAACATAAGTATATTTAATTAAATGTACTCCAAAATTAAAAAAATGAAATTGTATTCAATGTGTAGCGAAAAAATTGAACGAGTCAAAATTAAAAAAAGAGCAATCAAAAAATCCTGGAAAAATCAAATTAAAAAAATATGAAACTCCGATTATATTAAATTGAACAAATGTAGGATTAAAATATTTTGTCAATACATCCTATACATACATATATATTAATTAAAAAATGTAAATTTATTAGCTCTAATACATATTTAAATTAATTAATAAAACTTACAATTCAAATAATAAAAACAGAATTCAATATAAAATATTATTGATGGCAACTAGAAAAAAGGACAGACGTTTTTGTAATTGATATTGTGATGAAACTTTTTTTGGATGTAGTTTAACTTGTCTCCTTTTTTTCTTGAGAGTACTTTGTTTGCTTGTATTTTACTGTTACACGCTGTAATAATTTTCAGCAAAACTTTCCCACTCACAAATATCAATTTCGTCTTCATTGATAATAAAACTGGCTACTCCATTTTTCATGTCCACGTGTGACTGCTTTGTAGAAAGATTTTTTTCAGGCAATTCTAACAATTTCGGGCAACATGTTTGCGCTTTGCTAAATTTAAAAAAAATTAAATTTGTATTTTGGACAGGCTTAGTTAGGGCTTGTCATCGCTCGGTAAATAGAAAATTTTGTAAGAGATTTCTCCTCTCAGTATGTCGAATAGCGGCTTCACTGAGTAAATAATATTTGCCAACCAGTTCTTTAGTTGATCTTATGGGTTTCCTTTTCTGTGTTTGTCAAATAAATACTTTCCAAAAAAGAAAATCCTTCCGCCCCGCCAAAGGCTGGCTAATCTACACGATATATCGGGGACATTGAAAATCTTGAATCCTTAGCAATATTGCGATTTCTTTAATTGGGCGTTATTTCATTGAAATTGAATGTTTTCTAAACTTTTTCTCTTTGGAAGTTATCTAATTTTTTAGCTTTTATTTAATTTCTCTAATAGAATGTCATTTCATTGGGTCTTCTTTCAAGAAGCCATTTTTCGTTCCTATTATGGATAAATTTTTTTGGTATAAAATAAAAAATTTGCAATATATCACGCCAAAAGTTTTTGCACACAAATGTATTATTAAGTTGCTTTAGTTAATATTTTCATTAACGAACAAAAGAAAAAAACACTAAGCTCATTTTTTCGGAGCGTCGACGATATGTATTTTTAAAAGCCCAGGAGGAATTATTTGGAGCACAAATAAGTAAAAGGCAAGTTGCAAAATTCAAGGCAAAATTTAAAATTTATGCACATTTGATGGAAAAAGTGTACTAACAAACAACATTCACTCATATGTTAAGTTGCCGTATCTGTTTGGGTAGGAGCATTTTCTAATTTTTAACTGAATTATATTTTTGACAAATCATACATTCTGCACTTAAACACGTTCACAGCCAACAAACAGAGAGGAGTTTGGTTAACAAGCTGATGAGATTATGCCTTGAATCGTTTTATATTGATAAGAGCTTTCTCGATTTAAGTTGGTTATAGTATTTCATCCCATACATTAAACTTTTTTATACTTTTTAAGGAACTAATATCACATTAAATTAAATTTAGGTATATCAATAAAATTAATACATATCTTGTAAAAATTCCAAGTGCTTTATCCTCTGAGCCAACTCTATCATCTAGGAGAGACTAAATAGTACGTGCTGGTAAGAAGATGACAATATAACATGTGTATTTTGTTTTTGTACTTTGCGAAATTTCACCCGGCTATCATCCAGAAGAGACCAACAACCGAAAATCTTTCAAATGCTTAGAGTGTACACACACTCATATACATACTACCATTCACATGTACATCCTCTCATAACGTTAATGGCTTATTGGCGATATTGAGCATGAACATTAACTTTATTTTCTCATTTTTATTCATTTACATATATTTACATACATACATGCTTGTATACATACGTGTATACATGCATGTACATTTATGTTCGTGCAAAACCGGAAAGCTTCCAAAAATTAAAAATAAATTGGAAACAATGTCACTTACAGTCATATTAAAATCATATTTTAATTAAAGGATATTAAAGTTTGTACCGAACATTACAAGCAGATAACGACTTTTTTAATTGCTCAATGGGATTATGATAATGGATTTGCGACTCTTTTTATGATGGCAATATAAGGAATAATTGAGGAGTATGTGCAAATGAATACTTATAGTAGATATGAATGGGAGTTAAATAACATTTCAACTTTGAATGGAAACGCCATCGTACACATTAAGTAATGCGTACTTTCATATTTTTCAATAAATGTCAGATACAGATTACCGTCCAAGAAGACCGCCAACAACACCAGTTTTACCTCCGGGGGCACCACCGCCTCCACCTAAAAGTCCACCGACACCTCCGTTTCCGCCGCCTAATAAGCCACCGCCAGATCCTCCCAAGAGTCCACCAAGAAGAGGGTTACCGTTAAGGTTTAGTAGGCATCTACATATAATTGAAAATCTAGGTAATGAGGAGTTTTTGAAAACAACAATTTATATAATTACCTCAGATCTATACGTATGGCATGTTGACAAGCCCATTGTCCCAGGCACTAAAAAAATATAAACAAGTAAAGCTTTCTTAAGTCTTATGAAAATGTTGGTGTTTTGTTTCTCTTAAAACTTTTTAGTCACGTCAAGTCCTTTGCAACAATTTTTCATACTTAATTTAATTAAACGCACACGTCTGAAATGATCAGTCACTACGTACAATCACTTAAATTATCACTCACTCTTAACATTTGTTCCGATGGTACTGGACATGTGGGCAATATAACTTGTCCACCTCCCCTTGAACCCTGCAATTTGTTTGTTTTTTATTTTTTTTAATTAAAAAATTTTATTCAACGAATCAATACTTACAGCTGCGCATAAAGCCAACTAAATATAAATAAAATATATTATTTTTGTTTGTGTTCAAATCCAACAATTTTGTTTTATTCTTACCAAACCGCAAATCGTTATTTCAACAATTAAGAATAATTTATTTGCCATACTTGTTAACAGATCAATACTAAATGAATTTTATTCACGGATATAACGTGTATGAATCGGTTCTATATATACGACTTTAAAATGGGGTCATTAATACAACTGCTTTTGTTTGTAACAGTTGCTTTTTCGACTCTATTATTATATACAATGTGAATATTTACGTAAATATGTAGTTAAGTATGTAATTAGGTCAGTCCAGAAGTCATTGTATTAAAATTTCATCATGGAACAATTTTAATATCGTCTGTTTTTTTTATAGAGATGACTTTAAACTGCAGTAAAAAAACACATAAAATATTTTTAAAATCATGAAATTGTTTTTATTTGAAAAATAAAGAAATCCAAAAACAATATTGAAGAGTGCGAAGCAAACAAATTAAGAGTTCATCTTTTTTGGGAATTTGTTTGCATGCTGCACACATGTATGGATAATATGGTATGTTATGAGGCATAAATCTTCAATTTTCGCAAACATATGTATGTATACACACATGCATATATTCTGAATGAATATAAATGGGCATAAATGACCATCCTTAGCTGGGTTACTTTACTTTCTAAGCACTTACTCTGGTACTTTCTACTATCCCAAGTGCTTGCTGAAAACATTCCAGGGAGCCTCAAAGTTTGTAAATTGTCTTGTTGGAAAATCCTTTAAATTGATACAATGCTAAACGTTTCAATCAAAATGTTGCAAACAAAAATCCATCAAAACATCGGAAAAAAGTTTTTAGATATTTTTGATATTCTAAAGAAGAATTGTCAACGTAAAATTATACATTTTGCGTTTGTACACATATGATCTGAAAGCTTAGTTCCTTCTCTAAAGGAAACAGGCTAAAGGATAAAAATCTTTGAACAAATTACTTGATAAAAAATATTATGGTTCGTTCGTCAATCTGAGAAAATCACTTTTTATCGATAACATCTGATGAATGTATTGAAATTTATTATAATTACAAAAGTAGTTTTACCATCTGTGTTAGTGAGATTGAAAATTATCTCAAATATTTCCTGTTTCATTACACATTTTATCTATAGAAAGCAGAATTTTTTAATGTTTTATTAGTTAAATGTTTTTACATTTTAGTCAAGGAGTCATAATTTATTTGTTTTTCTCATGTTTTGATATTCTCAAATCTTGGGGACCGGTATTAACGAAAAGCAGCCGCTTACGGCATTGCTAGTGGTGATATACATACATAAATACATACGTAAATACACATATCCATACATACATACATACATAATTAAGTAATTCTGAAAAACTATTTTAGTCATTTGTTGACCACGTCGTGTGAACAATTGTGTATTATTCGAGTAATTAATTTATGTAACCTATTCTTTTGGCAGCCACAAGCGTCGATAAAATATTCAACGTTAGAATTAAAAAAAAAATTAAAACTGATTTGTAAATATAATTTCACAAAATTTTAACTTATGCGCTTCTTAAAAATTTAATCACGTACTGATTTATCTTTAGTATATCATTCCCTTCCGTTTAAAATATGTACATGTGTACATGTTCGTACAAGTTTTAAATAATTTCAGGTGGACCAACCAGAAATATGAAGGTACTAATAAAAACTTTCTCTGCAGTATTTTTTGTGTGTGTAAATTTTCCACTTGAACGCTTGAGATCGCACACGTAGAAACCATTTCTAAGTCAAGGTACTCATTCTTTTCTGTTTACAACCGTAGTGTCCAAAAACATCGGAATGGATGTTGCCGAAACAAATTATAATATATAAAAAAAACTACTTTAACAACAACATGATTGCTTTCGTTTGTACATACTTCCGCTTCCATGACATCAAGACGTTCTGTTTTTGTACGAGACTTGCACGAGCATGATTCGTGATTAATTTGGAAAAGCATTCATGTGCATGTTTGGCTTAGAGTGAATAATTGCATGCGGTTCAGTGATTATCACAAGAAACAAGTGGTCAATAATAAGTTTTATATTTTGTTACAGTTATTTTATTAATTTTTTGCTCAAGGGCTGCTGGAAATTTTATAATAGAACGAATATATGTGTTTGTTTCATATTTTAGTAAATCTTTTCACGGTTTATCTTTTGCTCAGTTGCTGCGTATGCTCCGTTTAGAGACCTTAATGTTTTAACAAAATTCTTTCTTATAAAAACGAATGAAAAGCGAATCAATAACACTTATGCAAGTATCAATTTCTTGCCGTCGAGCTGGCGTGACAAATACAAATACTATTCTCACCATAAATATTTAGTTTTTGACTTCAGCTTTTTTCGAGCAAAATAGACTAGTAATTGTTGAAAAGAATTTCTGTTAAACAAGTTTAAACGTTGTGCATAAATACATAAACTGAAAGTAGCAAATGGACTCAATGCTAAAACACGAACAAACTGCCTTCAATTAAAACGAATTGATAGTAATTAGGAAAATGTCTTAAGTTTTTTTTAATAGAAAATGACCAACCAAACGAAAACTTTTGTTTTCCTTTCATTTCACAACTTCTGACTTTTAATCGGAAAAATTTTTGCTGGGCTTGCATTCACTTAACTACCCATCAGCCATCACCATCTTCGACTTGTTGAAAATGATGGATTGTTGAAATGTACAATAATTTATTTTTAGATGGCCTGCTATTGTCATAATTGTTGCTATTTTACATAAACTGTTCATCGTTTAATGCTCGTAATTACTTCATTTTTTTTTTGTCTTTAATTGTAAACGTTTTTATTGAGGAATATTTGTTTAAATGCTTTTTAGGATCAGTAAATGGTTTGAAATGTGCGCAATTTGTTTTCATATGTCGGTAACATCATGTTTTAAGAGTGTGTTATACATTGTGGCAGAAGTTTACAAACAAAGTTTCCCATCAAAAGCTTTATTTGCCAAAGTAATGAGTTAAGCTGCAAGCAAACATATGAAGTAAATATTTTTCAGTACTTCTTCTTTGACCTTTTAATCCAATACTTTGATATGACGATGTCATTGGAGTCGATTACTTAGCTACTCGAATTACAAATAACGACTAATAAATGCAAATAATTAGAAGCCGTTGAATTCACAAAACTCTACTTATTTTCTAGTAATTAGTAATATAACTAGTGGATTATTCAGGGATATATTTCATATATTTTTACAAAATAAAATGCGATAGTGGATAAATCTTCAATTTATATTTTAACTGTCATTCTCAACTTGAATAATCTCATCACTCCAAAATCAATAACACATTTTTTTATTGGCGAATATAATAAATATACATTTTTTGCATTTTGTTCACTTGATTAGGCATCAATCATTCATTACTTTATACTACAAAATACTAAAAATACTTTTTCGAGTTTTTTTCCAAAACAATTAATTTATGTATAATTAACTATTTCTTTTTTGTTTTTGTTTGTTTATCTTTTAGAATTTTTATAAAATAATATTATTAGTATTACAGGTAGTGTTTTTTATTAACTTTAAATTCGTTATTACATGAGTCATAAATATGTTTTCTTTTTGTTGTTGTTTTTTTTATATTTTTAATTTCAACTTAAAATCACAATTCTATTGTTTGTATTCATTCAATTGTTAATTTTCTGTTTTGTTTTATGATCGAGTGAATCATGAGCAAAAGTTTTGATATCATCGCTGGTGAACTTGGCAATATCAGAAGCTGGGAATTGTTCTTGCTTTTCTGTTTCCTCATGGGATTTTTGTTGGTGTTGTTTGGCATTGTCTTCCGTGTCATTTACCCCAATAACAATTTCATTGTTGGCTCCGTCTCTTTTTATATTTTCTGTTCCTGGATTTTTTTCATTATCTTTCGCAACTTGAGTTTCTTTAGGCGTTTCTTGCTATGAGTGAATATATTGAAATTTTCTAATTTAAATATGTTCATGTATGTATGTATGTTTATGTATGTTTGCTTTTGAAATTGTTTATTTCGTACCTCTTTTGGAGTGTTTAAAGAATCTTCGTCTTCATGAAAAGCTTCAACCAATTTTGGATTTATTTTACTTAATGGTGTGTTCCCTTCTCGAATATAAACTGGTATATAACCAGGTTTCGGTGGCAATTCTTGATAAGGAGCAGCTAGAAAAAAAATATTAGTTGCATATAAATAAATTCCTAAAAGGACGGCGAATATTTTTTTATTAATGGTTTAATAAGATGCTCCCATTTCTAAAACTAAAAAAAACAATCAAATCAAGAATAAATTCACTTTTTGCTTCTAAATTTGCAATTTATGTTAAATTTAACAATTGAATTAATTTCCTAAAAAAAGCAAAATTTTCCTGTTTCATAAAATTTCATTTAGATTTCAGAACTCTTTTCTGTCCATAAGCTAAACTAAACATATTTGAGTACATTTGCTTTGAAGAACAGTTTTTAAATGATTCCAAGAAATATTAGTGAATAGTTCGCTGAAATTTTTGGCAATATTACACAGTAAAATATTTTTCAGCTCATTGATTTGGGACTCAATCCTGAGAATTGCAGGTTAAAGTAGTCCCAAAAATAGGAATTCCGGCATAATTCGTGTTGTTAATTTGGCTACATTAATAATTTAATTTTCATTTTAAAACCAGAAGAACATTGAATATTTCAATATGGAAAAAAAACAAGTACTAGTGTATCCAGCGGCCGACTCAATTGACTGCATTCTAGAAATTAATATTAAACTTTTACATAAATACATACGATAAAATACATAACAAAAAACATTCTAAATAAACGACTTACAACTCTGTCTCATTTCCATCCAAAAGCAAATTGTACAAACATTTTTTCAAGTTGAACCTGATACATGCATGTGTAATAAGTGTGCATGTGTTGGTAGCAATTTTAAACGCTTATACCTTCCTAAATACCAAACCGATTTAAATAAAATTAAGCTTGTGCACATCTATGTAAAAACCCGTTTAAAAACATACATATAAATCTTTCCAAAATAGGTTCGCTATTACGGCTGTAAAAGCAATGTAAAAAAACGTGTTTGCCTATTAATAGTAAAGATACTCGTACGTGCGATATACGGAGATATAACCGTGTTAAAATATAGAAAAAGTATTGAAAATTCACTTTGAACAAAAAAATTCGTATGGCCATTAAATTAATAATGCAGCCAACTTGACAAAACGAATGATGCAGAAGTTCTTTCTTTCCGGGACTACTTTCACGTGCAATTCTCAGAATTTAGTCCCAAGATCATATGTTGTACTGTGTTGTACTAAGCAGCAATTTTGTTTGATGTGCGTAATGTAGACATATACGGTCTGACCCAGGATGTCGAGCGTTAGCGTTTGATGGTTATTGATGGTTATTAGTGGAACGCCAAGCAGTTACATTTCATTAAGATCTCCAGCTATAACGTTCGACATCGTGTGACAAGAGGCAAATTAAATAAGAATATCTTTGGTATGACTTTCAAATAATATTTCAGCTGAACCAATTTTGATATGATGTCTTAATGATTTATTCGATTAATTATGAATTCTGAGTTTCGAGTTATTTTACTAATAGAACAATTAAAAATAATACCTTATAACAATACATAATCAGTATAAAGCAAAAATATGCTAAAAAAATAAAAATAATATTAATAATAATAAAAGAAATGGCAAACAACATCTTTATCAAATATTAGCTCTGTTCTATTATTTCTGTCTTGAAAAAAAATATTTATGCAATGAAGTCTGATTGATTTATTAATAATTTATGACATCATTCGGGGTCGTTAATATAAGTAGCTAAAACGTATATGAAAGAAATAATTTACAAAGAAAAAAATAAAACTCTTGTGTACGAAAAAGGAAAAAAAGGAAAAAAGGAAAGGGAAGAGTCAGTCAGGATTTAGTAGTTGGTGAAACTCGATAGAATTACATGCGAAATGTTAAACAAACAATAATTACGAACATTTTGATTCACATTAAAAATACAATTGATATAATTGTATATAAGAATACAAACAAGCATTTGCCAATTATGAAAGAACATTTTCAACAGCCCAAAGGGGAAAAAATTGCACATGAGATAAACGAGCAAATACTCACACATTCAGATGCATATATGTACATATGTATGTATACAAATACGTACATACACATACATAAGCTAATGGACCAACTTAAGTATTTCAGATGTAAACTGCCGAAATATTAGCTACAGCGGTATTTTGTAGTCTTACACACCCATTGAATTAATAGAATTGTCGATTATATGTGGCGTGGAAGCATTTACTGAAATTTGTTCTATTAGATTGTTACTGCTAATATGGCGTGAGTGAAAAATAATAATAATTTTTTTTAAATACGGCTTGGTGTCCCAAATACATACGCAAATAAAGTATACACACATACATAAGAGGCAAATTGTATTTCTTTTTAAATGTGTTCGTGTTGGTGAAAACATCTCCTTAACGGGTAGTAAAGTTATTATGCAACAGACGAGAGAGTAAGAAACTTGATGTGAAAATTGCCATTGAACGAGTTCAATACTCAAAGCCGACATTTAATTTTATTTAAGTTCTGTGTAATGAGTGACGTCTATGTAATGTAGGTGGTAAGTGTTTTCATCAAAAGACATCGGCTTATTAAAATAATGATTTAAAATGCCAAAGTGGAAGTAGTGGAAATGATGTACACAGAAATTGAATGTTAAAATTTTCTGTGAGAGCAATTCTGGCTTAATATTCATGGAAATTTTAATATTTGAATACAAAGTGTTGATTCAATAAACAAAATATTTTTAATTTTCTGAGATGATGAGTTTTGATAAAAAAATAATTGTCCAATTCACAACCTATTGTACAAATAGTATGTTGTATAAATGCTGTTAGTAATTTTTATATAAACATTTGCTTAGAAACACGTTTTTATGGAAATTACTAACAATATTTCTCCGACAATAATGAAAATGTGCACAAGTAGTCTATACACCACAAGTACGATCGTGAAAGCACGAACAATTGTCGTATAGTAAAAAGTTCTTGTTTGAATATTACATAGTCCATAACTATATTACATAGGGCCATGTTGTAACTAGTCCGATTCAGCTATAATAGCTGCAGGGTCATTCCATATGAGATTATAAGTTGAACAGAGATAAGAAACATCCCCTTCTGAAAAAACCTACAAAATAGTTGAAAACTTGGCCAGAGCTACTTCTGAGTATGGATATTAAAAAGGAACTATTAAGTCAACTTTAGTTTATGTTGACTTAAGCACTTATTCCTTTTTGCCACAAATTTATATAAATTGAACAAATGTGTACATATGATTTTTGAAAATATATTTTATTCATAATGAGATTTTTAATAGTTGTATGTATTTTTGACAAACATAATAATCAAATCATATTTATAACAATAAAGGTCTTAAAATTTGTAAACATTAAAAACCTCTTTTATTTCACAATTGAAATTCATAATAAAACATCCTAGCAAAATCAACTAGAAAAATATATATTTAAAAAAACGCACCGCTATGATTCAACTTAAATGCATCATATTTTTGTTTATTGTTATAATCTATAACTGTCAAAGACTTTGTTCCTCTGTCAAACTTTGATTTATTAGAAAAGAGAAATTTCAAAGGGAGATTCTGACTGCTATTCAACTATTTATTTATAGGCTCGTGTTTCAGGGTCACGAATGTATTATTGATTAATTTTAAACATTTTCTCCACTATTACAAATTAAATGAAGCTGAATGAATTATCATAAACCAGTTTGGTTTTGAATTGAAACTAAAACAACTTTAGTAACCACAAACATTAAAGGCTGTTGTTTAATTGAAAGTATGTACTACTACCGCTACTTTGCTCTAATTAAAGCGTTTGCAGTTATTTAATGTGTGTTTTTACGGATTATATATTTACGAATTATTTGATTATCAAAATAATAAAGTCTTTTATATTTATGCACGAGGATTCAATCGATTCTCCTCAGATCACTTTTGCCAAAATATCTTATTTCACTTACCGATAGCAGCAACACAAAATATAGACAACATCACAAACAATTTGGTAAAAGTTAACATTTTGTTCATCTTTAATACTCGTATCTTGTTATGTTTTTAATACTTTTGAGTTCTTTTTACGCCAACTTCTGCTTGAAAACTGCCGATCATAAGTGATGTAGAACGGTTCTTATACCGGCAAGTACGAGATAAACAAGTGATTTTAATTACTCGCAATAAAATATGAAAATGAATGGAGAGATGCTGCTTTACGTCTTTGCGTTATAGCAACTTCTACAAGCTGATATTGTTAGTTGTTATTAATTTTTTCTTAACTCTATTATTTTTCTATTGTTTTTTTTATTTGCCATTGATCTTCAAGAGTAATATGGAAATTAAAATTCTCTTTCTCACAAACGATACAAATTTTTGGTGTTGCCATTTTTATTTAATTAAATTGTCTTAAATTAAATCTCATTTTTGGATTTTAACCTTCAAAAATAATTTGTCTCTGTTTGCTAAGTCCAAAAATGGTATAAAATATTGGAAATCGATGTGATAGAAATTGTTGTAACTCTCAAACGGATCAATTAATTTTAATAAAATTTACAGTCATTATGAAATTTGATTGGATATTAAATTTTATCGGCTTAATAAAACTTGAAAATTATTTCAAAAACTAATTTTTTCTGCTACTAGTAATAAATAGTACGATCAATTAAACTGCTCAACTGTCTTTCACCAGGAAGGGGATGTTTACGGTACTCGATTTTCGGTTCTATTAAACACTTTACATTATCAGTACGAGTGACTTATCTACAGGTGAAGTTTAAATATGCATAAAAATTATTCAAATATGCATGCAAATATTCCTAAAAAAACTTTAAAATATACATAAAAATATGCAACCGAATATATTGAAAATATACGTTCAACATCAGTCGATGTTACTGTAAATGTTGTTTTTAATCTTGGTCAAGGTTGAAGAACAATATTTCGATTAAAAACTTTGTTAAGTTGTTCAATAAATATTTTGCAATTCCATGCAACTCATGAGCCAGACGCTTAACATGCAACATTTTTATGTAAATAATTTTTAATGATCGCATTATGGAGCTGTGTCACTTATTGTTAAAATGAGCTGGCAATTTGCGTAATATGCAAGTTATATCAAAAATGATATTTGAAATTAAGAATTCTTGAAAAGCGCTCTTATACTGCTCCAACTCTCTTCTTTTAATTTTGACAGTTGTTATTCCTTTATATGTGGGGTCCTTTTCGCAGGAAGTGCAGTAAAAAAATTCAAGAGTATGTACAAATTTTTAACCATGTTGGTCACAACACATACATATGTGTGTGTATGGATGTGTACGTGTAAAAAAAAATAATATAAAAAAAAAGTTGAGCTACCAATTTTTTTAAAATAAAATTACTTATGCACGTAATTTAGTATTTTGTTAACAATTTAGAACGAATACTAAATTTTTAAACTTTTTTTAAAAGAATATATCTAAATACATTCATATATGTTTTAATTTTTTTTTTGAGTTTCGAGGCAAATATCATTAGAAAATAAGCTACAACGGGTGCACTAAAATCCCGCTACAGAATAGCAACTGGAGAATTAAAAAAATGAAAGATGTAGCTTATGAGTGGGTTTTATGCCAAAGAAAATTTCATATTCCAGTAGGGAGTAACCAGATAATATCTAATCTAATTAAAACATTTGAATATGTTTTAGTTTATATAAAATGGGGAAAGAAACTCTAGTCCAACAGTACTAATTTTCCAACATTACGACTATTAGACATTTACTGTATTTCGCTGTCAAACATCATTTGACAGTTAGAGTCTGAGTTTGAATTCGAAGAAGACTCATATACCTTATTAACCGGCCTTTTTTCTGAACCAACTGATTTTATTTTATTATATTTTTAATAAATATATATTTTGAGTTAACTGCAATTTTTTATTGTGTTTTCATTTAAAAATGTTATAATCACCTTTTAAAAATAACATTTTTTAATATTGCCGGTTACCCTGGGAACGGAATTAAAATGTTCCAATTCCCGAGAATCAAAAAAAAAAATTGGAATTTGTAAAATATCTAAATCGATGTTCTTCTATTTTACATGCGCATATTTTCCTTCCTAAGACCATATTTGGGGCATGGAAGTCCGACCGCTGATCATTACTAACTCACCTTTCTTTTCTATTTCTGAAAATAAAATAAACTTTTTGAATAATTATTCATTTTGTTGTGTCTTGTTAATGTTTCTTTTATTAATTTTTTCATTGCTGTTTCAAGGCTCTAAAAATAGTTTACATGGTTCCACTAAAAATGTAGATATAATATAATTTATATATGTATGTATATAATATGTATATATGTATGTATGTATAAGTTCATGTTATATAATATAATTAAAATTATAATAATTATTCTTATTTTGTTTTATTATTTTTATCGTTACTTATAAATATAAATACTATAATAATTCGTAATTTCTTTTAAATTTATATTGTTTAATTTTGTTTTTTTATTATTAAAAATGTTTTATCATTGTTTCTATTTTGGGTTAAATATTTAAAATTTACTTGCTTGACTTGCTTTGCGTTTTTTATATTTTTATTATAATTAAAGAATTATGAATTTTTCTCATCATTATTATAAATTATAGATTTCGCAATTTCGTATATACATAATTGAGTTTCCAGATTTTTTGACTTTTTAAAAAACTATAACAATTGTATTGACTACAGCGGATATTGCAGCATCTTATAATTTCATGTCAGCCCAATAATTTTCATTCTTAACTATTTTTGAGTTTTAGTGAACAAGTTTGAATCTCAATTTTTGGCTGATCGAATTGTGACGTTGTCACCGAAGACTTTCAGTTATAGTATATTATTTCCCAAAGATGAGCAAGAACTCGGACATACGAGTATGTATGACATACGCAATAATAAATTGACGCAGAACTGACACTAATTCCTGTTGATTCCTGTTTTCAATTAGAGTTCTTTATGAATGTAAAAATTTAAATACTGTGAAATCAGGCAGCCTAGTTTGCAACAAATGCGAAACATTCTTTATCGAATACTAATTTCATGTCTCGGAAATCTATAATTTATCAAAAAACTTTTGAATGTGAACCGCGAAATGTTATCTTTCGAAAAAGATATTCGTCCGTGAGCGTTATAGCTAAAATAATCCTAGAGGTATTATGAATTATGAAAGTGAACTAGATGATCTTGTGTCCAAATTATTGTTACAAAACACAATATATTATGAAGATCGGATAAAATTGGTTTAACTTAGACAGTACAAGGGTCATCGAATTTATTTTACTGTTTTAATTCTATTTAAATGTCGTTAGTGAGTTGTATATTAGCAGATTTTTATTTCATATAATGGTGGCTCTCCTTCTGTTTGTCCGGTTGTTAATTGTATTGATTTATTTTTATCTTGTGTGTGCAAGCTTTAGCAACTCAGCAACAGAGGGGAAATGCTAATCTATTTTTTATTTCCGTTATTGCAACTTTTGATCAAAGTTTCTTTAAAATTAATAATGTATTAAAACAAATTGTGTTTGTGTGTTCTCTAGTTTATTTTTATTTGTTTTTATTTATTAAAATTTTTCCATTATGATGTTCGTAATTTATGGAATTAAAAATTAAATTGTTAGAATGTAGTTTATCCAGATATGCAGGTCTGTTCTGTGAATCTGAAAAATTCAAATCAAATGATTTCTAAAATTAATAACAGCCATATCAGTGTTTTGCAGATCGCACCCATTACAGCATTCGAGGATCGAATAAAATGCCAAACACGCAAATAATCAACAAAAAACCTGCAATAGTTTACAATTCCTTTTTGAAATCTTGCGATTTGAACTTTTAAGATCTACAGAAGAGTCCTAATTAATTCAAATTTATAATTCCCACATTATGGGTGTTCATTTAAAAGATTGAGAATGCCATTCGTACAACTGGATAAATTTGCGACACTTGTTTCATGAAGCCCCTTTTTCAATATAGATTTATTTGTTCAAGAATTTTTTTTGCTGAATAAAGAATATCTGCATGGAATCAACCATAGTTTTTGCATTTTACATTTTGCATTTTTTATTAGTAAACTATTGAAAAAAATATATATAACTTATATTATTTTTTTTGATATTGCTTATTTTATTATGTTTTTAAAGTCAAATAATAGAAGTCTGATCTTTCAAATACAAAATAAAAGAGTTTATGTGAAACATACGAGTCTAAGTTGCTTCTCAAAGTTAGAAGGATTCTCCAAAAAGATTTTCCAACATTTCTTGAAAGTTCATTTGCATGAGCGGAAAAATGATCAGTATGCGCATTTTGCGAGCCATACAACCGTTGACATAAAAGCTCTTTCTTATTAGAAAATATTTATTGAAACATATTTGATTTGTTTTAAATTATTAACATATTTTTTATTTATAAAATATAGTGAATAAATTTTGAAATATGTAAAATATATTTTTGTTTAGATAAAAACTATTATATTTGAAAATGACGAAATTCAGCTGGAAGTTAAATTATTAAAAATTTTGAAAGAGATATGAAAGGAAATTTTTACTACTTTCTTTTTACAAATCGAAAAAAGCAGCAAACGGTAAAGGACCTAAATTCGTTTACTATCAACATATTACTTTTAATTTATAGACTTGCCAAAGAAACTTTCTCGATTTGCTCAAAGAAATCTTAAGCAGTCAAAACGAATTATTAAAATTATGATAAGAAATAATTTTAAGCTGCTTTTTAAGCTTAAATTTTGTTTGATAATTCAGTTGCTAAACACGAATTTTAAAATGCAAAATGAATTTTAATTACAGAGTCTTATTTGTTTCATATCACAGTTTTCAACATCTATCATTGAAGTTTGTATCAAAACTTAAACTTTAATTGCTGTAAACTCAAATTTTGTTGCTTAAAATCATTAAATTGTACTAAAGCGTAAATTAATTTAATTGAAAATTGTTCCTTTTACGTATTTTTAATAACTCTATGGTTGCAGTTTTATATTTTGTCCTTGAAGAATGTTCACATAATCATTTTTTTATTAATATTTTTTATTTGTTTATATTGAAATTGTTCTGGTTCCACTTTAAATTGTTGTTGGTGTATCTCAACTGTTTTTGTTAAAAGCGTTAAATTTAACTACATTATTTAATTTTTTAAAATAATATAAACAATTATTTTAGCTAACAATCTTTTCCGACAGCAGCTAGAATAAGATTTTCTGAAATCCACTTGAAATAAAAAAAATGAGCGATCGACTTGTGCAGAATATTTTTATGAAATCACTTAATTATTCTGCTCAAGTAGACCGTCAGGGTTGTGGAGTTATTTTCCTTAATTTCAGCGAAATTAACTTTGAATTACAATGTCAATTTCAGGCTTATTTTGAATACTTTTTATGCAGAATGTATTTAAAAAATTGAAATTATTTCAATAGAATAAAAAGGTATAAAATATGTATGCATACATACATACATTTCTATACATACACGCATATGTGTCCATATGTGGACAAAGGATTCTAATTTCGGAGTGGAATTAAGAAGTTTTGGTGCAGTCTCAAAGGCAATAAATTGAGTTTTTTTATTAACTTGCTGAATTTATATGAAATATACAGCGTAAGTACAGTCAAAGCCGAAATTGAAGGAACTTCTAAGATCCTAAACTGAAACGCATATTTCTCTTACAAATATCGACATTAACTGAATTATAATATTCGTCAATCGCATAGTGGTTTAGATATTGTTCATTACAACAAACGTGAAAGCTTAACAGCACATTTTTTCTTTTCTTCAAGAAGAACAACGAAAAACATTTAAATTTCATATTTTCTGAACATTTTCTTAACATTATCATTGCAACTGGCACATGATTTTATTACAAACTATTTTCACATAATTTTTTCAAATCTTTTTTGAAATTAGTTGAAATAGTTGGGCAACATACCCTACGCATAAGCAGAGTTACATATAATATCAAAGGAACAGAAACATTTCATTCCTAATATCATTCAAATTTCGATAGCAAAAATTTTGTTTTGTTCTTTGTATTATAATATTCTGCTTTATTATAATTGAAGTCTTGGTGTTATCGAAAATAAAAACGCACCGAGAGCACTGACTAGAAAAATTTTAAAAACACTAAAAGCAGTGCTAAAAGCTCTGAGTTGACAACACCAGCTGTACGAGTAAGTGTAAAGTTTTCATTATGAATCTTATTTATCTTAATTATTTTTTTTAGCGTAAAGCTTGTTTTACAAATAATTTAGTTTTTATTATTTTAATCTTATTAAATAATTTGGATTTTGTTGTTGTTGTTATTGTAATATTTAATTTAAATTTTTTATTAAATAACTTTCTTAAGTCTTTTGCTGTTTATCTTTAATGTTTTTTTATTTAATCAAATATGATTTAATATACAATAATATATGTATAATATATTTAATTGTTTTGTTAATTAAAATTGTTTTTAATTGTTGGTGTCTTTTACTTGTTATTGAGTTTTCATTTTTAATAATTAAAACCTACTTGCATTTAAAGATAATTTATTAAAAACTACTGACTAGAATTCCGTTTAATTTTTGTTTTAAATTATATTTCTTTTATATAAAATTTTTAGACTTTTATATTTGAATTTTACAAATTATTACCGTATAATAAATATAAAAAAAAAACAAATTAATAAATACGAGTAACATGGATTTAATATCTTAACGTTTAAAATATTAAATCCTGACGAGAAGTTTCAGTATCAATAGCAATACAAATTATTTATATACAAACATTTTTATGTTTGTGGAAAAGTAGTAATCGACATGTGTAACTTCGCACTAAAGTGGAGCACGAAGTTCACACTCGTAAATCTTTTGAGAATTATTCTCTTGGATACTAGAGACACGATAATGGAGGAGACACTATTTAATTCTTTCCTTTAAAAATTGCCGGGAATCTATTTCTTATTGCTAAAGATACATGAAATACATTTTAAACTGAGTTTATTTTTACTAAAAGAATTCAAAGGACTGTCTATCGTATAGAATGTTAGTTATGTTTATATAAAATAAAATTCTTTATGCTTTTATATTTCTTTTGTTCTCTTCAAAATGTTGCTTAAAGAAATTTTATCTATTTAATATATATATATATTTTTTTGTAATTGAATTTGAAATGGAAGTATAGTAAAGGTACTAGTTATTTAAAAGTTTAATTGTTTTCTCAAATATTTGTGGTTTTTCATGAATTTCAATAAATTTAAGCAAAGAGTTTGAATATTATTGTATTTTTTTAGAAAAAAGCAAAGGATGGAGTCAAACTTATTAAAATATAATTTTCAAATAAGAAAAAGTTCTATTCGTAAATTATACTTGTACATAAAAACAGGGTCTTTTACTTTTAATTATATATTTTTTAGTTCGTAGCTTTCTTATTGATTTTTTTTAATGTAAGTATTTATTAGTATTAAGTTTATTTATTCTTTGTCGATTTTATTACAATTTAATGTTTTTTTTTCTTTTATTTTATTAATCACAAAATTGTTACCGCTACTCGCTCAATTCAATTTATTTTTATTTTTTAATCATAAATTTTTGGTTTATCAATAAAAGTATTTTGCTTTCATATTTTGACTTAAATTAAAAATCTAAAACTCTAATTATATTATGTTTATATATTTTTGGTAATTTTCTGCTTAAAAAATTTATTTTTCCTAATTGTTGCTTAAAACAATTAAAATTTAAATTTGATTATAAGTAAATATTTATATGTATGTATAATATTTTTTGTTAAATTTTATATCGTTGTCTTTGTTTTTGTTTTGTGTTTTGTAATTTAAGTTCGAAATATTTTTTTATTGTTTTTATTTTCAATCCAAACCATATTTTTATGTTTTGCTAAAAAATATAATAATTTTAAATTAATTGACAATTGCTTTAATAATTAAAAATAATTAATTTGCTTTCGGTTTTGTTTAATTAATAATATTCACATTTTTTTTAATTGCCAAAGGTTTCAAGAGAGTTCTTTTTTTGAAAGAAAAATTGCTTTTAGTTACAGTTTAATTGTTTTTATAAATAAAAATAATTTTTTTCTTTGCTTTTTTTTTTAAAGAATGCTGAATGAAATTTCATATTAAGAAACTATTTGGTTCGTGTGAAATCCTCCAATCAATTCAAACACCAATCAAATTATTTCAATAATTATTCTAAACTATCTCACAAGGTTAATTTTTTTTTAAATTGTGAATAAAATTTGAAAACCGAGGAGCGATCAACTGCTAGTCCCCTGGCGAAGTGAGTGCGCGTTAGCATTAAAATACCTTGACACGTATTCTAAATTTCGTAACTAGTGGCAACATTTGTGATAAATAAATTTTATTTAAATTATTAAATTTCTCATTCGAGATATTCTACCAATTCAATTTCAAAAAGCTTTATATGTTGGGGGTTGAGCTAGTCTATATACATACATTTTATTGGTGGTTATGCCAATTCATCAGTAGACCTTAAATCTTGAAGACATAATTTTTAAAAGATAACATTTAAATGCATTTCGACAGGCGTTTTACATAAAGTTTTTCAAAAGGTTTTCCGTAGACTACTTTCCATGACAACTTTATATTAATGATATTTCTTATTTAGATGTTAACTCCATGTAGCACGAATGTACGAACGTACGTATTTTGAAAAATTTAAAGCTTTTTCCGTAGTATATAAAAGAAATTAGTCTGACCAACCTAAAAGAAATAAATCTTAAAGTTAGTTTTTAAGATATTTCGTCTACAATACGTTCGTTGACCGATCTTTTGATTCGACGTGTTACCAAAGATTCTGGGAATGAATAGAATATTAAAATATTTATGAATTCTTACCACTCCATAAAAACAATATCTTTTTTATAAATGTTGAAAATCGTTGTTTTAAATTACAAACAACTTATTCCATGTATTTCTGTAATAAAAGACTTTTTCAAAAATGCTTCAGTAAGATGCACAACAATTATTCAAGTTCAAGCTCATAAATTTGAAAATGCTGGTAGAAAACTCTTCAGAACCAATTCTTAATACGAAATTACTTCAGACAATATTTAAAATTAATAAAATATGAAATATCGTATATTTCGGTCATATTTTAATTTTGGTTTAAATTTTGAAATATTATTTTGAAATTAAATATAAATTAATAGATTTGTGTTTAAATGGGTACTTTTATTTTTAATTGAAACATGTCTAGTATATTTTACTTTTACTTGCTCTTTTTTATTATTATTTAATTATGTTTTATTACACAATAAGTATTGTCATTTTGATATGTTCATTTTTTTTAAATATTTTTTTAATTGTATTTACTCTTTTGTCGCTAATTCAAAGATTTTAAATTTAGTTAAGTATTGTATGTATGTAATTGAAAGTTAATTAAATATTAAGTTTGTATTAAATTTTAAAGATTTACTCGTATTACTAAGTTGTTATGTACATATATGTAAGTATATATTAGATCGATTTGTTTAATTTAGTTTTAACACTGTTTCATTTCTATTTATATACTCTACTTATTTTTGTTTGGTTTTCTAAGTTTAACGTTATATAATTGTGTTGAAAAATTCTGATTGATTAAAGTAATAAGCCGAATTAAGTTCAAGAGTTTTAGTTTGGAGAAAAAGTATTGGAATTTGTTTCAAGTTCATTAACGATTTGATTTTTTTGTTTTCGTAATTGTTGTTATTGAGTATTAATTTCTACACTATTTATGGACGTTATATTTTACTATTTATTTCAATTTATCCTCTTTATAGTTTAGTATTTTCAACCAATGTGTTATATTTTTTTTTTTAATTTTCGAATCATTTATAATAACTTTCTTATTATGTTGTGGTTAAATTTGCTTAAATTTGTTTTTTCTTTTCATTGTTGTTAATATTTTGGACCCTATTTTTAATAATAATAAAAAAATTGTGTAATTGCGACTGATAAATGATCAATACTATTTCATATTTTTCTTTTCAATTAAATAAATTCTAAAATTAATATTTAAATATTTATTTGTGCATTACTAATATTATTAAAATTTTTTCTTGGTTTCTAAAATTTCATTCGTTAAAATTATTTTGAGCTGTTTTTGTTTTGCAGTTAAAAATTTAGATCTTTGCGAAATTATATTGAACTTGAAAAGTTTTGGAAACATTAAAGATTCATTGGTGAACTGTTCTATCTTTAAATGGAAACCCAAATTCTTACAATCGCAAATTATAAATAATAAAAATTTTAATTAGTATTTTGTATGGGATTTTACAAGAAAAAAAATAAATAAAAATCTTAATTTTTTTTAAATTCAAATCTTGAAAAATGTTTTTGTTAAATTTTTTCATATATAAAACAGTTGCTTTTAGTTTAGAATTCCAGCGAACTAACGTTCGTTCGACACACCCTCGAAGTAGCAGTTAATAAAAAACCGCTTCCTAAAAAATTTGCGTATGGACTTGCGTTTTTTTTCGGCGCAAGGACTTGATATAAAACTTCAAAATACTTGAAAATTTTAAATCAATAGACTATTCAGAAATATGTATACTCCGATGCATTAATTATTTATAAAAAAATGTGATTTTCAGTTGCATTTGGGAGAAACGAAGGAAAAAGAGCATAAAATAATGCATAAAGAATTTGTTCTCGATGTGCACCAGAGAACTGCATGAGTTGATTCACTTTCGCTCCCCACTCCACTGACTGTCATTAATCACTCTTGTTTTTTAAGTGCCTTTAGTAAAAATATATAAAAAATTCTTACTGTTGTTTGATTGTTTTGTTTAGTAATCAAATAATTCACAAAAGCACGTTGAGTAAATTAAGTCTTAAGATAATAAAACTATAATTTTCTTTTAAAATACATAAGTATGTAATTAATAATTTTCTCTTATTAAAATATATTATAAAATAAATCAGCTCCCTTAAAAATTTTCCATAAAACTATATTTGTCAGAAGGTTTTTTAAGAAGTTTTCAAAACAATCATACTGATTCATTGGATTTGTCAATCATATGAATAAACAGAAATTGCAAGCAGCGAGATGCATTTTTTAACAACAGTATCGTTGATATGAATCATGCATTAGGATCTTTCATTTTTTAGTGTTAAGTACTAGCGCAATACTCATTTTAGGAAGTGCAACATTATACCAGTTGATTCGCAATCATGAAGATCTCTGTTGTGCACCCCGCCCCCCAAAGAGTAATTTACTAGACTACCGAAGTCTTGAAGTTTTTGCAGATAAGCAGAGAAGGGAAATAAGATTTGGATTTTGCGTATTATTTTTATTACTTTTTTGGTCTTTATCCTAATCAATTCACAGTAAATCATGTTCTCCAAGTTTGATTTGAATGCAAAGAGTTTAAGATTTAAAGCAAATAATCATGTGTTCTCATACAAAAAATTTCATTTTTTTTGTTGCAAAAAAGCTTTTAAAAAATCAATCGATAACTGTTTTATTCAAAATTGAGTATTTTGATTTGATCTAAATTTAAATTTTTGTGTTTTAAATTTTCTGCTTTTAATCCATATTTTTTAATAGTTAAGTAAAATATATGTATATTTATATGTAATTATAATTTCTGGTTTTATTTTCTTATAAACATTTGATTTTAAATTTTATATTTATAAACTTTTTAATAATAATTTTGTATAAATAGAATTTCTACTTATGTTCCATAATATTCGTTGCATGGGATTTTTACTTTAAGTTGGTTTAAGCTATTTTCATTAGCTTTGGATTTTTTGTATTTAAATTCTAATTTTGTTTTTAATAAAAAAAGTTGATTTCTAATTTATTTATTGTAAATAAATGTTTATCTTTTTTATAAAATAAATAAAAAATTGCTTTGCATCATTAATATATTTTTTTAATTTTATATATATATATATTTTTTGAGAGGCCTAAAGCCAGTATTTGCTTTTTCCAGAAATATTTACATATAAAATGACAGTTTTTCGTCTTTATGTACGACCATCCGACTGGGCCTTTGTGGATTAAAGTTTCAACTTAAAAATACTTGCCATGCATATCTGAGAAAGTTTTGTGAAACATTTCAGGCAAAACTGAAATAAAATGTTGTTGTTCGAATTCAGTTTATAATCTCATGACGCTGAACACAAAAAGTAAAAAAGAGATTCTAATTTATAAAATAAAATATAAAATTTTAAATTGAGATCATCGAATTAAAAAAAAAATTTGCATAAAACAATTTAAATAAAATTAAAGGATTTAAAAAGTTGAAATATTTTCGTACCTCAAACAGCGAAAATTTTCTCAATCCCTCCAGACCCATTTACAATCTTAACAGGATTTAACAAAGCGGTTTCTATTTGTTTAATTGATATTCTTGTAGGGTTTAAGTATCATTATGTTATTTTTTCTAATTGTAATAGACATACTGCGTTACTTTTAATTATTTTACTCACGTAATATTACAATGAGACCTCTTTAGGCTACAATAATGTCTTCATCATTTTCATCTGTCGAGTCCATAGAATCTACGCTGCCACTCAAACTACCATGAATTCTATTATAAGTTTCAGATTCCTCCATGACATCATTGTCTTCTTCATCCTGCTGGTTGGTCTCTTTGATGCAGGCCGATTCTAAATGTTTGTTAAGATATGATTTTAAGGCAAAAGATTTGTGACAACGTTTACATTCGAAATTTTTGTCAACCGAATGGGTCATCATGTGAGCACGTAAATTGGATCGGTCAGCAAAGGCTTTGCCACAATGAACACAAGCATATGGTTTCTCGCCTGTATGCGAACGCAAGTGACCCTGTAGCAGCCAAGGCCTTGAAAAGAGTTTACCGCATATATCGCAGCTGTGGGAGAGTTTATGCGTCAGCAAATGCATAGCTAAAGCAGGCATTGAGACATAAGCTTTACCACAAGTATTGCATTTTTTAGCTGACTGGGAATCGAGAGACCTGTGGGTTTGTTTGTGCCGTGATAGATTACTGGAGGTGGCATATTGCTTGCCACATTCAGAACATTTGTAGCAACCACGTTTCGGTTTCTTCGTTGTCTCCAATTTACCAATTGGTTCTCCTTTCTTTTTGCATGCCTTTGTGCGACCATCAACTATGTTAAGAGAGATTTTTTGATCGCTTCGAGCGGTTTCATCTGGGAAATCGGTGCTCCAGATTTGCAATGATTGATGAGAATTTGAATGGCCGGATTCCGATGAGGAAGACATATCAATATCAATATCCGACGAATGGTCGGAATTGGGCGGTGTCAAGGGTGAACAATTGTTGGAATTACTCACCCCATTATGATGATGGTGAAGATGAAGATGAGGGTGATGTCCATTGAGGTGTATTTGATGCTGCTGCGAGTCGTATGAACTAATATAACGAATTTTCGAACTACTATTATTATTATTATTATTGTGACCTTGATCTGTGTCAATATAAACATTTAAATTATCGGGTTGTATAATACCGGAACAGTGAATGGAGTGTTGTTGCTGCTGCTGTGATCTGGAAGAACTTGATATCTCTTGCATATGACCGTAGTGTTTACTATGCGTGCGATTCGGAGAGGATACCGTAGACGTTGAGGTCGACGGCATGGAAATACCATTTGAATCTTGATGCATTATTGTTACAATACAAGGCGGTGTTAGAGGTGGCAAGCTTTGCGACAACGATAATAAATCATGAGCTGCTTCCGTTTCCTCAATGCTTCGCTCTCGACAGACTTGTGCTGCTATTGTGTTCGAGTTTTCAAGTTTTATAACTGTTTTGTGGTTCCCGTTTTGAGCTCGTTGAGAATTTGAATTCAAGCCACCTGCAGGTGGTGCATAAAATATTACTTTACCATCTTCGGTTGGACTTCGTCCAGAGTATTTTGCATTTCCCTTTGGCATTTTAACATTGTTGTCTTGGTCCATATTTGCATCTACAAAAAAGATATGAAAACTTTTTATCAATATCTTGAGAATAATAATACATAATAATATTTTTTTTATTACGATTGCATTTTTCTAATACGAGTATGTTAAGGATTTTCTATTAAACTGACAATATAATCTTGTCTTTATGAATAACTCTTATATCACACAATATTTGTTATTGGTTAAGACTCTGTTTTCAATAAATATACAATAAAAACAACATTATGAGATTTCATTGCAAGAAACTTTGTCTAATTTTGTTTTTTGTACAACTGGTCTGTTTAATCCTCTTCATTTCACTCGTTAAGTACGTTTCAGTGGACACTAAGATATTTAGATATTAATGAACAAATAGCCCAAAACTTTTAACATATATTATATATTATACATAAAAGTTTTTGCAACTAATAAGACGAAAGAAAAAAAATACAGTGGTACATAAAAAATATGAAAGCACGTTATTTATGCTGAGCAATAAAATCATTATTTGTATTTATTTAGACTTTATTGAAGAAGAAAGAAACTACACACACACACACACACACGCATATTACTCTTTATTTTCTTAATTAATTTTAAAAGATTCCTTGGAAAACTCGACTGTATAAATAATCGCACAAGTAAAAGTATCCCAAAAGAGAGAAATGAGCAAACATGTAAAAATTTATATAAACAAATTTGCAATTTTTGCTGGAAAATTTTCAGAAGTTTTTTCAATGAGAAGCAAACAAGACTCTTTTTTAGAGTCCTTGCAAATATTCTGGACTAGAAAATGAATCATATTTGACTTTATATGCTTGTTTCTCAAAATAATTAATAAATAAAAATATTATCTTATATACAGGGCGGGAAAGCCATCCATGTGAAAGTAAGACCTTGAAAATCCCAAATGCCAAGATCTTCAGTCTCAAAAATTAAGACAACGAGGAAAGAAAAATTATTTGTTAGTATTCATTATATGAATCATTCATATTTTATAAATTTAAAAGAAAATTTAGCAACACAAGTTTTTGGTAACTCGGGGCCAATTGTGGATATTGCCCATATTCAAAATATTATTAAGTGAAATTTATTTGCCAGAATAGTTAGTATTAATGATTTTTGTTCCCATATTAGTATTTCTAATTTTATGGAAGCTAATCAATGAATAATCATTAACCGATTTCCATTTAATTTATTAACAATATATTTAAAATATCTATAAGAAAAGCCGTATTCCGAGGTGACAACTTAACCAATTTCTAGTCAAAATGAAATCGTAAATCGAAAATCGCATTTATCTTTATCTCAAAAATTGCAGCTTTCACATTAGTTATATATTGGATGAAATTTGTATGGAATTTGCCATTTTCCATTCACATAGTCGAATGCGAAAATGTAGATAGCAGATACGTCAGCGCTTTATTGTAGAATTACACACCGAAGCCCAAGAGAAAAAATGTATTCAAGATCTTTAAAAAAAATTATTTTTCTTTCATAATTTTAATCAAAATGAAAAGGAGAAGAATAATGTAATTTTATCTCCATCTGAATTAAATGCATTCTATTTAACTATTTTATGTGCCAACAGAAGACAATCACGTGTGTAGTGAACACACAATTATAATTTTATAAAATAAAATTGTATTAAATCTTTATTTTATAGTTTTATTTGATGTCATTTTGAATGCTTTTTGTTGGCAATTTTAATGCAATTTCAAGCCTGATCGGTCGAACGAAAAGACACAAAATTCCGAGCTAAGCGATTGTTTTTGATTATAATTTCTTAATATGTATAAGTTGTAGAAATCAACACAAATTCCTATTAACGTTAATATGGTTCATCAAAAAAAAAGATCAGCCTTTTATGAATTTTCTTTTCAATTACATTTTCAGAGACTAAATCTCAAAATAAAGGATAAAGTAGCATAAATAGAAAAAATTAATTATTAAATTCGATTCTCTCAAAAATTATAGATTCTTGACCTTTGAATATGATCATATCAGTGCATTCTAACTTTTTCACTTCACTGTTGTGCTAATAATCGTCAAAATCATTCATATAAAACTAATAATTTTACTATTTATGAGCAGTTGAGAGGCAGTAAGGATGTGGTGAAATTACAAACTTGATTTTCGTGTAAACAGTTTTAGGACATAATATTTAATAATACTGGTAAATATCGAAAAATTAATCACAGTCAATGGCTAACAACAAAAATAAACTCTGGCTACAAAAAGATTAATACGACTGAATACACATACGCCCCTGAGGGTTCCATTAGAAAACACTGGTAATCTCATACAAAACAAGTTGATAAAGTTATAGAAAAAAAAACTTATTTATATTCATTTGTTTTGATATTTTTTATTACAAGCACAAATTGAATGTGTATTCCATTCAAAGAATAAATAAAAGTTATGAAAGAATATTTTCCTTTTGCAGGTTCTCCATATCGTTAGCGTAAATACAAAAGTATGTAACAACACTTTTTTTTGGACAATTTGAAAATTTTCAGGACACGATAACGTTGTTTTTTATGGCATAAATGAAAACTCGAACATGTACGTCATCGCAACTAATGACGGCCTCTTTTCTAAAAAAATGCAAAACTTTTCTCCCTTTTTATTGAAAATTTGCAATATAATGATTTTTTGAAATAGTGAGTTTATTATAAATTATTGTATCATCACATACGAGGCAAAATTTTTGTCTTAAGAAAACTTTGAATAGGAATTCTTTGATAAAAAGTAAAAGAAATGTTAAATATTTTTAGAAAAGAAAACGACATAAGATTTCATTTCCGGGAAGCGAAGACAAAAAAATTTAAAATTCTTATGTCACATTACTTGTGTTTGAGCTCTCGTGTAATGACCTTACTAATTTTTATGTGTCTTTAGTAGATGTGGGAATCGGTCGTAAAGTATATTTCATATTTGTTTTCTAGGGGTCTGTGGGCGGAGTGCCGTTGCAAAATCAAATTTTAGTATTTTTTTACATTTCTCAACGGATTTAGTATAATACACGTAATCTTGGCAAGAGCATAGAATACTTTTTGATGAGCCACTCCGACTTTTACGCACATTTCTTCTATATGTAAAACACCTTCTTACGCCAATTCGTTCTGTATAAAATTTTCTATCTTATATAAGGATTCCCTTTAAACTTGACCTCTTACCCTCGAGAATTGATAAGTACAAGTTTAATTGGTCCCTCCACCTTCTATGGCTGCTTTTACGCCCACTATTGTCAAAATATTTCAAAGTCCTAAATCTATGGTTTATTTGCGTGTTCAGTATACAAAACTATATCTTTCAACGGATTTAACAGAAATTTGAAATACATAATGTAAACTACCTGGGAAAGGCTGTAAATTACATTTTAATGGACCATGCAGACTTCTACGCCCACTTTTTCTCAAGCACCTGAGATTCCTATTTACCATAATTCATCAAAAGAAAGATCTCTTAACCTGGAAAAACAACCGAAATGTTCACTTAAAGGAAGTTATATGGCTGTTATATTTGCTGTTTTTCTTATTGGCAATTGCAATTTTCAATAAATTCACTTTTTGAAAACAAAATTACATTGAATCCTTTCAGAAGCAGGCACACGTGGGCCTAATTTATTCTTCCGCTTAATTAATTGCAAGATATAGAAGATTTGAATCTAATTATTGAGATATTGTTTGCAAAGTGATTGTACACCGTATTTATTTGCTACTTCTTCGTGTTATCTAATTTTGTTTAAACTTTAATGACAACATGCATATGAATGCATTACTTTGATAAGATACAAATTAACTGCAAAAAGAGCGCTTTAAATGTGCTAAGGTTAATGACAATTTAATAATTTTTGCACTAAAATACTTTTTGTTCAATTTAGTGGAAATTCAAAAGTAAAGCACATCGCCCAAATCTGATTGAAAGAACAAAAAATTATGCAATTCTATTTATAGTTTTTTTCTACTTCTGCATATTTTACGAATGAAATACTTTTTATCTCTTATAAATTATTTAAACAGATTCGAAAAAGAAATATAGAAAATTGTAATATGTGTTCCGGTCACCCTCGCATACTACGAGTTCAATGAAACCCTTTTCTAGACATTAATGAAAAAAGAGTTTGAATATATTCTTAGTTACTCACTTTTACAATTGAGCTAGCGATATCTAATGCAAAATATGATTTAACTTATTTTTCAGTAATCTATGAATGCAACTCACCTTTAACTTGACCAACAATTTTGGTCAAGTAAATATTTTTTTATATGAAAATTGTGAGATTCGTACGTTTTGTTAGAAGAACAAACTTGTCTTGAAATGCTTATGAATGTGAGTGACAGTGTGTCATACGTGTATTTTTTTAATATATTTTCTGCGTATAATCAGTTGACCTTTCGTAGGTAGTAATATTGAGATACATATGGCGATAAAATTAGTTCAAGTACGTGCATATATTTTGTACAGCCACATGTATTGTCAACAAACCAATTGAGATTAAAAACCACAAGAAGATTGCACTTGTAAAAAATTCTGTGCCCACAGAGTCTACACAATAGTCGACAATTGTGGTGACTTACAGATACTTGAACTCAGACTTTCTACAGGATAGTTTGCCCACTAATACATTTAGGTCTTAATAAATGTGTTTTGTTTATTTGTGTATTAAATTCTATAACATAGTTACAAATTACATCGCTGGGATCCATTTGTATTTGCCGAGAATAGTAAAGATTCTCACCTACTGTAGTGCAACAGACTAAAGTCTTTGACGAGAACCGAACAAACGATTCCAGGAACGTAATAAATTTATTTTAGTTGGGTCAGTATGATCATTATATTTATATATGGAAGTTGAAATAGAATTTCCATTCCATTCCACTTGATTCCTTTTCTTTTAACATCTCTATTATATTCACACATCCGAGTATGTTGGTTGGATTTAAATATTACATTTTCATAATTTGTGCATATATCCTTTTTTCTTTTTCTTCTTAATCGTACTTAAATCCGTCGGTTTATTTAACAAACAATTTCATTTTTTTCTCAATCAAATTATGTTTTAATAATATGTTAAGTAATATTTACAGTCATGTTCATATGCAGATAATCTCAAAATCAAATACATATTATAAATATTTGTCTTGTTTGGCATTTAATGGCAAAAAGTTATTATTCTATTAGGATAAAATATCAATAAGTTTTTCTTCAGAAAAGTTTAGTGTGCATGTTTTCAAGCATGTGCTTCTTATAAAGGAAGAAATCAAGATAAATTAGAGGAACGTACATTTTCTAAATGCATATTTAATGCACAGCACAGACACACAACTGCAGTAAAAATACGTATGAGTGATATTTTAAAATAATTATAGCGTATACATCAGGGTGTCCTATAAATTATAAAAAACTTGATGGACATCGGGGCGTATGAGCTATAAAATTACTCATATGAATATACCATACATGCATACATACTTATGTTTTAGGGCGATCGATTACACAGTGTGACAAAAAAACCTGGGATGTGATATTATTTTTCTAGTAGCTGCTGTCGAGTAGATCAAGATTCTGTATTTGAAATTTCCGGGACACCCCCAAAATCTGGTGTTTCAGGTAAAAAACCGGGTTTTCGTACCTCTATGCACTTATAGGTCTGTACCTTAGTTGAATATTATCCGATTTACTACTACTACTACTACTAGAAAAGTAATATCACATCCCAGGTTTTTTTTGTCACACTGTGTTAATGGATTAATAAAATTTGTATAAAATGTTTAAAATTTTATTTTCATGAAAAGTTAAATAACTCAGTCAATAACTTATCTATTTTTAAACCCAAATATGCGTTGTAATCGTAAATAAACGTACTTTTTGAATAAATTCAACAGTATTATAGTTTCATAATAAAATAATGTATAAAAACGTCACCAAAGTTGAAAATTTTTTTAAATATCTACAAAATTTGTGTTTGCTCGACAATAACACCCAAATTTCTCAAATTTTCTTAGATAAATTATATGTCATTCGAAAGATCTCAGATTGAAAATCAGATCATTATCAACAAAATTACAGGCTTATAAGTGCGCAAAGGTACAAAAACCGGTTTTTTAACCGTAAATCCGGATTTTGGAGGTGTCCGGCATATTTCACTATTGGAATCTAGTTTTACTCGACAAGCCCTACAAGAAAAATAATATCCGGTCCCAGGTTTTTCTACTTCATTCAATTTTGTAACACTGTGTTATTCGACATTTTCCAGAAACCGGTTTTCGGATATTTAGAATATTTAAAATTTTTAAAAACCTGGATACGGTTTCTAAAACTCAGGAAAAGCCGGTCAACCGGTTTTTTTTCTCAAGAAAAGTTTTGATTTTTCTTTGCTTTATTAAAAAAGAGTTAACACTTCATGCACATACTATAAAATAATATAAAAATTAAAGGTTACGCATAAAGTTTAGCTTCATATCGTTCATATGATAGAATTTTTGATTGATTATGGTTCTTCAAACTACTTGTTCACGGAAAATTTTAGACTCCTACGATCAAAAACAGACCCTTTCTTACAGAAATCCCTTTATTTCATTTATGAAAGTGGAGTTAAACAAATTTTCGCTTTTGGTGAATTTTCCAGTTCTGAAATATAGTATTAAAGTATTCAAACCTTTTAGGTGAAGTTCATTTATTTGTTTTTGGTCTGCAATAGATGTCTAACTCTATATAAAATATGAAGCAAAATATCAACAAAACGAAATACATTATTCTAATATGAACTTTGATATCCAATACACGCAAGAAAGCTAATTTAATTTGTTACTAGAACTTTTACATTGAAAAAAAATTACTTGGATAATCAACAGAAAACGTTCGTCTCAGTTTTAATATAGTAAAAATAAATTTTATTTGAAAAATACACAAATTGAAAAGTATTCGATTGAGCCGGTTTTTAATTGTAAAAAACCGGACTATTCGACATTCGAAAAATCAACATTTTGAAAAAACCGACAACCGTATTGTAGAAAATTCGGTTTTAAAAGCCGGTTGAAAAACCAAGTCGATCACCCTAGTATGTATGTTTGTATGTATTATGTTGTTAGGAATAATTTCCATATGTGTTTTCCTTAAAAATCCTTTCTTAATAAAATATTAAATTAATTTAATAAAAAATTTAATTAATTTCCAATTGGACACTATTTTAAGTTTATGGAGGAACAATACTTAAAAAGGCGCTCGCCTTCAAAGTTCAATATGCATATTGAAGGAGTATTTTTAGAAGATCATTACAGACATCATTTTGCAGTGAAAAACAACAGAAAATTTTCAAAAATTCAATAGGATGTTTTCTTTCATTTGCTGTTTATTTCAACATCATCTGTCTTAAATAAGTATATACTTTAAAATTGATTTTGTACTCTTTAACGGATGACCTTAATTTGAAATTAAATTGAATAAAATAAATTCATGTCTTGTCGAATATTTTAATCTTAACTAAAGAGAAACATAGATTTCATTATTATAAATTAGTAGACACTTTTTCGTCTTTTGGATATTAAATCCGATAAGTAATGAGAGAAAAAACTATGTAAATTTAAATTCAGGACTAAAGTAAAGCAACAGAACAGACACAAAGAGCGTAAATGCACACGAAAACCATAATCTATTGTTTGTGTTTTGTAATATTTAAGTCTTTGCAGTCAAACAGGAAAATGCATATGAATGGAAATGTGAGTTTGAATATGTATGTTTGTATGTATGTGTGGTTAATATCCCAGGAGACGCAAGTTTGTTATTCATTTGATATCAAACGCTTTCAAGTCATATCATCGCATTTCAAGCGCGTAGCTTGCGGGCAAACTCACTGATGAATGGATTGAGAATAATTATGGAAACAGGGGTAGAAGCCCCGGCAAAAGTTTTCTTAAAATGAAAAATGTATTGATGTCCAGCTTGTTCTCAAACATTATTCTCTAATATTGTTCAAATGTAATTGTAGTTTCTTTTTATCACATCTCTATTAGATTGAGGATACATGCATCGGATTTTTATTTTTAATTTAATGTTCTTATATTTTAATATTATTAAACTTTCGATTTATTTATATAAAATTAGAATAATTGTTTTGGTTTTTGGTTTTAGACTATTTGCAGACCTTTAATTAAAATTAAAAAATTTACATTAATTTAAGCAGTTTTCTTGACCAAACTTTGTTTATATTTTTTTAGACTTTTCCGCCCAATCGTGGATAATAATTCTGACACCACCATCTATGTTGGTGCCCGATAATTACCCATCTGTAAGAAGCATAGCTGAATGCTGCCTCAGAGAGACATCGGGTTGCACCGATCTCCACCTAAGCTCTGAGTGTCAAAGATACTCGAAATGATATGGGGAGCCATTGGCGCCATTCAAAACCAATAGCTACTACATTCTGTTGTCAATTTGGTATGCCTGCAAGCGGGCGTATGTTATTGCATCAAGGGGCTCGCTATATATAGATGTGTTCGGATATTCTTCGTGCCTCTCTGGTAGGCCTAGCTAGCAGTCCTAGTACCAGGCTAGGATGCTTTAGTCCGATCCGCTATTCATTAGAAGCTTAAATGATTAATGAAACCGTAATGAATGAAGATAATGAAATACAACCGGATAACTTCACGACCTTTGGAATGAAAACCCGGACACGAATATGGACAGGAGTATGGAATATAAGAATGCTTTTACACCCATCCCGATTGGAACAACTCTATAAGGAGTTCAAAAATTTAAAAACCGGCACTACTTGGCATTAGCGAGTTGCGTTGGTCTGATACTGGATAACACATTACCGGTGATGTTGTAACCCTGCTGTACTCTGAAAGAAGGGCTGACGTAGTTAGTGCAAGTGGTGTAGGGTTTTTACTCTCGAAGGAAACTCGTCGAGCACTTGTAAGTATAATAACTGCCACATTTAACACCAGATTTAGAAGACTAACATGCGTTTAGTGCTACGGTCCCACTGAAACATCGGAAAGATAAATAAAGGATCCATTCTATAGGCAACTTGAAAGGGTTTTAGCTACTGTTAATCGCGGGGATATACTAATAATGGTCATGGGCAATTTCAATGCGCAAGTTGGTGCCGAAAATTCCAGTATGGAAAGTGCGATGAAAATGGCGAACTATTTACTGAAATGTGTATTACGAATTCTCTCGCCATTGGTGGCGCACTATTTCCTCACAAGAGAATTCACAAGGTTACTTGGATTTCATCTGACCATGTGACCGCAAACCAAATTGATCACAGCATCTTCAGCCGGAAATGGCGGAGGTCTCTTTCAGACGTACGTAATAAAAGAGGGGCCGATTTTGCTAGTGATCACCACTTAGTAATTGCCACACTCCGAATGAAAGTCGCGGCCATAAAGAAGAACAAAACATCGCCAAGGGTCAAATTCGACATAAATAAACTGAAGGATCACCGGGACCGGTTGATAAAAAGTAATTTGATGGTAAAATTATTTGAAGTTTTGACAATAATTGGTAAAAGCACTATTTGTTATTCATTCGTTCGTAAATTAATCTTGAATTCAAATTTTAATCGTGAACGTTTGTCCAGGGTTTAAAAAATATAATTATATTCATTGCAAGCGTTTCCCCTTTTGTTTGTTGGGAATTCGCTAACATTGTGTGTGAGTGTGTGTGTGTGTATGTGTATGTACCTGGTCGTCCAAATAGAAGTATATTTTTAAATTATAATTTAATTTTAACACTGATAGCCTGAAATGTTGTCTATGAGTCAGTATCATACCTCCGCGGATCAAAATATTGGCGAATTTGTTCGAAAAATCATCTTTTCTGAGAAAGAGCGTTTTCATCGTTTTCTATGAATAATTCGAATATTTTTTAATTCTAATTCTAAAATTGAGTTGAGTTCATTTTATTTATTTTTTAATATGATACTTGTATTTGGACGACCAGGTGTAATGAGTGGTTTCCATTATTGTTTGTTCAGTCCTACTTAAACGTTACATACCAACAATTTAATATTTTAAAAGATTTAATTTGAATAATTAGATTAATTTAATATTTAATTTATTCTATTGAAATTCTCTTAAACAGCAACAAAATGTCTTTCTGTCTGTCTACCCGCCCCATTATTGTGGAGCCATTGAATGCAATTGAAATTATTTTCATTTAATTTTGATAAATTACTATTTACCTGTTTCATTCTTCTGGTTTTAATAATTCAAATAATAATAAAAAAATGTAAAATGGAATAAAATACAAATTCTCTACGATTTTTGTCTGCACATATTTCATGTTTTGGTGTGAATTTGGAGTCTCAAATACAGTATTAACAAAATTCAAATAAAAAAGAAATTATACCAAAAAATTAAATTAAATAACACATTTTCTTTTTGGATTGTCTGTTTGTTATCAGAAAGTGCAAAAAGCTGCAAAATTGTAAAAAACTTTATTAAGATTTTCCAAGATTTCTCAAACCAACAAAATTATGAAAAACCAACAAAAGGTTTCTAATGGTAGATATGTGCTGTTACCATTTGAAAATGTCTCTGTGTGCCAAGTGCGGGCTTGCTGCCCGCTGTCAGTGTTTTTTTCCTTCTTTTTTTTAGCAAATAAGTTGTTGCTATTTTCGTATCGTTCATTGTTCATTCTTCCTATTTTCAATTACGATTGCTGTTGCTTTTCTGGCACGCTAGATCTTTATCAATTATATTTATTCCAGCCGTCGTTGTTTCTTCATTCAGTTTAACAGTAAAAAAATAAATATGAACTCGAAAGGCAAAACGAATGTAGAAGATCCTGCTAAGTAATAAATGTCAGTCCCCAATATATCTGAAATAATTTTTCATATGCGAAATAGTAAATATTATACAATATCTAGCCCGGCGACTTTATTTTGTGCAAACTAAACTATGGAACTAAGAAATATTATTACCGAAGAAATTTTCACTTCGTCAATGTGCGCTTTTACTGGTATTTTTTTTTAAAGATCAGCAGCGGGTACAATTTTTGACAGCAAATTTAAGAACTTAGAAAAATCACAATCATGTTAAGTGGGCACAACAAAAATTGTAAATACACTCAAGAGGACTATGAATTTAATTTTGAAATAATTATTGCATTTATTAGGAGAACGACAGGTTCAGCGAACACATTCCCCATTGTGCAAAAGATTGTTTCTTGCAGTTACTAAAAACTTATTGGTTTTGTTTCCTAAGCAAAGTTTCTTTCTTCATTATTTCTTATAAGAGCTGAAGGTGAAAACCTGTATTTGGTTTTACTGTTTTTCAAATGTAGAGTGTGTGAACTAAAAAATCATTCCACCACGTTTATTCCGCACCCCAGCATCTATTTGATTAAACTCGATTTTTTGCTGCCTCTTAATGACATTCAAATTCAATAAATTGTTGAAACTTTTGTCTGCATGTATTAATTTTTATATACAATTTACAAGAAGAAAGTAAAAAATAATACATTAATATTTAAATAGACAATAAACGCAACAGTTTGTTAAAAAGCTTTTGAAGGAAATATTGCAGAATTTATTTTAAAATATTTCTATACTCAAGCGAAATTAATAGCTGTAAACTTTTTAGTCATTTCTTGTAGCTGAAAGTTTTTAAATAGTCATTTGTTAGGATTTTGTGTTGGTCATATTTTACATTTATGCCTTTAAGCTTTTTCTAATAACAATATTTCTTTTTATAATCGCCAAAACTTCCACTGCCACAGTTATCCTTAAAGTCAGAAAATAAAATGGAAAAAATAAAAGTGTCATCCATACAAAATAATATTTATTATTTGTTTGCATATATGTGAGAGTTTTGCCTCTTCCAATTAAATGTCCTATCGCTTCTAATTTTTTTTCTAATAGCATACATGGTTTTTATTACACATTTGCAGTTGTAAATTTAATATTTTGTTCGAAAATCCTTTTCAAGTCATTTAAAAGTACCAAAAACTGTTCAGAGTTAAGATCTGACTTAAGCTGTAGTTAAAAATTTTAAATACATGTTGAGATTAAAATTTTAATATTTTGCTTAAACTCCGTATTTAATTTAAACTTACAGCGGCAACGGATTGGTGAAATGCTTTGCAATGCTACTGTTTAGCTTCATCTACAATAATAGTTGGAAAGTAATTAAGTCTGAGTATAATTTTAGTGTAAATGTTTAAATGACTTTATGACAGAAAATTGTTACAGAAAAAAAATTCAATTTCCATAAAGTTAATTTATGCCAGTTTTATTATGATCCTTTTGTATCATTTAGCTTTATTTCTTTGGCTTTTACGGCTGAATTCTGCTGCAAACTGGTTATTATTAAGAATAAATTGAACTCTATTAGAAATAAATTCATATTTAAGTTTCTTCAGATCTGCTCTTGAAGCTGGAATACTTTTGTTCGTTTGTAGAGACAGAGCAATTATTGACATTAAATTTAATTGCTTTTTATTTAAAATGCATCATTAAATGCAATCAAACTCAACTATGAACTTTATTTCTAAAGCCAATTTAGTTTTAGATACATTAATCGAACGTTATTTTTTCCCCAAAAAGGACCATTATATTTAAGTGACTACGCAAACTCGATGTCCACTTATTTTTATATTGAAATTTAAATTAAGCAAATCAGTGATAAAATATTTAACATAATTGAAGTTGTTTCAGTTTATAATGGATTCTTACAGTCGTATTCATAACAAAAAATTATATATTGAACTAATTAAGTTCATAACTCATTATGTTGGATTTCATTCGAAATACTTTTATATCCACTGTCTAAAGGCCGAGGCACATAGAATCCGTCGTACGTTATACGTTGCTTTTTTCAACTGACATTAAAGTATCGGCGGAGGAGGTTGATACAATGAGTACTTTGCTGTCGGACATGAAATCAACTTCATTTGATTAAAATACACTTTTTCAATGGAATTCGAGGATATTCTTGAGTTTCTTTTAATTGTAAATTTTGTTTAATTCTATTTAATTTAGTTTTGTCACCACACAACACAAAAAGCTAAATAAAAGCGAAGCATAAAATAACTGATAATTGTCAAACTGCTCAACGTACGTTAGAAGTTAAAATTTGCCCAACTTTAGTACTTTGCGTTGACGTAGACGTACCGAATGTGACAAAGCTCATATGAAAACCTGTATTTCAACTTAGTTGTCAGTTGAAAAAAGTAACGTATAACGTACGACGGATTCTATGTGTCCCGAGATTAAGAAAAGTGTGTGAAAATCAAATTTGTTTCAGGAGTTTGTGTTTGTTTTTATTGCGACCTTTTGTTTTTTCTTGAGTTCTTGTGTTATTTGTTATGAATAAACTATTGGATATGCAGTGAACATCTTTAAATATTAAATATTTTGAAGTCACAAAAGTTTTTAAACAAAAATGCTCGAGGTGTTCGAAAATATGAATTCATTATTTATTTTCAATTATTAGGATATTACTTTAGCATTGTGATTCCGGATCGGCTGGAAAGATTTAGATTTAGTTTCTCTTTGAAGGTGAATTAATTATTAATGTTCTCAGCTTTGATTCTGGGAAATGTATAACCTGGAGTTATTTGAAAAATTTTAATTTTATGTGTATTACATGCGTTTTATCACTTTGGAGGTGGTTGTAAATAAATTAAAGTCTTTTATTTGTACAAAACTTTTGAAGAAAACGAAAAAGAAAATTACTATTATTTCATGATATACAAGTTCTCACATGACTTGAAATTTCTCTAGTTTGCCACCCCATGTTCCCTTTTATTATAACCAGCTCCACCTTAAAAATTGTGAAATACACATGAGCACTGATTATGTCATCTCCAACTTTTTTTGTGTGAAAAAGTTCGAACTTTAACGTTCTTTCTTAATGATTTTAGAGCACAATTTTGTACAATTTCTTTAAAATGCGAGGCACTACTCAGTTTCCATTCCCAGTTCATAATGCAAACACGTTATTTCCACCTTAAAATACTAATAATGTTCGTGTAAATAATTTCCATATAAAATTAAAAATAAAGGCAGTAAAAAACAGCTTTGGAGAGTTAATAGTATTTGCATAGCCGGCCTTTGCCTTGACTTAAGTATAAAAATATATAAATCGCAATAAGATGCATGGACAGGTAGATCCGAAAGTAAGTCCCATCAATTAAAGCAAACATATTTCAAATTGGTTCTCCGGTTTAAAAATGCATAAAATTTAATAAATAAATTCATTAATATAAATGCCCAGTATGAGAAATTTTTCACGCTTTTATAACAACTAAGGTTGTAATATAATTTTTTGAAATAAATATGTACATAGATATAGAAATGTAACATAAAATGTTTGCTAGGTTATCTGATTTACACACTTGTAGTCTCCACCTGTAAACTTTAACTTTTCACAAAAATAGCCACACAATTGTAACATGCAACAAGCTTTTCTTTCGAAGGCTTTTCTTCAAATTGCTTTGAATGCCATAATTATTGTTTCTTGGCCAAAGCCCAGTGTTGCCAAAAGTTCACAAACAAAAATGGCTAAACACTGAACAGAATGTGGCTAAATATTTGTTAGCCATAATCGTCAAGCAATCTTGAGCGCAAGAGCCACGAGTATTAAACGAAAATAAAAAAATACTTCACGTAATATTTTGTGGCAATAAATTGCAAATTAGACATAGTTTTTTATCAATTAATAAGTAAAATATTCAATTGGTGATCAGTTTTTGTTCAATTGATAAATTCAAATTATGTTAATTAAATATTGTTTATTTCATCATTTGGTCTTAATAAGCAAACCAGCATTCAACAACTTTAAAATAAAATCAGAAATTTCTTTAAATATTAATTTCCACTAGCATATCCGGTATTTCGGTATTGAATATTGTATTTTTGGTGCTACTTTGCTATCAAGATTAAATAAATTTAATATTTGTAAAATGTGCTCTTCGTACACACAGAAAAATACACAATGTAAAACCAACGGAAACAAGGTTGATTTTACATTTTTCGTTAAATCAACATGATTTTACGATAACTTGCAAACAACAGCAGCACATGTCAATATAACATGCGAGTCTTATTGAATAAAAATAATATGACGAATCCTGTTGAATCAAAATTATTTCAGTTTGAAATAACATAATTTCGTATTGAACGAATATGTTTTCAGCATGTAATTCATTTAATATGTAAGTAATTATAATGTTGAGTTAATATGATTCAATGATTAATCTAACTCGAAATTTTTTTAAAATTAAACCGATACTCATGTTAAAATAACACTAAATGTTTGTTGGTTCAAAATGATATCCTTAATTAATAATATTTATTTTATTTACATACATACATTTGGTGCTAACGCCAAATCATCAGTAGACCTTAAACCATATTTTTGAAAAATTTCAGACCTCTTATCTTATATGGAAACTTCAACAAAAAAAAAAACAATGAGAATGTCTTATAATTTTGTAATTTTTGATATTTTCATTGCGGAATACTTATTAGCAATGTTGATTTTAAATGTAGAAATGTTGTCTTTACACTACTCAATGTTGATTTTATCAAATCCAAAGTTAATTTAACGTAATAATTTTTTATTTTACTACGGGGCTGAGTTGCATAAATTCAACGTTGCACAATGTTATTTTAACTACGAAAAATATCCAATCTACTATTTGTTAGTTCAAATTGATTTTAAACATTGAATTAATATGAATACATGTTAGCTTTCAACAAAGTCAATATTTTTGCAAAAAATTGCATGACATGAAATCAATATTGTTTAATTTTGGTTCTACATTGATGTTTTTTTCTGTGTGTAGATAAATCCATTTTAATCTTTTGTATTTTTTGGTAAGTAGAAAAAGCATTCCTTTATTCTGAATTTTTAAAGTTTTATAAGAAAACCCATTAAAAATGTTGAATAGGAAAAAATAAAAATGGTCAGAAAATGACTAAATTGGCAACACTGACAAATACCCTCAATGTTTGTGGTTGTATAGAATATTATAGATACAAATGAATTTGTATTGAATGAAGAACAAAAAATAAAGAGAAAATTGTAATAATTTGGCCGAACAGGTGGCCTACAGCACGTTTATTTTATATGTGTTCTTGTTGTTTTTGTTTGTCAAAATTTGTTGTTGGTCTTAAGGGTTTTCCTGTAGTTTGTTTGTGCCATACCACAGAAAGAAGTATTAATGAATACAAACGGGAGTGGGTGAAGCTAATACGTAACGATATTACGTCTAAATATTTTCCAGTGCAAAGCATTTGCTGCTTACTTGAGACTCTCAAAACCCTTTAATCGCTTGAAGACATTAGTAAGTCATATTACAAATATTTGAGTTCTTCTTTGCCGTTTCGTGTTTCATTTTTCCTATTTAGTCAAACGTAATAAAACAAAGGAAAAACAAAAAAAACAAAGGGGGAATGAATAAAACCTTAAGTACTTTATTTTAAACAAATTAATTTGTTTCGTTTTGTAAAATGAATGAGAACTCATACGCCTCGTCATTAAAAAGAAAAATCAATAGCAATCAGTCGTACGAATGTAATTATGATTTAATTTAAAAATGTATGAGCAGTAAAAGGTTAAAGTTTGTTTTACTTTTTTTTAAAGGACAAACCATATTTTTATGTAATCGCATTAACTAGAATATGAAAATAGTAAAATATTGATAATTTTGGACAAGAAATAGTTTATTAGAAAATGTGCTTATGCCAAGTTATCAGTAGACCTTTTTTCCAAAGGCAGATTACACAAGGTAAGTCCATTTCTACAATAAAAGTATTTGCGTTTCATGACCTCCATGCTTTGTTTATGTTGTTTTATATGGAGCTTGACAGCTAGGAAACGCAAGACAAAGGATCAACTGTGCTAATGGGCTTACCTGATTTACATTTAAAGTTTATGTTAAAAAAACTTTCGAACTCACATGCTAAAATTAAAACTCTCAAAAAAGAAATGAGAATTACAAAAAACTTATATAAACAACACAACAAACAACTTTTATAAATTCGATATGAATTTTTTTATGTTTCATACAACCTTTATCTAATTAGCCGACCTTTTCTTAATAATAAAACCTTTTATAAAGCAAATAAAAAAAATCAACAGAATTCTAATTTATAATATCTATTAAGTTATTCAAGATAATCCCTCAACTAATTTCATCGGAAATCGGAATGGGATGAAGCCAACAGGAATTTTATACCGGTAAAAAAGAAGTTATACGTGTCCCGGCGTTTCGCTGGGTCACGTCTAGGAATCGAGATATATCGATTTGAAGTTAGTAACTGTCATATAGGGGAAATTGTCACCTTTCGTGGCCTTTTTTTTTGACATAACTCGAGAACCACTAGTCCGATTTTGCTGAAACAAATTAAGAAAAATTACAATTCCTTTAATCTGTTCATACAACGTTTCGCTACATAAGCAACAGTTTCGGAGTTATAAATAAATGTATGAAGAAAAAAATATTTTTTGCCTAAAAAATTGAATTTTTTTATTTTTAATTCATAAGAAATCCAAAACGGTAAAAAAAGTGTCTAGACCTATTACTTTCACGTAAAGTCACATAACCTATGAACAAAATGAGACATAAATCATGAAAATCTATGAACGCGTTTCGCTTTTATTCACAATTAAGTGAAGGTATGAATTTCAAAAATTTGCTCGAGATATGCTCAAAATTCCTTGGAAAAAAATTCATGACTTTTTTTTATGATTGTCAAAATTAAAAAAAAAGTAATAAACAAAAGGTTATTTGATTTTTATGGTAGCGGCAACAAACTAGAAAATGGTCATAAATGTGCGTGGACAATTAAAAGGGAAAAAGGAAAGTGCACTTTTTTAATTTTTTTTAAATTAAATCATGAAAATCGATGAACGCGTTTCGCTTTTATTCACAATTAAGTGAAGGTATCTGATTTTGACAAGAATATTGATTTCATGTTTCAATGAATTTGGATAATATTTATTATATATTATTTATTATAACTATTAAAAAATGGAAAAAATCAATTGTTTTTAATCAGTCAGTTAACTTCATTTTTGTGACTTACCCTCGGAGGAAACTTCCATTGTATATTCTTCTTTTGGAGTTGGTTTATAGGTGAAATCCGATTGATCCATTGTTTCAATAGAACAAGAACTTTCTCTGTCAGGACTTGCAAGCGGTGGAATTGGTATTTCATCCGAATGCGGTAGAGGTATTTGTGCACTTTTAACAGATATGTAAACTCTTCGTTTAAGGCCTTTACGATTTACTCCACATATTTTGTTTGCGCAAGCGTAACAGTTATCGGAATTGTGCTCTCCTGGATCAGTCCAAATCGTTGGTACACCAAAACGAAGTGAACTGCGTTTCCCTTGGATCCACATGTTAAGACCATTGTAGCACGTTTTACAAATTTGTCTGGGACCCACGAAACGCCGCGAATTATTTCGCAATCAAAATAAAGTTTAAAAGCGCGCTCCACTTGCTCAGTGAGTAATGAAGCATTTGTTGAAAAAGCTCTTTTGCCACAAACGTAACAAAATAAATTGATATTTTCTGGACAACTTTCACTCATTTCGGTTTTATACTTTTATTACTTTTTCGTCACTTTAAAAAAACCGTACTTTACGCGTTCGGAGACACTTGTTGAATGACAAAAATCGATCACTGAATACCTAAAAATACTACCTAAGTTTCAATATTTTACTGAGAGGTACTTATGAATTCGCGCATCTTTTAAGGGTGGCTATATACCTGATTTGTGTGCGTTTTAAATTTTTCGAAACGTTCTAAAACATGACCCACTCATAAATGTGGGTACAATTTCTGTAAGTAAATCATGCAGGTAACCAACGGAAAACACCCAAATAATTAAAAAAGTGCACTTTCCTTTTTTCCTTTTAATTATCCACGCACATTTATGACCATTTTCTAGTTTGTTGCCGCTACCATAAAAATCAAATAACCTTTTGTTTATTACTTTTTTTTAATTTTGACAATCATAAAAAAAAGTCATGAATTTTTTTCCAAGGAATTTTGAGCATATCTCGAGCAAATTTTTGAAATTCATACCTTCACTTAATTGTGAATAAAAGCGAAACGCGTTCATAGATTTTCATGATTTATGTCTCATTTTGTTCATAGGTTATGTGACTTTACGTGAAAGTAATAGGTCTAGACACTTTTTTTACCGTTTTGGATTTCTTATGAATTAAAAATAAAAAAATTCAATTTTTTAGGCAAAAAATATTTTTTTCTTCATACATTTATTTATAACTCCGAAACTGTTGCTTATGTAGCGAAACGTTGTATGAACAGATTAAAGGAATTGTAATTTTTCTTAATTTGTTTCAGCAAAATCGGACTAGTGGTTCTCGAGTTATGTCAAAAAAAAAGACCACGAAAGGTGACAATTTCCCCTATATGACAGTTACTAACTTCAAATCGATATATCTCGATTCCTAGACGTGACCCAGCGAAACGCCGGGACACGTATAACTTCTTTTTTAACGGTATAACATTTCCCGTTGGTTTCATCCCATCCCGATTTTGACTGTCGCACAGTGTTATATATGTTTCTTACAGTGTTGTGATTCGCGTTTGTTATTTGAGAGTTCTTATATAAACTTAGGAGTTTTCATGCCTTTCAAAGATAATGGTTAAAGACTAAAGAACAAATAGTAAAATTAGAGAAAACTGAGAAAACAGATATTTCTAAGCCGAACTAATCACATAATCCTTTTATAATAATAACTGGGGGAGCCGACAAACGTTGTAGTAAACATTTTGGTTATTAATTGAAAATTGACGAATTGTATATATAATAAATCATGGTAAATCAGAAGAAGTGGGCGTAGATGTGAGAATGGTACATTGAAAATTATTTTGCTGCCTTGCCCACGTAGCGTACATTATATGTTCCAAATTTCTACTAAGTCCGTTGAGAAAAAGGGATTTTTTATAGCGAACATTTTTGCGACCCACAGACTAAATAATGAAATAAAATTTACTTCACGACTTACTTACTTTCATTTCTACCAAATACACATAAAAAATTTCATAAAAATCAGTAAAATCGCTTCGGGAGCGCAAACACCGTGACGCAAGAATTTTATATATAAGATTAAATTATTAAAAATATATTTTGCGTAATATCATAGAAAATCATCATTGTTTGATTTAAAACCATAAATACATAAGATTCCCAAACTAATTGAGAAACTGCCTTTAACTTTTGTAAATCAAAAAGCACTTATTTACTGCCTTTATACTAATTAATAAAAAAATATATTACAAGAATGAGAAACATTATTGAATTTTATCTTTTCAATAAAAAGCAAAAGGACACAGAATTCAAATCTTTCAATGAATCAAAAAGTCAGTATTTTTTATTTTGAATAATTTTGAATTTGCAAAATGGATTTACGGCTTCTACAATGCTACCGATTAAAAGTTTAAGTGAAGTTCACGAGTAAATATAGTCCGTTTAAGGATGCATCTATTCGTATGTAAAAACTTTCATACAACCAATTGATGTAAACCTTTCTTGAGTGTACGGTGTTACTCAAACCGTTCATTGCGTTTTAATTTCTTTTACCATTTGGGAGAACAGTTTTGCTAATTTTTTTGTTGATCTCTTGTTGAAAGTTTTTAGTGGGAAAGAAAATGGAGGCAGCCATTTATCAAAACGGAGTCCACATACAAAAATATTAAAATTTATTATTTTTTTCTTGCGGAAAACATGAAAACTTTGGCAATATATGGAAAATGAAAGATTTAAGAAATGAAAGCTACAAAGGGAACGCCATAAAACTGAAGTAGTTTCTATTTTGCTGCGGTTTCCTTGAAAGTTTTAAGTTGTTGCACCGGGATCCGTGAGCTTGTATTACTTATGTTGTCCTTAGAACATGAAAGCCCATTAAGAAAGAAACCGGACCTGGAAATGAAAAACTTTAAACGCAGTGTGATGTGTTATGTCTACTGTTGAATAGTGTTATAATAAATATTATTAGAATGAATTCGCAGCTGCGATAATTGAATACAGAGCAGTACTGAGAAGATCTTGATGGCTTTTTAAATATTAAAAAAATAATTAAGTGGTATAAATCGTCCAAAATGAATCACGGAAGTATTTGCTAGTTATCTTAATTCTATTTGAATCTTTCAATTAATTACATTTTAAATGCACTACAAGAAGTTTTAAAATTTTTAATTATTTGATAGAACTTACCGATTTTATTAGTGGAAGCAGACGTTGAGTACGCATAAGTTGTTGGCAGTTGTATACGCTGTTGATGTGGTTGCCGATGATACTCTTGTTGATGGTTAATTGTTGTATTAGAAATGTTGCAATTTCGACTAATATCGCTACTGCGACGCCTCTTATCTTTGGCATTCATTTCCACCAAGGATTGAGCAGCTGACCATTCCAATCGTTCACAAAGTTCAACATTGATCTCTTTGTCATCGGCCAATGTTAAAGCTGCAGTTGCTTGTGTTGCTTGTGTTGCTTTACAGGATAAGGACAAAGGTGATTGCGGTGCAGAGGCTGATGTTGATGTTGATGATGAAGCTGCTTTTGCAGATGATGATGGTGGCACTTGTTCTGGTAAATCATGTTCCATAGATTGATATGCGGCATTTTTATTAATGTTGTCATTGACCACAACACCAGTAGAGGAAATTGTAATGGTATTGGTATTGGTATTGATGCAGCTAACGTGGCTGTTGATGTTGGCGTTGGTGTTAGTGTTGGTGTTGCCGGTTGTTGGGGCAAGAGAACTTATGTGTCTGGCATTGTGTAAGTCCGATGATTTTTTAACAATGTAGATTTTAGCGGTTTGTTGTAATTGTTGTGTTTTTTGTTGTTGTTGCTGTTCTTGTTGGTAATCCAGATGCTGCTGATATTGTTCGGCCACCACCATTTGCTGTTGACGTAATTGCTTTGCATTTTGCACAGTACGACGTTGAGTCTGCTTAACAATGATGCCAGGCGTTGCCTCACTTTGTGACTGAGAGTTCTCCTGTAGTTCCTGAAGATAAGTGTATTCTGCTACTTGTGTTGGTACCGCTGCAGCTGAGTATGTGTTAGAATTATTTTTTCCCAACACTATTTTACTTCCAGCCGAAATACACTCTACAGACATTTTTGTGCTATTTACCTTTTCTCTGTCTGTTCTTTCTTTTCGTTACCAAAATTCGCTTTCTCTAGTTGGTTTTTTGCTCAGTTGCTCAGTGATGCATTAAAGACCTGCATGCCTAGCAGTTGCTTTTTGGTAGCCACATTCCATTTCATCTCTTCTTATTGTTTTCACTCCTCCATTTTTTATTTCGCTCTCAACAACTCTCGTGTTCCGTTTTTAATCTATTTTATACTTAACTTGATCCTTTTAAGGAATATTGTCAGTATATTTTTAGATTGATTGGATTTTTTCTCGCTATTGTTTTTAGATTTTTTTCAAATGATTTTTTCAGTTTATTTAAACATTTATGAAATAAAACTTATACATTTAATTACATATTGAGTTATTTTTATATATTTTTTGTGTATTTCACAGGTTTAGGTATTGCTTTCGATGTTTTGGTTTTCTACATAATTTTTTATTAAAATTCATGTATTTGTTATATGAAGTTCAAATTGTAGTTTATTAATTAATGACATTTTAGTTTAGTTTTGCTGATTAACTTTGGATTAAATCGTATTTAAGAAATTTTCAAACATCTCATCTGAAATAAAGCGGAGAATAGAGATAAAATTATTGACAGTCAAACAAACTGCGAAAAGATTAGTTTTTATAGTTTTAAGCAGTAATTATATTTTTCGTTTGGTGTTGTTGTGAAATAATTTCAATAAAAAAAACTTAAGCAATTGTCAACTTGAAAAAAAAACACAAGCTAACTTTCACAAGTACTTCCAATCATTCATTTTATCATATCAAAAGAAATTTAAATTTAATAAAACAATTCATGTCGCGATTTTCTTTTATTAAAAACAAATTTAAGTAATAGGTAAAAGTAATTTCCCTTTTGCAATTACTTTGTCATGCGTTTAATAACTTTTCTTTCATCTTGTGATTTGGAATTTTATAAGTATTGCAAACAAATTTAAAAAATCAAATAGTTTGAGCTAAATTAATTAAATAGAATGTTGTCAATTAGTTTAAGTTATTTTTTTAGACATAATTTAATTTTTCGCTATTTCTTGATTTTGTTGATTTCATCTCCTCTTCTACATCGGAAGATGTATCATTTACACTTTCCTCTTCAGAGCCTTTAGAGTGTTTTGATTTTATTCGTCATTGTAAAGTCCTCTTCTAATCTTGCTATTAAAATTTGTTGCACTTCACTTTTCCGTGGAATGCACTGTACTTGTAGAACAGACAGAAAATAAAAAAAAACATTTCAGAAGTCTAATTTTTCTTATATTTTTACCGGAAACTCAAATACCCTCAAGTTGTCTTGTGACGTGAGAGGAGTTTTTCGGAATGACGGCAGAGTAGTTGCAAATTCAATATATTCTCCGTTTTTCGGAATTTCTTTTTTTAATTAAATTGCTTTAAATAACCTGTGGTCTTTCGTTCATCCAACGATATAGTATGCACTTACATACATATATTTTTGTTAACACAAGTAAACAGAAACATTTCGAAAAGGTACAACAACATACAAAAAATGTGTACTAAAATAATTACTGTTGGTTTCATGGTTGTTTAACCATGGAACTTTTAATTGAATTTTTAACGAAGTCTCTACAATATTATCCGAAATACACAATGAATTTGAAAACAACGTAAAAAGGTAAATTATAGAAATGGAGCCATGAATACAGGAAGTGGAAGTAGCATCAGAAGCAAACAACAGCAATTTGTTTAACAGTTATTATTGCTTTGTGTAGCTGCAGAAACAATGAAGCGACATTTTTTTCTTTTGCTTTCTGAAGCCATCTGTCAGAATATTTTCATTGCATACTCACACTGACGATAATATTGTAACAAATGTGTAATAAAAAAATTTTGTTTATAAAATTATGATGAAGTTAAAATTAAATCGCTACACGTTAATACATGATAATTTTAGAGCACGTTTGTAGTATGTATGTATGTGTGCTTCCATTTACATAAGAAAAAATCCTAAATAAAATAAATCCATGATACGAGTATACATATGTATATCAAACAACACCCATCAGCACGGCTGACAAACTTTTGTGTAGTGGATAATGTAGAAAATTGGAAACTTTAATCATGGGAGATTAAAGGACAGTTCTAGAAAGTTTCAATTAGTTTATGAATATCACAAATATATAAGACAAATCAATATGTTTATGGTGGACTTGAGTCCGAATACAATCAGATCCCCATGAAGAATAATATATTTTCCTAAAAAGGTTTCCATGATTAGAAAAGCCAGGAAACGTAAATTTGAATAAATATTTTGACAACACGCTTATCTACAAAAGTAGCTTTGCTGTATCAATTCGCCGATGAATAAGGTAATATCGATGTGCTGTTAACTACACAATATTTAAAAAAGAGATATCAAAAACTTAATCTACTTTTTCGACTTTTTTATTGATATTTTACTTCAAGCATGAGGTCAACAATAACAAAATAAAAACTTTATCTTCTCTTCTTTCTATATTTCGCTTTCTCTATTGAAAACATCTTCAGCGATATAAATAAAATTAATAATAGCATATGTTTGGCTTAAAAAAATAAAATAAAATAAAATAATAAAAAACTTGTTTTCATTTTCAATTTTGACAATTTTTTGTTTCATTAAATTTAGAATAAGTTTTTTATTGTTTAAAAAAAACCAAACAGTTTTTATATTAATTTTATTTATATCCCTAAAAATGTTTTCCATAGAGAAAGCGAAATATTCGAAAAAAATAAAGTTTTTATTTTGTTATTGTTGTCCTTAAACTTGGAGAATTTTTTAAGAAAATAATAAAAAATTTTAAAAATTTAAATAAATAAGAAAATTTTTTTAAAACATTTAAAATTTCTTCAACAAGTTTCTTTTTACTTTAACAATTTTCCTTTTAAAAATGAGTTCTTTTTTGTGCTAAAAAGGTTTTCCTTGTTTGTAAGAGAGTGGCAATACTGCTTGCTACTATTTATTATTGTAGTAGAACAAACAAGTGTGCTATTAAAAAAAAGAATTTAAAACAGAGAACCCTTGCTGCAACATATCGTTCTCTTACCCAATGATTTTCTATATAAAACCCATTTTAATGCGAGTATTTGTGTTCAGTGATGATAACTTTTATTATTTCTCTCTTTCCGTAAATTTCATAGAAATACTTTTTAACAATTTATATCATTTAAGCATTCTTAGAGAGACATGAATTAGAAAATGGGTAAACGCATTTTGGCGTCCCGTCTTATAACTGATTCTTATTGAATTTTTATGGGTTATCTCTCCTGCTTATATTTTACCAATATCCTTGTATACGATCTTGCTAAACTCTAATCAGAATGGAAAACTTATGAAAATTGATTAAGAATCAATTGAAAGACGTTATGAAATTATAATTGCAATCAATATATTGCATTTTCCTTTCGTAGACTCGTTACTTAGTTATTTAAAACGAAATAAGTATAACAATCGTTTTACAAATCAATCAAACTAAAGTCTATTAAAAGTCTGAATGTAAATTCCTGATTTCAAAATTAGTTTCAGACATTTGATTAATTCCAATTAATTAATTTTTCTATTTCTTCTTTTGTGTGCTGTTGACAAAATATTTTTTCAGTTTAATAAATTTTTTTAAATTTTATATTGAACGTCAATGTCAGCATTGGGTGTGCCACATTTTTATTCCACAATAAAACAACGGGTTCATTATTAATAAATCATTGCAGCTAAAATAAAAATAATTTGAAGACATTCTTTCAACACAGAAACTCAAAATTTTAAGAAACGCTTTTAATTCCTATATCAAGAGCAGCAACGTTGATTGTAACACATCGAATGGAAGCGAGAGCAAAAGAAAGAGAGAACTTTTCGGTTATCGATGTTTAAAATAATTCCTTTTTTGTTTGTAATTTCAAATGCATGTAAGATAGTTGTTGAATTGTTTTTATTATTTAATTTGAGAAAAATTATTTTTCATTTAACGTGATTTTAATTAATTATTTCTTTGTAAATTCGATGTTCTTATTTCAACCTTTAAAGCAAATCAAGGAAAAATTCAATTTACGAACGAGGCTAGACGAGGCTTCGAACACGAATGCTGATTCCATGTCAACAGCAATTTGTGCCGTGATTATTATTATTATTCTTGTTTTGTTTGTTTTTGCTTTAACTGTTTGAGTGCATGTTTGTTTAGTTTCAACCGCCTCACACCGAACTCCCCCTTTGAAAAGTTCACAAGAACAGTACAAAATTGTTTAAAAATATACCTCTGCGAAAGCAACAATAGTAAAAACAACAAGTACATTGGATACACACATTCACACATACATACACACATGACACACACACACTTGCTCACTGCTGTTAAAAGGAAAAGCTAAAACGGATATTAAGTAATCACTTTGCTTTAAGAAATTAATAAAAAAATATTTAAAACTCTTTTGCTGTTAAGTATTTTTCTTAAACATTGTTATTATATTTTCCAAAGGATTCAAAGGATTTGTTTTGTCCCACTTCTTTAGCATTTTAAATTGTTTTTGTTGTTATTTGTTATTTCTTGTATTAAATGTCTCACTCACTTTTGTTTTGTAGTTTTGAGGTTATGACCAGCTTAACTTTTTCTTCATTTTTCACTTTAATTTTTAATGAAAATTTGTTTTTAAAAAAGTCTGTGTTGTCATTACTACTTGTAAACCACATAAAGAAAAATGTTTCGTTTTATTTTTTAGATTTTCTTTATACATTTTAATTAGTCTAGTTTGGATAGCAACAGTAAAAAAAGGAGGAAAAACAGACATAAAAACATTGATTTGTTGAGTTTAATTGATTTTTTTTACACCAGCTTTCTGTTAGCCTTTTTCCTTCTTCAAAGTTCAACAATAGTTTGTTTGTCAGGCGAAGTTTTTTATTGAAAACTTAAAATGATTTTCAGTTACTTTAGTTAGTTTAAGATTTAACTGATGTTTTTCATGATGTAGATTTTAGAAATGGAGAAAATATAATTCATAGTAAAAATGTTAAAAATAATTTTTGCACAGTTTTTGCGGATGTGCGTCAGTTTTTGACATACCACTCCCTTCTACTGATGAATAACAAAGTGTTTTTCAACTGTTGGTCGTCGTCGTCGGTCGTTGTTATCGTCGATGTCGTCAAAACATTAACGCTTCCAAATGTAACCAACCTCCTCTAGCGATGTCTGCGGACTCGTCGTACGCCTTTGTATGTGTTATTATTGTTGATTTCGTTTTGCATTTAAAAGTTTTACGCACTTTCCAAACAAAACGGGAGAACCTTTCTAAACACTTGTATCACCAGAGAAATATCACAATGAAAACAAACAAAGAGGTAGATGGTGAGAATGAGAGAAATGGCGAGAGAAACTATATGCAAAAAAGTGAGCTCAACTTGTCAGCCTTGCCGCATTTTGATATTTTGTTTAATGGTAAACTTAGATTCGATGATATTTCTTTAAATTGATTTTTTGGAAGAGTTATGAAAGTTTACTGTATTCTCAAATTATTCGAACACCTCTCGTATACAATACTAAATTTAATCAAATCGGTGGCTCAAAATTTATTTTTTCAAATTTTAGGGTTTCTAAGTGGGAATCCCACATATAAAATTCATGTCGCATACAAGTAGGTTTGTACGCGGAAGCATTATTTTCCTTTCTTAAAAACTTTGGCTACACGTAAAGCCCATTTTTTTAATCGATTAGAGCTTAAGGGCTTTTCACACTATCATATAAGTTTTAAGAGTTTCATTGCATTTTGTGTGAAAGAAATCTAACGAGATTTGTTGCGATTGTCAAAAAATTTAACGTCAATTACAATTGTTTTCACACTATCAGATCTCAAGTAGAGTGAGAAAAATATGAGTAGAAAATGAGCGGCGACTGAGCAGTTTCATGTAGCCGGCGAACGTGCCGGCCTTTTAAAATGTTTAGCAGTTAAGGTCTATGTACACTATATATCAAAGTACAACATTAAATAACAACAAATTTCATTAATTTTGAGAAATTGTGTGATACACATTCCAAATTTTGAGCCTGTGTATGACAAAAAAACCCATCAGAGACGGCACGCTTTCGGCGGCGAAACAATTGATTATTCAATTTGCTTTTATGAAAATTCAACCCTGATCAAATTAAAAATCTTATTGTAAAAAAAAATGTCTAAAAATGGCAAAATCTTATCGTATGTCAAATTTATTATAGTATTATTTGTCATTTTAATAATAATTTGCTTTCACACTACCACACTTGCACGTATTAAAATTTGTGACAAGTCTTAATACAAAGTATTATAGTGCGAAAAACCTTTTAGAGATATTTTATATAAGTAAATAAGTTCTACTTTCGAGAACATTAATAAAAATATTTTCAATAATTAATTTAGAACTAACACGATTAATTTGGGAAACTTCATAATGAAATATTCACAGCGAATTCGAATACGGATTTCTCTTGATTGGCTTTTTATTTTATTTTAATTTATCTTACATACATATAAATTTTATTGCAATATGACAACTGTGATAATAAGAATTGCTGCAGGCTTATTTTGATGTAGACTTAACATTTTCAAAGAAAATTTTTTATTACTTTTTGTTTTAGAGCCACGAGTATCGGCAACGAATTTTTGGATGTATAAAACAATATGAAATAGAAAATATAAAACAAATACGCTTTAAGTTGCCTAGAAATGTATAGTAAAAATTATTATTATACAATAGACTCCCGTTAATTCGTAATCACGAGGGACTCGACATTTTTTAATAAGTTGTAGACGTTTTCGGAATAACCAGCTACCGATTTAAGGAGGTTATAACAAATAATACGAATAAAAGAGGTTTCTCAATTAGAATGAAAAGAAGCACAATAACAATACATTTTTAAATTAAGCACATTGCGAACAATAAAGTTTAAATTGTTTTACTTTTTAGACTTTAACAAGGTCTATTAAACAAGGTAGCGCCATTTATGCAACACAAACATTTGCGCTTCGTAATTTACAAACAAACTCCATACATGAAATACTTCCATGATGATCTGTATTATAAACAGCGAAATGCGCATTGGAACAACCTAATAGCCCCCTACAATAGATTTCAATCTATTTTTAATACAAAATTTTACTGAATAATTGTAATTTTATATGACAATATGACAGTTTCGTTAAAGATTCTGGCAACACTGGAAAGAAGTGGATTTCTTCTCGTGTTGTTTTTTATTCAGGGTTGTTTTAGTTCATAAGGGGTGGTGGTGAAAAAGGTTGCTAGATTTTTGTCTTTACAGTGAGCTGTAAAAAATAAAAAAATGATTGCATTTTGTGTCCAAGTGAAGTAATAAATCACAAATTGGTTACGCAAAGAAATTTGGGCGAACAAAACTGGCGGAAGCGTTCCTCTTCCGTAACCTTTATTTCAGTTGGACATGAACATTCGTACATGCACTTACAGAAATACGTACATTTTCCACTTTTATTTCAAAATTGGTTCGATTTATCAAACTAGGGATTTAATTCTAATCTCGCGAAAAGATTTTTGTACAAATGTTGAAAAAAAATTCAAATATTACTTTATGTTAAAAATTTAGTCAGTTGCAGATAGATATGCGATTAGATATCAGCTGCCATGTTCATTACAAAAGTAATTTCCTAATATAGTATTCTAAAAACATATTATATGAAAAAATTAAGTTATTTTAAAACATTTTCTCAAGCTTAAGTGTTTAAATTAAAATGGCTGTGTATTTGTTAATCTCAATTTGTGCTGTTAATTTGGTTAAATAGAGGTTTAAGTCTTTTCCGATTTCATTTTTCGTATGATGACAAAGAAATACGCCGAGCATTGTCACTTTTTGTAGATGAAATTAATTTTTTGGAACTCACGTATTTTTATTGCGCGCCAGTAATCAATGCATATTGCCGATTAATAAGCAAACTAAACTAAAAGAATTCTTGACAGCTGTAAATTTTTACAAAAAATTAAACTTAAAATATTTTAAGAGACTTTTAATTTTTGCAAAAGTCTATAACTCTTCGTCGAAATCACATCAAGTCAACACCAAGAAATTAGATCTATTCTACGTACTGTTGACAACTTTTAAAAAAATATCTTGCCATTTGCTGGGCCTCAGAGAAGAGTAAGAGGCTCTTGATGGTGTTGCCGACAGTGAGTAGGTACGAATTTGTGTTTTGGCTTTGACTTGATATGACGTCAAGAAATAATTAAAATTAAGGAATAAGGAGAATTATTTTGGACTCCCTTCTTTTACAGTCATATGATCACACAACGGTGAAAAGTTTGACTAGAGTTTATGGACTGCAAAAAGCATATAGAGCGTAGTGGGTTGATATAGAGTAAGAACTCCCTCTTACGGGAAACTTTTTTGTTTGCCCGATACACAAATAAAGTTTTAGGGTGCGATTGCTTCAAAACAGAAAAAGTCACTCATTATTACTTACGATCATAGATGCATGTTCATGTACTACCTATTTCTGAACGCTCAGTTGAGTATAAAGAGAAAATTTTAAATATCACAAAAATACACGCCCAACTGTTTACAGTTTTTGTACACTATTTCTATCTGCATTTCCAAATTTTCAAGTTCTTTCTACGTAAATTCTAATAAAATGTCAGAGTTTTAAATTTTTCAAATGATACGCATTATTTTTCAAGAGTTTTCCATTCAGAATTCGTGTCAGATTTAAATTATTAATTATTCCAATATATTAAGAAAACGCTTTACTTAAAAATATTTAAGACAGAATTATATACATTTATAATTATTTGAATCACGATTCAATCACACAAAAATTATACTCTCACTCACGCCAACCTTTTTTGATGCGTGATCACTCGCGATCCATTAAAATTATTTGACAACGATAGAAATAGATATGTAAATAATTATTTTTAAGCAATTCTACAACTGGCCCACTGTATCACAGTGCAATTGTCATATAACTGATTTGAAAGGAATAAGCAAAATATTTCACACTTTCAAATCAACAAAATTATATTAAACTACACATACACACACACATATGTACATATATATATATATATACATATTTATTAATTAAATTATTAAATGTTCAAATTATTAAAAATATATCCCAACCACAACATTCACTTAAATAATTATATCTGCAATTATTTTGTCAATTTTAGAATATGTAGCAACAATTTTACCTTTTTAAACTGTGTGCTTTATCAAACTCTGTAAAATATGCACTGTTTTACTCTTTCAAATTTTTTTTCGTTTTTGAAAATTGCAACCCTTCGAAACTGGCTACAATTACGAAAACAACAAAATAGCAACAACATTTTTAACATACAACAAGTAGCCGCGCAACATATTATTTGCACTCTAGAAAATAAGAACAAAAAGGCAAAGAAAACGAGAAATATAAGAAAACTATCGATAAAAAACTCACACACACTCTCAAACGTATAAAATGCTACAAGTGCATAAATTTAGTGCTCAGAGCTTGATGGTTTTTCTGTATCTCTTTTATTCTCATTCCCAAAGATTCTTCGTTCTATTAGTTTTTCATTTAAAACTCAGCCTGCGTTTAGACGGCTCATGTCTTATTGACATGATTCTTACTTTTTCTTCTTTGAACTTTCATTGTTGTTCACACAAGTCATGTCATGTTGACAACATTTGCTCGCAAATGCCTTCAGGTTAAAAATTACGAATGATAAAACAAAACGTAATGACAGTACATGCATGTGTTTACTGGTTTCTTCTCCCCTCGTCGTTCTCGCCTATAAAGTAGCATCATGTCAATAAGACATGACGCGTGTAAACACATACTCAGTAAATTTGAACATATGAGAAGTTTTGCCACGACCAGGAAATTTTTGTAACCAACATTTCCAAAACAAAAGTAGTCAAATGTGAAAAAAACCAAATTTCAATCGGATATAACAAAACGGCAACGCTGCGCTGCATACGATTGTATTTCAGACATGCGCTTTAGAACAGCGACCTGTAAGCTTCCGGGTTTCTGCCCGCACACACACTTGTGGATTGTCTTAATTCTCACAAAATTTCAAATAGTTCGCCATTATTTTTATTTTTGCAATTTCCTTTTATAGCTTTTCTTCGATTTATATTTTTGCATCGGTTGGTTCTATAAACTTAAAAGGAAATTCAGTAGAAATTGCTTGTTATTTTTTGTTGTTGTTGTTGTGTTTGTTTTGTTTTTCATTCGGGTATTCCTGTATGTGTGTGTCTGTTTTTTTAAGTTTTTCTTTGTGTCTGGTGCTGCTGTTGTGCTTGTTCTTTAAGCAACCATCCAACCATCCAACCATCCAACCATTCATCTAACCCAATCTCAATTAAAAGCTGTTTAATTCTGCTTTGTCATACATTTTTCATATAAAATTTTTTATTTTTATGCACTTAAAGATTTTTTGCATTATTTGTGTTGCTGCCGCCTCCTATTTTAGATGTCCTCTTTTTATATTTAATGTCATCGTGATGTTTTCTTGTGCATTTGAAAGAAATAACAAATAAATGGTACTTCGAATCATATCTATCCAAGAGCCATGAATGATTTTCGTAGTTTTGAAGGTAAATAAATGTTGTTATCCTTTGGAAACTGCCGATAGAGCTGCTTGAAAGGACTTTTTGAATGATCTACTATTTTTTACAAAATGTCTTGGAAGAAATTCTAAAATTTGCAAAAAATGTTTTTAAGACATCAAGATCAGGAAAGTTTTTCGCTATGCCCACATTACAGTCTTTAGAGGGTCAAGGGTAACAATAGCACGTCTTTCGGGCTTGTGACTTTGAAATTTTGTTTAAATAAAATAAAAAAAATCAACAGCAACAGCTTAACGAAAATCATACAAATAATTTTCAAAGCCCAACCCATCATAAATCTAAACAGTAAACAAAAGTAAAATGGCGTTGAAAATGACAAAATTATGACAAATCAGCATTGTCTGATTGAATAAATAATGAAAGGATAAATTTTACAAGTATTGTAATATTCATAACTACCCAGGGAACATAAAAATATCATGTTTGTTTCTTGGAGCGTGTTAGTGACAGACGGTCAAGTACGCAACCATTGTTTAATTTGCAAACACTACTAACTCGTGTTTCCTTGTTATCGCAATACAATCGACTACGATTTAACACAAACACTTGTTCACAACACTGCACAATCTAAGAACAGACATATCTCTGTTTGAAATGCAAAAGCCTTTTACGAGTACATACTGGTACATTACTAGTATGTGCTAGAAAACTAGATCCGCAACTATAAAACATTTCATTTTTATTCTGGAATAAAAATGATTATTTCTTTTTTGTTTGTCGATAGTTGGCAATTTGTTGTCATTGTATTTTCAAAAAAAAAAAAAACAAGAGATTTCTTTTACTTGATATCGTCTTTCAATAACAAAAACGATATCCGCTTTCATCGTTCATTACACCCGAATTTTGGTGTATATTTTTGTGGTTGCTATCAACATTTGTTTTACATTTTTTGTAATGAATTTCATAAAAATTTTGTAGCAATTTGTTTTTTTTTCTGACTTTGGCACCAGTTTTTTTGAATATAAATTGAGAAATATCTGCTGTGTGAGCAGAACTTCAGAAATAAAAATAGATAACTACTGAAGAATACATTGCTCTGACTGCGATTCTCCTAATTTATATTTTTTTATAATAAAATGTTTATTTATTCAGTTGGGGGCCAATTTTCCATATGTTTCGTTTATTGGCGACTTACACACGCGCTATTCCGAAGGTTTATTCCTTTAACATTCTTAAGAAGCATTCTTAAGTAATGTTATTAGTTCGTTTAACGCAATGGATTTTTTTTCATATTTAGCTTTTAGTTATACTCTCTGTACGTATGTATGTATGTTACAATTTTGTAACACAGCTTGACAAAGTGTTTTGTCGGAATTTATTTATAATCGAGTAATAAAATATAATAAAAGTTAAAAGTATTAAAAACAAAAATAAACAGAAAGAAATCTTTTAGTTTTAAACATTGCAACACGCCAACTGTCATACATTTTCTATCATGTTAAAGGGCACATGCAACCCAGTCGCAGCGTTGTTGCTGATGTTTACTTACAATAAAAACAACATATTTAAGAAAAAAATATTTATTGTGTAAAACTGACAACACTGATTCGTCCTTGATGTTTTATTATGACCAGTTATCAACACCACCATGCGATAAGCAAATGCAGCAATAAGCGCTGTTGAATCATCATTCAGTGAATCAAATTCATTATTCAAATATGTGAATTGTTGTGTTTTTAAAAAATGTACCGTAGTATATGTAAATTCGAAGGTATTAGTGTTTTAAAAATATATTTAATGAAAACCATTTCAATTCAAAACTTCTAATAAGAGTCTTAAATATGACTATTAATCTCTGATTTACTTTTTGGAACGTTAACAGAAATTCAAGTTATGAATCTTAGTCGAACTACATACAATATGTACATGGATTTTAATCGAAAGACAACCAAATTATTCTGGCTTAAGTTTGTGATTTTTATTTTTCAATTAAATTATTAAAAAAAAAACTTTACTTCACGTAATAATTGAAGAGACAATGATAAATTCTTGATGCAAAACGGGGTCGAACGTAACATCATGACATTGTCGAGATCAACGACGATCTCTCAGCAGAGTACTTGTGCTTCTTTACTTTCCCACTGCTTGACGGTGGTGATGCCAAGAAGTTAAATATCAATCATTTTGTCACACTTTTTAATATAAATTTCGTTCGCTATTTTTCTAGCATATTCTTCATTCGAAGATCTTTAGCTATCAGCTTCGTTATTTATTCGAACAAAAGAAGAGTTAGCAGAGATTTTGAATTCTTTTTAAGAAAAACAGAATAGAATAAAGTAAATATAATATTTTTATTAAACTTAGTAAATGTTACACTAAAATGTAAATGTGTTAATTTGTAGCGACAGCTTTTTAAGGGCACTGCTACAGAATCCCGATATTTATTGAATATTTAGCATTGATTGATCGCGTTCCATATCGTAGAATATCATAAATTCATAAACTTATAGCAGTCCCATATGATGTAAAGCATGAGTTGAATTTCTAAAATATTTCGTATATATCGTTTTCAGTAGTTTAGAAAATACAGATTTCTTACCATTGTTCTTGCGATCAGCGCCACTGTGCAATGTGACTTGTGTGTATAAATACAATAGCGGAAACAAAGTCCTAAAACTGTAACGGTGAACTTTTTAAAATGGTTTTCGATTAAGCAACTGTCATACAAAAACAACATAAATAGGCAGACACGTACACATTCAAAACCATTCACTATCAAACAAATCTCTGCAAACGCACACCCCTCCTCTCAATCCTTCCAAATTATTTTATTTCGAATATCACAAGTAACTAGTAACGGTCATGAAGAAGTTGGTGGGAATTGGTGGAATAGGACGTGTTGGCCAGAAAGACTACTCGACAACGTAAAATTTTATAAATTAACGCAATTAAGTCTTGTTGCTGGAGTATTTGTTAAACGACACTTACTTTTATTTAGAGGATATAAAAAGCAACTGAAAGAAAAACTTTATGTGCGTGTGTGTATGTGTGAATGAAAACCTTTGTTTATGCTGAGGAAGAGAATAATTTGTATTAAACGTAAAGAGGACAAGCAATTTTCTGAAATTCGGAAGGAACATGAAAGAGGTAAACATTTTCGGCAAAGTCGTGTTTTTAACGTTTCTAATAGTTCTTAATCGTTATGAAATAAAAAAAATGTTTAAAGCAAAAATACGTCTCCTTTTTTATACGAGTATCTTGTAACTAAAATTGAAACGGAAATTATTAAATATAAGTAACCATTTTTTAATTTGAAGAACGTTTGACATCTGCTTTTACGGCCTCTTAACTCTCAAAAAGTAAATCGGATTTTCCTGATTTAAGCGAAGAGCACTCTCGATGATAAAACGCAGGTGTGTTGCTTAGCTCACGATCACGAACAGAGTTTTTTAAATCACGCTCAACAAAACTATATTTTTTATGTTTATATAGTGTAATACAAAATGGTTTACACATTGTTCTTTAAATTCCGATACATCAACTAAATTTTTAGATGCAATACAGTGGCGGTGATGAATGTCTGAACAGACATAATAAACTGACATCCATATTTGCATTCGTATATACAGACAAACAGTTTTTTCTTCCCTAAGCTGTTTTACAAACAATTACAAATCTCTGAATCGATAATACTTGCTTTCATACTTCGGTAGACTTTGGTTACGAATTCAGCAATCAAAATTCTGGTAACATACTGACTTATTTGAAAAAAGAGAAACTTTTCAACAAACTTAGTAAAGTATTTCGTAACTGCTTCAGAACTACATTTACAAAATTAGGCACCATCACGCACTCTTTTTATTTCTAAATCACGAGCACGCGCTACTCTCTCCCTTGATTCATTACAATTCTACAGCTGTAATTTAAACAAAAAAGTCAACGAAAACTGAAACAATTTTGAAATAATCGATCGAACGCTGCTTAAAATTGGACTATTTCTCATTCAGTTAATAAATTAAAAACTTTTCCGATTCAACTCAGTATTTATTTTCTTGTGAGCAATATTTTATAGAATTAGTTGTTATAACATCGTACAAACTCTACGAAGTTTAACTCCAAGAAACTTAACTTTTGCTGTCAGCAGTTACTCCATTCATTACCGTGGCAGCTATTTGTTCCATTGGAGACTTCTAAAAAAAGTTTAAATTTCAAATATTATATTTTAAGTTTTTGTCAAGCAATCTCTTAAAGTTATTTATTAAAATATTTTTACATTTTATTAATTTTCTAGACATTTGTGGCATAAAAATGTCTTAAAACAAAAAGTTTTAATAACACAGTCGACACCTAAAGAAGCCTTTTATTTTTCTAAAAAGATAATAAGTATATTTTCTACTTTTTAACAGATTTAGATCTGGATTAGAAATGTTTTAGTTCAAAGAAGGATTCTACAAAAGTTTTAAAGTTTGTCGAATAGCTGATTCATTCGTTCTATATTATTTAATTTTAAAGAAATCAGTACGGTCAATTTATAAATTATTTTTCATTCTATAAGTAAATTCTTGAAGTACTTACTAGCACAAGTGATAAGCAATAACTCGATCCTGACAAATTCAGCAGCCATACTAAAACAATCCTGGAACTAATGCAAGCCATGACAACTGATGGAGCCACAAAGTATTCATCAAAGCCCCGAATATAATCCATAACCAAGGAGTTGGTACTGATACCCAAAAAGTCAAATGTTTTATTGGCCGACTGAAAAGCAAAAAGTAATTATTTAGTTAAAGTTAATAAAAATCATCTCATCCTCACTGTGGTATGAATCAAATTATATATGTGATAGCCAGTGGCTACAATATCCAGAACGCTGCCTGCAAGCACCATCGGAAACCATGTTCCAAAACTTAGAAGTTTTAAATTTCTATGAGCCGAGCATAAACTGATTAAAAGTGGCCATAATGAAGTTAAAATCCACAGAGTACTTATGATCACATAACAAACTAAGAATATAAAAGTACGATTTTCAGTGGGTTCAGCACTATGGGTCACATTCAACGAAATAACAACAGCGTCATCTGGCATTAAAACAGCTGGTTGTCCGCATGCATCATCTTTTGAAATATTGTATTGTAACATTAAAAAAACAAAAGTATAACATTTCACAAAAGCTTACCATAAAAATAAATTAAGTCCATTATATATTGAAAAGGTTGCTGGGCTATATCAGTTACCTGCTGACTACACTGTCGTAAAACTAGTCCCCAGATTGACAGCCACAAATAGACAACACCTTGCAGCTTAAAATAAAAAAAAAATAGAATTATTGAATCATTTACTTTATTAAAACCAATTAATCTCACAAGTATCCACATGGGCATACAAAATAGCCAGCTATTGAACATTTAGAGTAGTTTATTTTATTCTATTTTGTATCGCTTCAAGTGAATGCGATTCGGTGTATATAACTATTTCTATAAATACAAGTTTCTACTTTTGCAGTTACTACAAAAAAAAACACATGTATGTATGTAAGAGACATAATTAATTACACCTAATTATCGATAAGATAAAAAATGGTCTATTTGGCCTTTAAACCAAATGCAAAATATAAAAAGTGTAAAAGCATTGCAATCAATCATTAAGAGGGGAAATAAGTTTAATTATAATTGACGAAAATTCGGTATGTGCTGATCAATAATCATGTTTTTGTGTAAATTGTCAACAATATTTCTACAACATACAACTCATACAGTGGTTTGCGAATAGGGCAACAGATTTATCAACATTTTTTGTTTAAAGTGTGTTTCCTGCATCCTTTTTTGCTTAGAAGAGTATAAAAATAATTATGTAAAATAGTGCTGATTGTGATATTTCATGCGACAGTAATTTCACCATTTGGCATCGAAAATAGTAGTTGAATAATTTTGTGAAAACCGATTTGTTATCAATATAACATGATCTTTGCCATAAATTATTCTAAGGTAACGTTAAATTGTAAAGGTAATTTATTTATTTAATATAAGTAAATTTATATAACACATTTTTGACTGGACTGTCGGCATTATGATTTAAATAAAATACACACAAAAAGCCGAACAAAAATGAATTTTATTTTTAGGACCAGCGCCAATTTTTAAATATTTAGTCGCACAATAATGCAACATGATCTCACGATTTGATTTGCATCATTTGTATGTGTGTAGTCATGATATAACGTATAAGTAAATCATTTAAGCGTGAATTTTTTGTAAATGGCATTTGCATGTTCAACTTGTTTTTCATCCATCATTGGTGTATGATTTATTGCATCAAGAACTCCATAAAATAAAAGGCATTTGAAGACAAGCGTTCACAAATACTTGAATGAAGACATCCGCACATACAAATTCATACAATACAAATGCTTTCGCTTTCATGATACCCAAAGGATGAAATTTTATAGACATGGTCCTGTTCTGTAAGAAAATGGTTGTAAACCATCAAAGATACTCCCTGCAAACATTTTATGTTGAAATGGAATTTTTATAGAAAATTGTTTGCGATGACAAATAACAACTTTAAATTAAAACTTTCTTTTATTAATTCATAATTATAATTCATAATTCGAGAGTAGAGAATATGGTGGAACTGACCAGAGTTTTTAATGGAAATCGGACATGCAGAATCCACTAAACCGATTTATAAACTGGAAAGTCATTAATAATTCTTTTGTATGTTCTTGATAAATTTATTTATTTATTATTACTTTTAAGTTATTCGCTTATAGTTGAGTCATTTATTTTGAAAGTGAAGAAAGTCGCGACGCCAAAAAAATCATGTGAGCCAGTTAAGTTATCTTTTCGTCTATTATTATTATTATTATTGCAAAAATTTTGCGCAAAACCGGCATATATGTATGTCGATAACAATTTTTGAAAATTAGTTCATAAGTGCTCCACTTAAATGCGACCAAACTGCAAGTATACACTTTCAAATAAAGAAACTGTGACATTTGAACTCAAAATAAAAGCCAATTTAAAAACTCATTAACATAATTGGTGGTTTGATATTTTTAATAAACAAAAATACCACAACCAAAGAAAAACTTAAATCAAAGTAGAGTTTGGGGGTGATAACTGGACTAAGATACTCTCGTATTTCGTTCTCATAAACGCATTTTTAATTGTTTGCGTGTCGTGTACTTCAATCTCCGAGTGTTGAAATTCTATGAAAAATATTGATGTGGCGTCTTTTTGGAAATATTTTTACATTTCAAAGTGTTAAAGTGTAAATTTGTTTGAAGAAAAGCAACACTTGCTTAACGTATGTTCGAGGCGTGTCATGTTTTGTTTTTTAAAATATCTTAAACTTTTCTTATATTTCTTAAAGGGTAAATTTTATTTCTACATACAATCGAACAACCAACAAACAAATGTATGAAATTGTTGTCAATTGGAAAATTTTGTGTTGGAAAACAAATAGTATACTTTAGTCTGCTTCAAGATGACATTACGGATGCATTTTGACATCTTAATATTATTCTAAAAGTCTTATCAAGAACACAACTTGAAACCCATTAAAATCTTCAAGTCTCGCTCTTTGAGGCGGAAATTATTTTTAATAGCTTTTAAATTTTTGTAAGTAATTGTAAATATAAGTCTGTAGCTAGAAAACTTTTAGATACAACTTTCATTCCATTTTTTCATATTTTTTAAAAATAAAATTTTTATTATACTGAAGTGTTTACTTTCATATGAAGCTTCCAGATTTGGGTCACCGCTAAAACGTAAGTAAATTATATACATTAAGAGACAAAATTGTTCAGAAGAACAAAGAAAACAACTAAACAGAATGACATGTAGGACAAACCTTGTGTCATATTGATTTAAGCTTTAATGCTAATGCGAATCGGAAACATCTGCATCGGAGAAAATCGTCCGCTGAATGCAGTCGTTTTGTAGTTGTGTGAAGTACCGCCAAAAAGTCTTGATTCTTAATTCATTTTCAATAGTTTTATACGATTAAATTTGTGCAGATGGTCATCTGACAAAAGATTTTGAAATTATTTTTCCTGAAAAAGAAAAGTTAAATTTTTCCAACGGGGGTTTTAATATCGTAAGCAACCACAAATGACAGGAGTATGCACTTTATACCATTGACAAACTAAAATGGCATAAATCGACATTTTTGCGATTGCATTATATTACAGCAGCACGTTATGCACATTACAACACTCTGCATATTGGTTGGATGTGATTCGCGTCTACAACACAATAATTTCATTCGTTCAGGCTGATGTTTTTTTTCTCCTTTCGTTTTCTTTTCTGCAGTATATTTCGCGAATTAACTGTGAAATATTATGGGGTTTGCGAAAAAAGCAAGGAAATGCTTACACATATTCGCAGAAAAAAAAGCATGCAGTGTATTTTGCCATAATAAAACTGCACGAATCCTTCTGGTTTCCTTCTTTTTAAAATTTTTCATTTTTGTGTATTTTTTATGCACCAGCTATTCATCTATCTAACTATCTTGCATACTACTCGTTCATATAATTTTATTCGTTTTTCTTTCTTTTTTTTGCTTTTCTGTATTCATAAAACTTTGACAAATTCAAACTGTATGTTGAATAATGACAGGATTTTCGACAAAATACAGAAAAATATAAACTAAAAAGAAAAAAGATGTAAAAAGGACGACACTAAGTACCAAGTACTAACTAGGATGCTGTGGTAAGTATCTGAACTAAGTGTACAAACATTTATGGATTTATAAAAAGGGTAAATTCAAGTGGATGTGTGCCTGTATAGTGAAACTTAAACCACAAGATAAATGTGTTTCTCGAGAGGATTTGTAAAGGACAATATCTTGAAAAATATATGTATACGAATAATGAGTAAGATTTTAAAATTACATAAACTTGTGTAGAGATGTTATGTTAATATTGTTGTAGTTGCAGTTCTCGTTCCTTGATGGCATATTAAAAGGAGGTTAAAAAAAAGTATAAATGTTCTGTGTCAGTCATAATGACGTTTAAGATAAATTACTTTAAAATAACGAATTGTTTCCGTGCTTAAAAATATTTTTGTTGAGACTTTTCGAGCATTTGATGAGTCTTTTCTTGATGCTTAAGATGCTTTTTTTTATTTTATTTACTTAAAGGCAGAAGGTTTTGCTCTCCAATAAGACCACAAATCGACGTTTATAAGACGGGTAAACGTTAATATAATTTTAAGGAGGTTTTGTGTATATTAAATGTGTTTAGTACAACATATAATATATATAATATACATATTTATTTTAAGTTTCATTAATGATGTCTCGAATTATGCGTTCAAGAAAATTATCTAATTTGATTTTTGCCTAAAAAAACAAGAGAATAAATTATTATCAACAATATTTAAACAAAAATTTGTTGTGAAATAAAATGTATTATCAGTAAAAGTTTTCTACTCTCCTAGTGAATTTTTCGTTGTAAGCTGCCTATTTAATTTTTTTGACTCATTATATTTTGATAAAAACACCAGTTTAAAGGAGTTCTTTTTAAATTATATTTGATAGTAATGAACACAATGGCATAAAGTATGCTAAATTCGTAATCGTTAAATTCTAATTTATTTTTTTATAGAGTTTTTATTATAAACATACGAAGTTTAAAAAAAATTAAGTGTCAGTCAGTTCGGAAAAATTTAGTCTGAAATAACAAAATTCAGGAAAACGACTAAAATATTAAAACCGCGATCGCGCAACAACTTGATGTGATGAAAAAAAACAAGAAAAATGTTTACAATCTCTCAGAATCATTGACTATATGTGAAATCATATTAAATTTTTCTTTGTCGGCCTGTGTTATTTTAATGACAAAAAGTTGGTGCAATAAATTACAAAAAAAAAAAAATAATAAATATTTTATTTATTCTTGAATTATTAACTTAAGTTTTTAACAATCCACTGTTGACAGCGGAAAGTATTTTTCATCATAAAAAGTTCTCTTAAAATCAACTGCAAGCAAAACTTTTTATACACAACGAAAATTCCATGACCTTTCGAATATAATCCAATCGATAAGTTTACATCTCAAAAAAGTTAATTTTGAAGGAATAAAAATTTAAATAAAAATCATAATGAGAGATTTCCTTCAATGTGATATCTCAAAAAGGCGATTTTTGAGTCAAGAATATGGAATTTTTCATCGCATCGTTCTTCAACTTTGTATAAAAAATTCATGCAAGTATTTTGTTTGTTCACCTCTTGAAGGCAGAATATATTTTATTTTTCCATTGAGATGCAAGTAAATAAAAAACTTTAAGCACGTTTTATGAAGAACAAGTTCTTTTTGAGTAAAAAGTATCGATATAAGTGCATAATTATAATTTTTAATAAAGTGATTACAGCGTGAACGTTGTTGTGAATGTTAACACACACGCTTTTCTTAATAAGTCATTCGAGTACTCTGAATGCAATTTCGCCAGTTGTGTTTCGAACTTAGCCCTCGTAAATTAATTATTCGTCAATATCATTCAGAAATATTATGCGTGTAAATTTAAATAGCTGCTTGTCTAAAATTCCCCAAAATTAATTGTCTATCCAATCTTTAGAATTAAAATGAACGGTATGAACACGGAATCGTTTTAATTTCTTTGATTCCTTTACGAAATATATTTAAAAAATGTTAATTCACGATTTTTCATATTCATCATGGCTAAAAACAAACAATATCGTGTCATACTGCCAACTAACAACTACAACAAAAAGTCCACGATGAATCGACGTTGTTTCTTATTTCCGTTAACTGCCATGATTTTCTAAAAATTAAAATCAACAACAAGATAAAAACCCCAGCATAAAAATCAAAATAAAATAGTGAATAAATTCATATAAAATGAATATGCAACACAGTTGCGCCACTCTCATAGTTAATGCCAGTGGTCTAACCACAAACGACCCAAGTGAAACCTCCCGCTGTAACGAACAATCGTTATGGAGGTTTTATTCACTCTGCTTAACTGTTGAGATGGACGGACGGTCGGTCGTTATATGTCGTAATTTTTCGTTGACTTTTTGCATGCTCAATTCTGAAACGCTTTTTTTTTGTTTGTGTTCGCGGAACAGGACACACAATAACGGCAACCAAATAAATTTATTGCGACAACTTGTTACGGTTGGTAGAAGACGAATTACAAAATAGAGCAACAAAAAAAAAAAAAAAACAAAAAAAAGAAGAAATAAACAGTGACTGAATGTAGGAACCAAAAAATTTTAAGAATTAAAATTATGCTGTTGTATTCGTAGTCGTAAACTTAAACAGAAGCAAGCACAGTTGGAATTCCTTTTAATTGTTGCTGCGTCCATTTGTTGCTTTTATTTCCTTTTTATATTTTTGAACATTATGATTCTGGCCATTGTTATAGCTGTTGACCTTATTTCTTCACTTTGTGTTAAGATTTTTCCTTTTTTTTTCTTACTGCTCTGCTTCTTTTTCCAAAGTTTGTATCTTGAATTTCGTTTTTGCTTTTATTGTTTTTATGCCATGAATATGCAAATCTTGCTTAAAAGGATTTGAAATGAACCAAGAATCAACAACAAAATGTTGAAAACGTTATTAAACGCATTGTCTGTATTGTTTTTAAAACATAAAACAATTTATTCCATCATCCTATTTTTAGTGCATTTTTATGGTGTAGAACGGACTACACATAATAAAATATAAGAACAGGTAACAAAAACACATTTTACGGCGAATGGAGTTATGAACGCGATGTGAAATTAAAAGAAATAGAAACATTTGTTTGCAAATTTTTTTTTTTATATTTGAAAAAAGCCAAAACATGGTTTCGTAGATTTTGATGACTGGTGGGACCGCCTTTGGAACTGTTTACCTTTTCAAAATTTCCGAGACTTCAGATCACATGATCTTCAACTTTAAAGAATCATCATAATTATGTTGGATCCAAGTATAATTTCTTCAATCGCTGATATAGGCAACATTTAGTAGCAGTCAGTGGTATTATTTCGCTTATTTTCCCGCTTATATTTAATATAAAAGTGTCGCAGACTGTTTAATTGAACTTCTAAGAGATTTAAAATTTTTTTTTATTGGTCTTGTCTTAACGTCCTAATAAAATAAAGACCAATTAAAAAGTTAATTGAATGAAGATCTTTTCGCGTTAGAATTAGTGCATATTAGATGATTTTTACATATTCTTGCCATAGGAAAGATGTTCTCCTTTTGAATTCCTGTTTGTTAAGAAAAAAACTTGTTTGTCGTTCTATGATTTGATTTCCCTCTGGAAATATATTTATAAAAAGGAGCCAAGTCTCAACTCGTCTCGTCTTAGGTGAGTGCAATCGGAGAATAGTGTTTTTATGTGAATTTAATTATATGAATATATTTTTAAATGTTATATATGTTTTTTAGTATCATTGTGAGTATTTGCAAAATCTGTGCTGAAATCGCAAAGCTCTGTAAAAGTAAAATGAATTTGAGCACGCTTTATGCACTTGATAATATTTTGGTAGAATTTCAGTTTTCCTTGGCACTTTGCGAATAATTTGATCATTCCGTCAACTTAATTAAGAATTAAAAAAAAACTCTGATATGAACTGAATTTCCTCCAATACCTTGTTGGTTTCACATTGTTGCTGCTTCGAGAAACCCGAAAAATTAATTATGAAAAACATTTGGAATTTTTTAGTTTTTTATTTTGTCATTTTGTAATATGTATCCATAAATGTTTTTCTATCCCAAGAATTGCTTTCGATTTTATTATTCTTTTTCATAAAATCTCTAAAAGTGCAATCTTGTTGTCTTTTTCGCATTTTAGTTTTTATGTAATTTTCTTCTTATTTATTTGAAAGCCCCAGGGAAGATTGATTTTACAACAATGACTAGTTTTCCATTAAGTCAATGAAATAGATGGCGAATAAATGTTGCTTGTCATGTTGTTGTCCTTCCAACGTAGATATGGCACATGTATGTGCATGTGCAAATATAGCCCACAGCCAAAGTTCAAAAGGCCTTCGAATTCTGGCCTTCTTGACCTTTTTTTGTTGTTTTTTAAAAGGCATAATCTTTCCTTTTTATTTCATCCGGTGATTCATTTCTCTATTGGACATTTTTTTCTTTAATGTTTTATTTTGCAAAAAAAAAATTAATAATAATAATTTAACTGCTTCAGCTCGCTTAAAACCTCTTAGAAAACTTTTAGATCGAGGCCTTTGCAACAAATCTTCATTTAAATACTTTTTATTGAACGATCATTACAAGTTGAACAAGTTCTCAAGCCGAGATATCTGCTAAATAATGCCTCCTGGAAGGCCTCTTTCCTCTTGCATTTTCCCGCTGGGATTCTATAGAAAAATATCTTAGTCTATTTGAAAATGGAAAACAATTGTACACTACACAACATTTTCTATTAGAAACTTTTGTCGAATGCCGCATTTTCCGAACATTTTATTTAAATGATACTATATGATGATTATAATTACTTTTAAATCTATCTAGTGGCCTCCTTCTACAATTTCATTCAAATCTCCTACTTATGCGATCATTTCAATACATTAGCGGAAATCACCCTTCGTTGCAAACTACACTTGCAAACCGTGTAGATATTGCAAATCTAGCATACGTTCTATACTCTGTAAGATCACAACAACAAAATACATGAAACTGAGATTTGCATCACTTGAATAAATATGCGTAACCAGATTGTAACTGTTGCAGATTGGTCGAAGTAGACTCCTGCGATTAAAATATTTACACCGCCACATAAATTGCCTGTGCTGAAATCAAATTGACGTTAAGACTGCTTAAAGAAATATTGCTAAAGTAATAAAAACTCAATGTCAAACAAAACTTTAATAAAATTTTAGAAAATTTATACAAAAACCGGACGCGTGCTTCACGTGTAAATTTTATTGGCGGCGTTCATTCAACTCTGTAAATTCTAAAATCGGCTGTCATAATTAACTTGCTAAACGCTTGAAAAAGACACTCACGTTTCGTAGCAGAAAATCATGCTTTTTGTGCTAAAATTGCAGATGTGCAACGAATGTTTTTGAATATTTTTAGGAGCTTTAAATAAATATTTAAGTGAAGTTTTTAAAAACGTATGGGAAACGTATAAAAAAACAAAACCGCAGTATTAAAAAGTGGAAAATATGTATTTGTTATTCTTTTGTACGAGTACAAGTTCTATGGACAAGATTGAATATGTCCAGATATATAATTTTAATTTTAATTTTTTTTTGTGACAAGAACATATCTAATGGTTGAAAATTCAAATGTGTCGGATTCATTTCAACTTTTTTTTTAAATAATGTTTAGTACTGTGAGTGTGTGTGTGTGAGTCTATGTTCCTTTATATTGCAGCAAATATTTCGACATAGAAACACAATAGTCAAACAAATAAATGTAGAGAACATAACAACAACAAAAAAGTGCACAAGTGCATTTTCATTATTTTCTTTGGTGTCATTATTGACAATTTGACAGTTGATAGTTTTAGATGTTTTTCGTTGTTGTTTTTTAAATTTTATTCCCATGTTGCTTTTACTTGTTGTTTTGATTGACTGCATGCATCCATATAAATATACATTAGGGCGGGTCGATTTGTATGGATGAAAAAAAAAATAAACGAACGAACGAATAAACGAACGAAATCATGTGTCTAAAGACAGAATTAGTTTGTACGTTCTGTTCCGTTACGAAACAGCTGTTTTGTTTCTGTTCAATTGAAAAACTCTATGTGTGGTTTGTTGTTACTTTTTCGTTCTGTTCTGTAACGGAAAAATCTGTAGAAAATAGAATAGAACGTTAAGTGACAGCCAAGAGTGTGTATGTTTTAGTTATTTGTGGTGTGAAGTATTAAAAATTTTGTGTTGAAAGTCAGAAAATTTTATTTTAATTGAAATTTTTAAAGGTTTATAAATAAAAAATAAAAAAACATTTTGCAATATTTACAAAATTCATTCCTTTAATTACATCGTCCACACCCGAAAGTTCAGACACAGAACAATTAAGTATAAAATATTTTCTACAGAAAAGAACGGCACAGAAAGGTACTGAGCGGCACAGGATGGCACCTGAGGCTTGAAAATGAATTTCGATCTTACAAGTAGTACTTTATTGTAATGTTTTTGTACAATTTGCGTAAACAGTTTAATTACGTAAGACAGGTTAATAATAAAAATAACAACGACGTATCTATTAAATGGCAAAAAATTAACTGCGAAAATTGCAGTTACAAATTAATTGTTTGCTAATTTTTTTATATTTTTAATTTTATAATTATTTATATTTTTATGTACATATTTGCTGTGTCAACACCAACTTTGTGACTACTGAGTGTATATTATATATACAGGGTGGCACAAAATTAAAGTTATGGTGTAAATGCTTATTAAAAACATAATTTATTTAAAAAAAAGACTTGAGAGCTTTAAAATGGAACAATGAACGAAAATCTTTGAATTTTCTTTTTATTTTAATTTTCTGACGCAGCGATCACATTGTCAGCATTTTAATGTGCGGAGTGTATCCTTAGTGTATCCTTGCAATCGGCTGGTGGCAACTTATCTTTAACATTATTTGGTAAAGAGTCTTCCTCGTGCCGGATGACTAAGTACTGTGAACACCGCCGTATTTAACGTATACATGAGACTGTGGAAGAAAATTAAGAAACATCAACTAGAAGACGTTCTGGACTACTTGTGCGCTGTTGACTCTTAAATTTCGTTACTGTTGCATTTTAAATTTCCCAAGCATTCTTTCTACAAATCTTAAACAGCCGGATATAAGAATTGTTAAAGCAAAAATTTTTGTAATTGAAAACTTTGTGTAATTGAAAATAAATCTCAATATTCAAGCTAATGAAAAACTATTTACAATACATTTTGGAAATTCCACAAGCTCGAAATTTACTTTAGACCCATGGATTCGAAAGCAAAAGTTTGTTAAAATCATTATCTACCAAGATTTTTTTTCAAAAAAGGGATCGACCCTAATACACATCCTTGCAAGTGTGTGATTTTTTATAATAATGTTTAAAATATTTGATACTTTTGAACATTTTTAAATATTTGTATTTATACCAACAACATTTGGATTGTTTGTGTTAATTTTCTGTCGTAACTGTCGATAAAGGAATATAAGTCGCGTGTAGGCTTGTGTTTCCTAGCTTTGTATTCGGCAGAAGTCTATGACTCTCTGCACATTATCAAAGCAATATTGTACACTTCAATTTTCAAATAATGTAACAATGTTCAATCACAAATCTGCCAAGTATTTTGGTAATTTAAGAAACAAATGGTAGTGACACATCAACATAGAACCAGAACAGTGAAATTTAAAACTCGTATTCTATTCATTACAGATTTCTGAATCATTCCGATTTGATTTCTTTTATGTCTAGAGCATCTTATCAGTTATTCAAAACAAATTACCCTCTAAAAACATATCAAATCTTCAAAAAAAAAAATATTTTGTATGCCAAATTTTCTAAATGTAGAGATTTTGTTAAGTAACCGATATTAAAAAAGTGCTTTAAGGTTAAATCTAAGACCTCTCATAGATTAAATAAATATTGTCAGTTAACCCATTTCTACGCTATCGCCAGCTAAAAGTATCAGATCCCTTTCAAATAAAGTTTTAGAACTCGAAATTATCCCCACCTTTAAAAACTAATTACGTGAGATGTTGTGTATTTGATTATTCCGAGCACTACAATAATTACATTCAAATTATCAAGAAAAAGGTGAGTTCTTGACAACACCCATCATTGGAAAATCTGGCTAAGCTCGCAACTTCTACCAGAGATGCAAAAAGTCCCTGCGCATTTGACATCCTGATTATTTTTCTTGATGTTTTCATTTTCATTTACAATTTTTAATAAATTTATTACACTTCTAAAGAAAAGTAGTTATAATTTATGCATTTTATGTTCAATGTTGCTATAAAAGTTGTAAATCGTTATCAGTATGTCAACACATTTTCCCAAAAGCACACACATACACTCACACTAGCAGACAAAAAAAAATGTATAATTTAAGGTAAATCCTTGAAAAAAATAAAATAAAATAAACCTGCATTTAAGTGTTGAAAAATAAAAAAGCGTTTATGGCTTCTTATTACAAATTCGCACGCATCATAAATCTTAATTTACGCCATATATTCAACTTATACTATTTTATATACAAACATAATCACACATATGTAAATGTGTGTGTGTGTGTATGTGTGTGTTTGTATGTGGGGATAATCTAAAGTCCTATTCGTGCTTCTTCTTGCAGCAGAGAAATAAAAAGAAAATATTTAAATTCAAATGCCGTTATGAAAATAATACAGACGAAATAAGGTGCACATGTGGTTGCTTCCTTGGTTCGTTTGTGGTGTATGATGTTTGAGTGTGTGGAAAAGTATGGCACGAGTTGGTACTCCAAATATTAACACTTGCACAACACATTCAAATATATGTATGTAAAAATTCTAATGCCACAAATGGTAATTTTCATTTTGCTTTCTTTCGTTTCGTGTTTTTATTTTTTCATTAAGATTGCCAAAAGAATAAGAAAAAACACAAAACATTTAAGAAATGTCAAAAATAACAACCACATAATACAATTGTTACCATTGGCAAGACAACATCCTCAGAGAGAAGTTCCACTAACCCCAACACATTTGTTTGAGATCAAGTCCCCAGCTCCTTAACACCCAATAATTCAAACCGAAATTTTCAGAAAAATGGCTGTGGCTTAAAAATAAAATCTAAAAGAAAAAAAAAAATATAAAATAAAGTGAGAGAAGAAACAACAGAGTAAAATATGTACTTCTGTATGTAAGTAAAAATAAAAAGGAGCAATTTCGACGGATAAAAACAGTTTGTTTTCATTTAAACACGAAAATATTTTGAATTATTTAGTAGATTTTTTTCAACTCGTACTTCAGTAGATGAAAAGTTAAAATAATACATCATCATAAAATTGAAACAACAATAACAAGCAAGTTAAATTTATTTTTCCAAACATACAGCCGCTGCAAAAGCTTGGTCATATGTTGTAGATCCCAAATAACATACTTCTCAATGATATAATGCTTACCATATGCATTACTTGAAAGTAGTACTTATCGGGTGCTTTATAAGTACTTATTTACATTGAATACCAAAATTTCCCTAATCCTTGCCTGCTGCCTCGACCATGGAGAGCATTGATACAAATCCTGAGAGATTTAGTATAATTTAAAACAAATTCGACATCATTTTGAACATTCATTACTTTTTAAATACATGTGTAGTTAGTTATCCTTTTGGAATGAAGGGAAACTAAGTTCAATGTCAGTAGGAAAGTTAGTATTACCAAAATTTTTGCACTTCATTTGAAAAAGATAACTACATATACACTCACACTTACACATATATATTATCTATGAACGTACATATCGTCACTTCTAATCCAAAATGCCGTATGTACACTTTTAGTTTTATGCAGGGCAACCAAAACTCATTATTTAGCTTTTAAAGTTTTTGCTGGACAGTTTCTCAAATATTCAAAGTGAGTCTTATTCGTCTTATTCTATTAATAAAATATAAAGTTAAAAATATGACAAAACTTGAAGATGGCTTCAAAACAGCAAAATTCGTTTAATATTGGCCACTTAGTTTTATAATGAAAAGCCTCTTCTTTGCAACAAATGTATTCAATTCTATTTACTTTCTTAGGAGAATCGCTCGTAGTGTGCATTGGAAATATATTTTACACACTTACAATTTGCATTAAGGTCGACCGCTTGTCGAATAAGAAGCAAATCTGATAATGTCCACCCACAAATGAATATTATTGCTGTCAATATTTAAAAAACTTTCTTGCTTTAGGTGTGAACTTAATTAATTTAGAAAGATTTTGCTTTTCGAAACCTGTACCAAAAGTGTATCTTCATATAAAAAAGTTTCTCTCCGTTCGAAACTTAAATTAAACTTAAAAAAAAAGTCGGCCTCCTCTATACACGAGTACATATACGTTATTTTTACTTCTTTGCATGTGTAAGTGTTTATGAAGTTGTAATATTTTGTGAATTCTATTTCGTAATTTGTTATTTATTGCGTGCCACCTTGGGGATTTAACTGCTTAACATTTATTTCTGTGTATCGTATGGGTCATTCGATACAAAATGTGGTTTACGTTGCTTTGTAAACAAATTTTTAGTTCATAAAGAGAAGAACACGTTTAAATTTAATTAGGGATGTGTGAAAATACTTTTGTTCAAAGTTACACATGCTATCAGACTAACAAAACTCGTTTAGTTTCTGTATCAAATTGTGATGATATCTAGATTTTTTTATTCGACATGCTAAACAGAAAAACAAATTGCACTTGTTAATAAGTATCGCTTTAAGACAGTGACTGCACCACTGCAGTCACTTTCTCGTCATGTGAGCCTGTATGTACTGCATACTTCATACACACATACATACATACAAACAAACATACATACATACATACATACATACATCCTCATAATCATGATCAAAAGCATTTTGTACAAGCTTCCGCAAAAGGGGAAAAAGTGTTAAAAGATGAATAAAATGAACTGATACGAACATGTACGCCTTGTGACTGTTATGTACATACTCGAACGTTTAAATATTCCAGATATTTAAATAAAATGTTATTGTTGTGCATTTGTGCTGAATAATGATTTGCGTTATTGTAATTTGTAAAATTTATTGTTTTTCTTGCGCTATAAGAAGCGGAAACGTACACATAGTCCTCTATTTACATTACAAGCACGTTTGCTCGGCAAATCGTGTAAATCGAAAACTTGTTTGTGAAAAATCGTGTAAATGCCGAATCGGATATGTAATTAATCGCAAATATGTATTACAAGGGAAAAAGGGTATTTTTATCCCGATTCACCAGAATTTTTTATTTTTTTTATGTTGAATCATTTAGTTTCTCTTATACACGAATATTATTTGAGTTGTAGCTTCTTTTGCTTACACTCTTTCTGATTGAGTTTTACTATTTTTCTAATGAACAACATGTGCATGTGCGCAAATGGACCTGACTACATTCCAATGAAGTCGGTTTGACCGTAACAAACGAATTTTAAAAATCTTGGATGGATTGATTTTTATTTTGAGTGTTAACTGTAATAAGTTACGAAGCCCTCTATTCCACGAAAATTAAAAATATCGCGGAAATGCAATCGTGTGAATTGTGGGATAGGTGTTCGTACGTATGTATATACGACACAATGCTAATGAAACACACATCGACCTAAAAAATAAAATCGAAAATCAAATCATGTAAACAAAGAGACATACAATATATTTTTATCTGTTTATTTAGTACATCGAGGATAATCTGTAAGAAAAACAAAATACCCAATATACACACAAAGTTACGTTCATTCGCTGCCTGCTTCAGATTCCTTTACACAAATATCAACACAAAAATATACTTATACACAAATATACATACATACATACATACATTTGTATGTATTTGTACATTTTTTTAATTCTAGGTCTTGGCACAAGCATTTCTGTTTTCAAAAACCTAATTTTGTGGATTTCGCAATCAAAAGCACGTAAATCTATATTTAACCCTCTTTAAATTGATAGGCTTCCACTCTTAAAGTAAAAGAAAAAGATGGAAAGGGAAAATGCTTTCAAGGAAGATAAAAAACTACGTCTTTACAACGACTAAAACGAAAAATCACAATTTTGGTTTTGATCGATCTGGTTGTTACGTTTTTTTTAAATAAAAATTAAATAAATCGTGTTCTGTTTCTAATGTATTGCTAAATATTAACTTTCATTTAAATGGTGTTCAAAAGTATGACATGATTAACGATCATAAAAGATAACAAATTCTGATTTATAGAGTAAAAGCCATCTGAAAAATTATTAAGAATTTAAACTGACACATTTTGTTTAATTCAATCGAAGCCACAGTGTGAAACAATTTCAGAATTTAAACGAAATATATTAATATATTATATCGACACTCCGTGCATACAAAATTGCACAACTCAGCTTGCTAAAAAAGATGTATGTATGCCCACATTTCATTTGTATATTATATATATGTATGTCCATATACGATGATATATGAATGAATGTATTAAATGAAATCTATCTGGGCCACATACCCACAAATTTCGGATCCAAAACTATGTGGTTCATATATAACTTTGTACTCACATAAATTACTCTGTTAAAGAGAGATCAATTAGCCGTGATCGTTGGAATAAATTATTATTTATTTCCTTGGAAATTATCTGCTGTCCGATGCTTTCTTCGTAACAATTTTTGACTTTAGACTAATATAAATTTTTTGTTCTGACTTTAACTGATTCCTTTTAAGGATGTACGCTTTGTTCTAGAATGACTAAAAACTCAAAGGAATTTTCCTATCAACTGAACTTAAAATCGAAAAGCATGTAAGAAAAAATTTGAATTTTTTCTTTTAATGTGATCTTTATTTTTACACAAACATATTAAAGATTAATCATATTCATACAGAACTTTTGCTACTCAGCTGCACCCTGCAGGTAAAACATTTTCAATACAATCAAGATGTCATCCTTTGCAGATCATAATTAAATACGAGACAAGTACATACATTCATGCGATTAATAAATCCCGACTCATTATAGCGAATATGTTACATTTGATGAAATGATTTTCAGATTTGTAACTTCTTTAAAGTCGTTGGAATACGAGACAAGTACATACATACATGCGTTTATACACTAAGATTTATTTAGTTTGTGAAATACTTTAATTTGTTTTCCACGCATTTTGTGTTATCAGATATCAATTGCAATTGACCGCCACTATGCGATTTTTTAATCTTTGTAACAAAAACTTCTCTTAAAAGAAGAAAAGCACAACAAATTCAAATATGATTTAAAGGAAGTTCTAGTTTGTTAATAAATCCCGACTCATTATAGCGAATATGTTACATATGATGAAACGATTTTCAGATTTGTAACTTCTTTAAAGTCGTTGGAATGATGAGTCCATCATTTCCTTTTATAGATATAAATTTCTATACGCTTTATAGTTTTCATTGCAAGTGACAAACTATTTGTTATGAAATAAATTTTACAGATGCAGTCATATTTAAATTACAATGATTCCATTTACATATTCACCATGTAATAAATAGTTTAATATTCACATGTTCTCGTGTTACATCGATGTGTATGTAGATTTATTTTTATTTTTTTGGATTAAAACTTTTTTTTAAGATTGTGAATGATGTGGAATCAACTTGATATTAAATTGTGGAATTTATTGGAAAATTCATTGCTGTTTTCTGGGCTGTTAATCATAATACGTGCACATGAGTTTATTGGATTCAATCCATAAAAAGGGAACAACTAAAAATCGTACTTAAAATTTTGCATAAAAATGATTTTAAAAACTTTTTACATTTCATAAAAAATCATTTCAATACTTTTTCAAATTTCATTCATTCATTCGTTACATCGTGCAAGAATTTTTAATATCATACATACTCGTACATACACACTTTTGAAAGTTTCATGTTTTAATGTGTCAGGACATTTTCATAATAGTATTTTTTAAGACAATGCGATATTTATTCGATTGACACGAATGGATGCGTATAATCTTTTATAGTCGATTCTAAGTTGTAGATGCCAAATGCGTTTTAAATAACTCTAAATATATTCAAAATTTCGTGAACTAAATTTTTACAAAAAAAAGGAAATTTCTATATTTTTTGAGTCGGAACAGTTCTTAATTGCACACTTTTGGATAAATTTCTACGTTAGTGTTGCTAATTTAGACACTTTCTAGTTAGATTAAACAATTTGTGTGCGGTTTTACCAGCAGAAAATTTAACTATTAACCAATATCTTTAGCGATTTTTATTTTTATGTGACTGTTGTTACCTCTTATCTCTTATATAAATTTAAAACTCGAAATCAACGGCCACATGTTCTAAAGGGAAAGAATACAAGATCACTCAAATATTTAAACAATAAAATTTCTTTTTGAAGTTTTCATGATGGAGTTACTGGTGGAGATTTCTCACATTTTCATGGTCAAATGCTGAAGAAGAAATTGTTTCTAGCCAACTAATTAAAGGAACTAAACATGACTGACTTCATAAAAGCATTTTGCAAAGCAACTCTTCAACGACATTTTCAAATGTTTATGAGCACATAATTGCTTTGTGACGTGTTGAGAAAAAATCTGACTATTTTTGGCAACACTGACGTTTCCAAAACATCATTACATCCAGAAAAGGTTAAACTTTAATGAATTTTTGCGAACGATGAAAACATTCATTGGAAATTGCTGAAGCTCACAAAGTTACAGGTGGTTCAAATAACTATTTTGTTTGTCCAAAATTTATTACATCCAGGTTGATATTAATCGATGTTTCGATGAGTCACTTTAAGGGGCTGTACAATTAGAATGGCCAAGCCAGCAAAAAAATAAGCAAAACAAATCAAATGGTTAACCCGATTAACTGACTTAACCGGTAGAGTAATTATATTTTATTACACAAATATTTTTTTTATTATTTCTTAAATTTTATCTCATATACGAGTACATTTTGATAAAGAAAAATTTACAAATTACAATATTCTAATAATAAACAAAATTTCTTAGCGTTGCTAATATTGTCAGTGGAAGTAAAAACTATTTCTGATGGTGTACTTTAGGCTGGAACTGGAAAGAGTCGTCAATTAATTACTCCTCTGCCGTTTTCTTATGATACAAATTATACCACTTTATCCAATCCAGCCGGTTAAGCCAGTTGATCAGTTCATACAGCAAAGAAAGTTTTGTTTTTAAGAGGATTTCAATAAAAAAACTGATTTTCGATTTTCTCGCCATTTAGATTTTTAAAAGAATTCGTAAGCATTTGCAGCTGAAATAATTTACGTTTCGAAGATTATCGGTAATTGAACTTCGCGAACTGTTACACTTCTATTATTTTCTTAAGTCTGAATGAAACTGAAAAATTTTTCGAGAAAATTTTATCTAACAAAAATTTATACGTTTTAAAAATTGCGAATTATTGCAGAAAATAAGAAAACAAAATGATTCTATAGAGCATATAAGATTTTTAGATTTTAGTTTCGTGTTAGACAAATTACAAAATTTTTTTAAAGCTTAAATTTATTCAAATATAAAAAAATGTATATATCCTCGTATTCGTATGTCCTTTAAATCTTCAGCTTGAATTAAAAATTTGATTTAAAAAATTTTATTTAAGAGCGAAAAATGTATTCGACAAAATAGAAAAAATTGGATTGGAGACCAATGTGCAATAGTGAGCGGCGAGCATGTCTACGCCGATAAACGAGAAACAATTGTTTGCCTGGTCTTTTAAGTACCTTCCCGGAAATTTATGTACAAGGTTTTAATGTTTCAATGTAAAAGTTTCAACTAAAAGTAAAGTAGCCGTTCGTTGTAGCATCATAAAAAATAATGGAAGAAAAAGCCTTCTATTTTTGACCAAGAAAAGTTTAAAACCTTACTTGCTTAATAAAATAAAATTATATAAAACCAAAAAATACAAATATTTAATGAATTTTTTCGTAAATTATATGAATCGAACACGGCTCAATAAATAATATGAGCGTTTGTTTATTAAAATTGAAAATGAAATTGGTGTTGAAGTCAGCAAGTAGTCGTATAGAATACTTTCTCAAAGTTATGAACCACGAAATAAAATGAATTAAAATTTATGAAAAAATTAAAATAATGAAAATTCAGTTACAAGATGTCAAAGTAAACCAACAAAAATTTGTTAAAATAAACTTTTTGCTGTGGGTAAGCATAGTCTACATGCCTACATTTCATTGGTGCTTATGCCAAATTGTCAGTTGCGTGCAAGTATACGCAAGCGTATACTAGCAAGCCTTTTTATCTAAAAATTAAAACGCTGGTTTGTAGTATCAGTATAATGAAAATTTTTATTTTCAATTCATGAAAACTATTACTTTCAAATTCGTATATCAATTATATAAATGCAACAATTAAAATACAATTAACTAATACCAATATTATTTATTATTTGAGAACTTTTATTTACACAACTGACCCTCAATACTACAACCACCCCACAATAATATTAAAAAGAATGTCACCTGCTTTTCAGAAGGGAAACATGTAATTCAACAATTTCATTAGAACAAACACTAATAGCAACTGTAGATACATGTGTCACCTGTTTTACAGTGAATAGTTTTAATAATGATCGGTTATCAGTGACACGATCGATTGCTAATACAAGCGTACAATATTAATACAAAAGGACTTCGAAAACGAACAAACTTTCCAATAAATACTACTTAAAATACACCCAAACAGGATGTATTTGGTATGAAATTTTTCTAGTACAATAATTATTTTGTCCTTCGAGTACAAACGCCGTTCTCGCAACTACATTAAGTACAAAGTAAATATTCAAATAAAAAATATTACAACAATTTTGGCGATTTTAAGGTACAAAGGCCGTTTTCGTCTTTCTCTGCTTCAATTTTGGTTGCTAAGTTTGTTATACTTAAAACGGAAACGTTATTTCCCATTGACGTGGGTTGTTGTAGTTTCGAGTGTTTAAACATAACAATTGTATATTGTTTGTGCTGTTTGTTATTTTGCTACATCAAACTAGTAATTACACGTACACTTAAATAAATGTTAAATTGTAAAAGTGTAATAAAAATAAAAAAGTTTCTACTTGTTCGTCAGGGGACAGAGGGTGGTTTTGTTTATTTTGTTTTCGCCTCTCTCAATACCAACACGACTATATCCTTTTGAAGACAGCCATATGAAACTCCTGCTTGATTAATTACCCCCTGTACTAATGATCTAAGTGACTATTTTATTTTATTTTTTGCGGCAGAATTTTTGTTTGTGGCTTCAAGCCGGCTGGTTGCACTGTTAGGACCCATGTCCCATGAACTACACTCGACATCTATTCAAACGCTGTTTGTTAAGTTTGACTGAAGTCAAAGAAAAATCCTCAACAAAATTGTCAATAAAATAGCACAACCTTTTGAACTTTGAAAATAAAAAAAATCAATTTAAACTTTGCCAAGTGTATTTTAAAGCTTTATTAAACATTAAACGTTCGCATCATTATGAATCAAAAGCTCCTATCACATTACCGAATATTCTGTTAGGCTTGAGTTTGTGTTTTATATGATATTACACGTAAGCATGTATACATACATAAATATTTTGAAATTGTTCTCTCATGGATGCCTATCTATATCTACTCCTATTAAACTGTTACATTGAACTTCTGCATGATTTTAAATACGTCTCAGTCTGATGAATGCTACAAGTGCCACTATTTTATAAGAAAAAATCAGTGAATTCTTTCTGAAACTTATGGCGTGAAGTTTAATGATACCCGGGGGTCCTGGAACAGTAAAGTTTAATTCCACCCTCAAAGTTCTTCCAGGCACAATTATCCACTTGCCATTTAAAAACATACAAACACATTTACGCACAACCACAATAAAAATTTGTACACACATGCATCGCATACAGAATACAATTCATATATTCTCAAGTTTATTGTGAAAAATAAAAATATGTTTAAATTACTGGCACACTAGGTAAATATTTGGCATACTCAGCGCTTATTCTTCGTTATTAGAAAAAATACAACGATTTAAATTTGCATAAGTATCTGACGTATTTTTTTCGTTTTTAATTTATGTAAATATTTTTTTATAAAAAGTAATTTTAATCTTTTTAAGCATAAATTTATTCGGTAAAATATTATTATAATTTGGTATTTTTTATGTTTCTCAATACGACAAAAAAATTAGGAACTAAATTTTACGTTCCTTATTTTGTTCTATAATGTTTGTATAAATCTTTATTGTAATTAAGTTTTTCAACCCATTCCTATTGAAAGTGAATGCGAAATACCGGTATCAAGATACCACTATTACCAGCATTTAAATATTTTAAAAATTAATAATTTAAATTAACGATTTCAAGCTGGTTCGAGAAATTACTTGAAATAATTTCACCGATTTACAAACTCAGAAGCACAATACACATACGCAGGAAATCTGTGCGAAAAGAAGGTTGGGATCAGCCAAAAGCAACAAAAGTTTATCATTGAGATGAGAGTTTAATACGACAGACTGAATTTTCGTATAAACATGAATATAAAAAAAAGTAATTAATTCTGGTGTTTTTTAATATTAAATAATTTTGTTAAATAGTTGATATTCATAGATCGAAGCGTTCAGCTGAATAGGAGGGAAAAACAAATCAATTGCAGCTGATGGAATGGAGTAGCGACCACCGAAAACAATGTCTGTTATTTTCTGCTATATTTTTCATTAGGTTTTCCTGTATTATATTCTTAACTAAAAATTAAAAAGTAATTATTTGGGTTATCGAATTCACGACTCGAACTCAAGGCTGTTTTAATAATTTTCATTCAATAGACAAAGAAAAAAATTCAATGTGGTTACACTTCCAATGTATGATATTCCAGTAAGTAAATTTTTTATTGGAAGCCACGTAAATTCTTAGATTCTTTGCTCTAAAACCTACAATTAATTTAGATTATGAACAAAATAAATAAAAGTAAAATAGAAAGAAAAAGAGGAATCTATAAAACAGAGATGTAAATAAAATAATATAAAATTAGACAATTTGTTTGTTATTTTTAAATTTTTTAAAATTTTTTTTTAAATCAAGATTTCTTTATTAATTATCCTTTAACTACGGAGGTGAAGTATTAAACGTAATCAGTGGGGTCGTGGTAAATTTAGCTGCCACTTTGATTGTACCGAAAGATTTTACTAAAAATTTTTTTTTCTTAATTTTTTGCTTCAAGAAACAAGAGACAGCATTTTTAATTAACGTTATAACTAAAAAGTGAGAAAATACGAGGAGATTGAAATTGATAGAGTTCAGAGGAAGAGAATAAACCAAAAAATTATGAAGACAGTAGTTAAAAGGAAAAGGAGCCAAAGCGCAGTGACCCATTCCATAGATTGTAACAAGTACGCCAAAAAAGAAACAAAATTCAATTGTTTCTTAATGCTTCTTCAGGATCCGCGCATCAAGCGTGACTTTTTGCCGTCTGAGAAAAGTATTAGACCACGTTACGTATGAGTTATATCGATATTTATATGATATTAATGTTCATGTGAAATACAATTTTTCTTTTCAACAATTTGAATGTTTCAGCAACAAGCTTAGATTTTCTAAAGCCAAATAAATAATGAGATAAAGTAAAAAATTTAAAAAATTATATATTTTAATTTAATGATATCAGGATAAAAGAGGTATCCAAATTCTATCTCCGACATTTTTAATCTAAACTTGACCTTTTTCGTCTCGTGTGTGACTCGGAAGTATAGTAAATCTGGGTATGGATGGCTGGAGATTAATCGTGCATTATTTTGCAAACTTGTATTATTTAGTAGTCGTCTTATAAAGGGTGATTTTTTTAGGAAATGTCTTTGGCTGCTCGACTGTTTTCGTGTAACACGTTACTGTTAAACATGTTCACTTTGCTATATAATTTAACATTAAATCGGTTACCAAACGAACAACACTTGCAGATTATTGAATTTTATTATCAAAATTCATGCTCGGTTAAGAGAGGGCATCATGCATTTTATGGCCAGTTTGGGTGACTTTCTCAGACGACTACTCTACGGACTAAATTTCTCACCAAATTTATATTATTGGACATAAAACCACCATTTGTATTTGCCAGTGCTGGACTTGGCTGGCATGTACATAGTTTCAATAAGACGGTGCCAATATTTCGGTTGCTGTGTGGCATAGCACGTGAAATATTTGGCCCTCAGCTCGTGTGATTTAACGCTTTTAGACTTATAGGGACAAGCCCGCAATGGTGGGTGCACTCGAGGCCAATATTAAAGAATTTATTCGTGAGATACCGGCTGGTATGTTGGAGAGAGTATGCCAAAATAAGACTCAGCATATGAACCAATTGAGGCGTAGCCGTGTTTAACATTTATATTAAATCATCTCTGAACATTGAATTATAAATATTTCATACATTTCTCTAAATTTGATGTGTCTTTTTTTTCAAATCAAATCCGGAAGCTCTTAAAAAATCACCCCTTACATATAAAATTTTTTATAATTACTTTATTGAATAGTTCATCGACTTTTTCCGTAGTGATTATTTTATTTTTAGGCTGCTCATATTATATTATATTTGCTGCTCATGTTGTAGCGTTCAAAATTTTGATTTGTGTAAAGGACATTTTGGTCAAAAGTGGGTGATTTGTAATAAAACGGGGGTTTCAAATCAATTGATTCAACAGCTTGAATGAATGAGATTTTTTACCACACTTTTAATATTGTTTCTTGATACTTCCAAAGGAGGTTAAAAAATATAATGAAAGCAAAACTTGCACACATGTACGAGTATGAATGTAAATGTATGTGTTTAAATTTTTACTTTAGATTTGTTGTCATATAGTTGTTGACAATATTTATAACATATGAGAAGGAGTATCAAATCCGATGGTCAAGGGGAAATAAACAAATTTAGAAAAACATTTTATATTTTCCACAATAACACTTTTTATGAAATAAAAATGGAAGAAATGGGTGTTACTATTAGCAACGAATCTAGTTTGTATTAGAATGGGTGGTAAATACGTGTACGTGTTCGTTTATGCTATATTATATTTTTGTATTTTTTTTATATATTTAAAAGTATTTTTTGTTTATTTGGTAGTTGCTGTTCATGCAAACAATCATCCATATGTTGGTCAAGCTCGTATAATTTGCACCATTGAAACTTATATGGTGCGTCGCTTATTAAGACTGTGGGGTTTTGCTGTAATAAGGCTAATAGTAAGTGGGCGGAGGTACGTGATTTGGAAAGAGTATTTTGCCAGTCAATGTCCACTTTTGACCAGCTGTTGCTGATGTGTGTCATTGAATGAAATTTGTTTTGTGATGGCTGCTCCTTTTTATAAATTTATATTCTCTTCTTTTATAACAAAAATTTGTTAGACATTTAGAAGACCTTCATTTTGGTTCATCGTATGTAGTTTCGATGTGATTGTTTTCTTTTTTCTTTTTGCCGTCCTAAATTATTAATAAAGCTTGTAAGTGGCGATCATTCAACAGCTGTCAACTAATGCAAATAAATTTTGTTTTATGAATAACATGTAAAAACTCGTACATATTTTTGTATATTAATGCATGAGTATATGGGATTTCGTTTGCATTTTTTTATGTTTTTATACATGCGAGTGTTCCTTTTGTTTCATTTTGGACTTTGCATATGGCAATAATCAGTATTTCTGTTGATTTCGACTTTGTATTCGAATGTTATTGACATTTTTATTGTGGTCATTTCTAAACAAACACACATACATACATTTGAATATAATTTTAAGATTTATTGATATGCCATTTATGGTAACAGCATCAAAAACGAATTGTTAAAATGAGATACTTTTAGCATTATTTTAACGACAAGTTTACTACGTACTCTTTTTACTGTTTTTATAAAACTAAAATTAACTGAAATAAAGGATTGAAAATTAGTATAGAAAAGTGATTGTCATAATAGCTTAGAAAAAAGTGACTTTTGTGAAGCAGTATTCAAATAATTATGTATTTAAGGAATTAATTTTTGAAAGGACAAGGTAAAGGAAAAAAAATCATTAATTGTGGTTGTAGTAGATATTGTTTTTTAAATTTTAGTCCTTTGAAATTTGTCAGTCCCTTAGAGGAGTCAGAGAGAGAGAGAGAGAAACACCCAATGCCAAATTGCCACACTTTTTGATACATAAGAATCTTAAAAATAAATTCTTTGGCCTTTGAATTAATAGCGATACGTTTATATATTTGAGCAGAAATTTTGTAAATTCGTATATTTCTGTTGAATTTGTTAACTTTTTGTATGTTCTTTAAGCCAATAAGTTCTCAAATAATAATCAATATACAGATACATATGTGTGTGTGTATATATGTGTGTGTTTGCAAAATAAAATTCCTTATTTGTGTGGCCGGCAGTGTATACAACAACAAATAAATCGAATATACTTAAAAAAAATTTATTTCGCTTTTTGTTCTTGTATAAGCTATAAATTATTGTCGCATTTGTGTTTGTTCATAAATCGTGCACATTTACCCAAGTAAAATGTCCAACAAATAACACAATATTACAGAAGCCTCCTCCCCAAAACGCCTTCAATAACACAGCAACACTGTTAAAAAAATAAAAAATAAAAAATAAAAAAAGGAATCAAACGAGTAATACACAGAAATTGTAGAAGAAAGTTTTTACGAATGTTAATGTGAACAAATATTCGGAAACATTCAACATTTGGTCTTAAATTGGTGATCCTATTTGGCCTTCAATCGCTTGAATGTTGTTATGACAGAAAGTATTGTTGTCATTGGGGCGCCGCCAGTTACCGCAAATATTTCAAAGACTTACACTTTCACATTCGCAAAAATAAACTCCACCTCTTACTCTATTTTTACACAAAACATACATTTTTGCAACATTTCTACAAGTTGTGATTCTCAAAATAAAACTAAACGAAATGTATTTATGACTGCGTGTTTCTTATGTTTATATAATAAACGTGTGTATGTCTTTACATATGTATGTTTGTATATGAGTTTAACACATTTTATTTCATTTATAGATTATGTGCTTTTCGTTTGTTGCTTCGTCGGTTTGCTAGTTTTCTACTCTTCGTGTGACATTTTCAAAATTTATGGTCTACAGCCTAAGGCGGATTCAATTCCTATCAACGAAAATCCTCAAACTCCAAACAGTTGAAATAATAAGCATAAATAAGCTCCAACACCAACGTTACCGTCATCACATCTGCAATATCTCTACTGGGATGGCAGAAGCGACTGTTACACTCCCAAATTTTCATTTGGAAACTTTTACATCGAATAACGAAATAAAAATAGCATAAAACGAATTAATGTGCAAATAAAAAAACAGGCATTACTTTCAATCTTAATAATCAGTATTTTTGTATTTTTCTTTCTGGTTCTTTACAGTTCTTATCTGATATATAAAGTAACTCCAAAAAAAAAGAAACAAGTGAAATTGCTCCCGGAAATTCACATACATTTTGGAAGTGCTTCTATTATTATTAATTAATTATCAATATGTATTTTCAAATTCATTGTGTTTAAAAGTTAAATGAATCTATCGGCATTTTGGGAATGATTTAATTCAAAAAAAATTTATTAAGAAAATATTTGAGCTGATGTGGTTTATTATAGGCAAGAAAAAAAATTAATCTCAAGTGCCGGATCACGAATGGTACTCTCTATTGAAGAACCAATAGTGTTGTGATTAACTAAAAAATTGTAGTGAGTGACAGACTAACGATTTAAATGAATAAAAATAAATATTATTGTGTATAGGTTGATAGATGAAAGCAACTGATTGATTGGTTTTCTAGCTTTATAAAAAACACAAAAATAAATGAAGAATTGTAAGAAGTTTCCAAAACACATAAACATATATTCTTGCATTTAATATAGTCAAACGCTTTCGTTCAAAATACACCTGTGAGACATCAGAAGCTTACACAAGTTTTTAAGTTATTGTACATATTTCAAATACATATATATTTTGTATTTAGTTAATATTTCGTATTTTTGTTGGAAAGTGTTTTACGTAAAGGACATGTTTCACTGTTTTATCGTTACTACAATGAAATGTACTTTAATGAAATCAGGTAACTTGTTCCCGATACCCGAACTTTTTGCTTAACACATGCTTTTCATTAAAAGCTCATCCCTCTGCGGTTGTGGAGTGTTCACATATACCACCCTCTCTATCCTCCTCTATCTACAATACCATCCACAAAATCTATTATGTTATTCCGACCTTAGAGATCACCCTTCGTATCTTAACGATTGACTTCATCACTACGACAGTCAAAAACTTGTAGTACAATATTCTTGGCAATATTTGCCGCCAATTTTGCTACCGCATCGACATAATTAATCATTAGATTTTTAGATTTTCTGGATTTATTACAAAATACTTTTAGTGTGTTGCTCTTGTGGCTGGAATTGTGGTAACGTTGAAAGCCTCAAGTTTTTTGGTTTCGTTTCTATTTAACTGATTTGGTTTTCTTTGAAAACACCACGTAAACTCAAACGAGTATGTACATTATAAACATGTTGTTCTTTCTCTTTTTGTACTTTCTACTATCTTGACGGAACGATTAAAACATTTAAAAAAATATAAAAGAAAATATGAGCTCGTTGGAATGTGTATGAGTATGTGTATGTGTACACAAACAAAATAAAAAAACTGAAACGTTTTGCTAATCAAAGTTGTAACATTTTGAATGTTGGCTCTAGTGCCTCCGTTCATATAATCAACTTGTTTATTTTTATAACTTTTACAAGCACGATTTGACATAATTTCATAGATAAAAGTCATCTAAATAGCTAAATTACAACACTAAAAATAACAAAATGTTTGAATATGTCTCATTTCCACAAATAAGTATGGGAAGCATAAACACTCTTTAATTTAAGTTGACGTAGTACTCTGCCGAAATCTACCCAAGTTATTTAAGGAGATTAGAATACAAATATTTGACATTTCTTTGACTCCAGAAAATTTGTTATTCCTTGTTTCAATGTTTTATTAGTTTTTATAGCAAAAACTTAATAAAATTATATGAAAAGATGCCAAAAGAAAATATTTTATTTGTGTTAAGAAATGCTTAGATTTATTGTACTTTTATAGAAGATACCAACATCTATTACTATTCTAAGATTTTCGTGAAACAAAAACTATTTAAGATAAATAAAGTAGGCGAAATAAACAACTGTAAGGGAGGGGGAGACAAACAAAAGAGACAAATACTTTTCAAATCAATTCATAAATGGCGATGTTCTGAGGAAACAAACGAATTGACAACCTTTAAAGTATTTAAAGTCGCTTTAAAAAAATCTGGAAACAAATTTAATGTCTCATTTTGAAAAATAATTTAAATGATGCCGTTTCGCAACGCAATCTAAACTCTAAATGCGAGAACGAACGTATGCATGTATGTGCTTTGCTTTTTCTCATAATAGTACACGATCTCTACAAATTCTCATGTTTGGTTTATAATTTTTACTTTTTATAAAGCGAAGTAACGCTCAGTCAATTAGCATGCGTTATCTTCTTTGGGAAAGGGATATTGAGAGCACAGATGGTGAAAGTAAGAAAGCTTAATGTTTGCAACTCTGATATTGCGCGTTGTGTTAGTTTTTAGATCAGTGTTGCAGCGACTTTGATTTCAAGTAGGCGCATTAAATGACTTTTAAGCTGTGTAGCCATGTTTTATCAATTATTTTACTTCGCCGGCGATTTTGCTACAATTTACAACCGGTTTATCGGGTAAAAAAGGACAATACTTGTTTATGTGCTTGTGAACAGACAAATTTTTTGTATCGTCATTTTGTTGTATTTTAAATGTCAATTCAATGTAGTCAATTCATTGTGAGTAAATAATTTATGTCGAACAACAAATTTCTTTTTATCTAATAAAACAAACATGAAAAGTGAATTATTAAATTATTATTAAATTTTTATTTACGAGTATTTACGGGAAATTTTTACTTCTTAAATTTTGCTTTCATTAAAATCTTCTTCTTCCACAATAGTCGACACTCAATTCAGTTGATACCATGAAATTAAACCAGATATGAGAATTATAATTTTATGCGAAATAGGTAATAACTTTAGTTAGGCGATTATACAACACATACAACGTTAATACGAGCTTGTGAATTGAACAATTATTGAAAAAAACGTTGAAAAAGGTCACACATAGCGATGTGTGTGTATATTCTTAGTCTTGTCCTGCCAAAATTTATTTATGCACAACAATTTCAATTTTTATTTTATTTTATTCAGTGCAGTAATTTAATTTAGATAAATGAGCTACAAATTCAAATATGCTCCTTATGTTGTTTAAAGTCCTTAAATTACTTATGACTTACGAGTATGAAAGCCAACATATCTATTTGAAAATCTATTCAAAAATCTGAATAATTCGCTGGCATAACATACTTAAAGGTCATACAAACACAAGCACGCGGATATTGTGTTAAAGAAAGATTAATGAAAGACTCGTAGCAGATTCATGGCCTTAATAAAAATAATGATGACGATTAGCGAAAATCTCCGCATACAGTCATCAAAGCTTAACATTTTATAAAGAAAACATAATGGAAGGAACACAAGTTGGTCTGGATTGGTATTCGTACATATTTAAGGTGTTAGAATCTAGACACATTTTGTGTTTTTTTTTTTCATTGAGAAATCTAAATTTTTATGTCTCCCGCAACGGCGTAGGTAAACTATTTTCCTTGGGATGAGTATTGTCTGTTTTTATTTAAAAATCTAGCTTAACAAAATATTACGTTTGGCTCAGTAAAAAAATAAAAACAAAAAAAAACCAGATGAAATGTTCATTTGACAGTTTTTTTCTGAGGGGCCTTAAGTCGGTCTATCTCTGTCTATGATTGCCCAGCAATCGTATTGTCAAGACAAATCCTGTTTGAAAAATGTGCCACTTCAGTCAGTTGACACAATAAACTAGTATAGAGAGACAAAATAGCAACCAAAAATATAAAGTTGTGATTGGAAAATTAGCAAAATTATCACAAAACAGAATTGCACGTTGTTGCTTGAAGTTGAATCGCTGAATATAAAAATAAATAAAAAGAATGTAACTAGACTTCTTGGAACTTTGCAAGAGAAGAAAAAACTCAAAAAAATATTTTTTTTAGTTTCGTTCTAAATATTTGATATTTTTTAGGGTCATAGATTTCGGTATGATACACGATTTTGGAAATTTTACCATTTTAAGTACATCGATAGACATACACACATACATACATAAATATATGCATACATAAATATTTATATATGTATATACTAAGCAACAGTAGTGGCTTATTTCCGTAGTACTCGAATAAGCAAGATGTTTTAAATAATTAAAATTTTTTAAACTGGGAAACTTATGCAATAAAAATTATTCTTAAACGTGTTACGGGGAAAAAGTTTTTCCGACTTAATTAAAAGCATTAACACTGCATATAAAAAAAATTATCCATGTAAAATATTTGGAAGAGAATTTTAAAACTAAAGTTGCTTTGCTGGGAGAAATTTATAGCCACACTGAGATGTGGCAAGAAATCTAAAAAGGAACGTGTCAAAAGGACATGGGGTGGAAGCTGTTAATAATTTGTATTTATTTTTTTTATATTTTTTTTCTAACAAGTATCACAGACGTTTCATACAAACAGGCGAGTCATAAAGGACAATTTAAATTAAATGATCTTAAAGAACAGCAACGTCAAAAATGTTGCTATTTTTGTAAAAATTCTTCTTCAAATTGAAGAAAAAAAAAAACAAATTTTGAAATATTTGACTTTCGTTTCATTATTATTTGGTGGGTGAATATTATCGCACCTTTTGTTCTAAAGTTGTCATCGACTTTCTTACTTTAGCTGTCTTTTCTTCTTTCTGTCTCTAAGGTACAAAAATATAAAGAAAATCACATGCAACTGGTGCCAAATAAGTTTATTCTTCATTCTTTAGAGTTTAAAATTTTCAAGTTTTTGTCTCTTTCATGGCTTTTGTTGTTATTGCTTAACTCCTGCCATTAACTTTTGTTAGATTAACATGAAATTAAAAAAGTTTCTTGCAATCATTATTCATCGTTACGAAAACAAAATTATTTCGAATAATATTCACGCGTTGGTGGGTTATCTAATCGTACATATAAACGACAAACTAACTTTAAACAATTTTAAATGAAATTTTTAATTTTTATACAACTGAATGAATGTTACAAAAATATTTGCTTGAGATATATTTATATCATCATAAAACGTAAATTCTTGTTGGATATCGAATTTACAAATTACGTTATTCGATATTGAACGAAATCCCATACAAAATTTTATGAATTTGTTTGGAAATTTCGTTCGATAACGAATGCCGTGATTTGCCCCCTGGTCTACAAAGTGAATCAGGCCCCTCATTTACATATGTATATGGTGGGTGCGTGCCTTTAGGGGCTAAAAACAACTGGTTGGTGGCTTAAATAGTCCAAAGCAAATTCATGTTTGAAAATGTCGTTTTTAAATATGTAATACGTATAATAAACAATGCAATGAGTAAAGTGCTCGTTCAATAACTGAAGGAAACAGTCTCAGAATTTCAGTCATGTAAATATTGTCACCGCTAAAAAAGTTTTATTCGCTATTGGGCGCAGCCTCAAGTGGCTTTCTTTTTATTAAATGTTGTTCAGGGAGAAATAACAAAGAAATCGAAAAGGACGATTTTGTGACACAGTTCAACCTACAAAATTCTAAGCTCTCAAAAGGTTTTGAAAATCGTCATGAAATGTTACGTGTACTTTTAAACGAAGAACTCGATTCGGGACGGATTTTATTTAGTTGCCTTTTGATAGAAAATAATGTAAATTTTGGGATATTTTTTGTAACGATATCAATACAAAAAAGTTACATTAAAAATAGTTAAACAATCCTCCGCTATTGAAACGACTAAACCTTCTTTATGATAATCATCGATTCGTGCTATTATAAATACTTTGGAAAAGTATTTAAAGAATTATGTAGTGTGCGTTTTCGAAATCCTAAAGGATAGCATGAAACACAGTGACATACATACATAATCCCGTCGTTCCTAAGGAGCATAAGCCCTCAACAAAAACTTTCCATCTGGATCTGTTCAAAGCGATGTTTCTTACTTCATTCTAGCTAGTTTGCATATTTGACGCTTCGGTTTCAATTTCTCTTCGCCATGTATGAGCTGGCCGAGCTTTTCTACGGCTATCCTGAGTATTCCACTCGATATCTGTTCTGGCAATATCTGTGACCGGTTTCGTATGGTGAGACTAATCCGTTCCCATTTTCGGCTTTGTAGTCTGTTGTTTGATATGTATTGTGGCCAGAATACTCGTAGGATTTTTCTAAGGCATTTATTTGTAAAAACTTGCCGCATTCCACGTTTCACATCCGTATAAGGAGAGAGGAGTAGGAAAATGTATAGAAATTATATGCACGTTGTAACACTCCTCGACAGAGTTCATTTTATAAAATGCCAAATGAAAGCAATTAATTTTATTAGTAAAAGTATTCTTTTGTTTAATAATTTTTGGAAAAAACCCGAGTCCAATTAAGTTTGGAAAATTTCATAAGAATCGGAATGCGCGTGTTTACACAAAGGCTTGCACATGTTCTTGACATAAAAGTTCAAGTAGCTTTTCCTAACATTACAACAGTGCAGCAGCAGAAAAAAAACTAGTTAGTCCAAAGTCTGTTGCATCCACATAAGGGCCAAGGAAAAAAAATCAAATTGTTTTTTGCAAACTTTGTATGAATGAATATGTTGTAAATCTAATTACTCACATCTTCATTCATTTCAAAAACATTATTACACAAAAAACTAGAAGTTCACAATATTTTTAAGAGGCTATTTTGTTGCACTTGTGCCTGCAATATGACGACAAGTAATTGGTTACACCATTAATTGCACCATCATGCACGTGCAGAAGAGAATTGGAGATAGCGAAAAACCACAACAACTTTTACACATTGATTCATTTTTTCTAAAAGCCTTTGAGCTTTTTAATACTACTTTTTAAAATTTTGCTACTGATATTATTTCTACTTAAGCTCGTTGTAGAAAAGGACATCGTAATTTACCTAGATACGCACAAAAATGTGCAGAAATTGAATTAAGAAATAGCGAAAACTTTTACTTGTGTCTTCTACTTCTTAAACAATTGCATTGATCGTTGGGGTACAACTTAACCGATATATTTAGTTTTAGTTAGTGTCCTTGTTTACACACATTCAACATGATAGGCATCCTTTCACTACTACTTCTGTTCTTCTTTCTTTTGAACAAAAGAAAAACATTTTTAAACGTAGTTTAACTTTTCTTAGAGCAAGATTGTTTGCAGACTTGCACTATAAAAGATATATTAAAAAACATAACCACATCGAATTAGTTCAATAAAATATTCCCACGTTCAGTTTGTTTTAAAATTCCCTTTTTTGTTGTTCTTAAAAACAAAAACATTTATTATTGAATTTTGACAAAGAATTAATAGAATCATTGAAATACATTGATTTATAAAATGTTCTTTTCTCTCAGCACTTTCATGGAGGTTAAGCAACTGAGCGTTAGAAAGGAATGCTGCGAAAAAGAAGGATCCTTAGATGGTTTGTGTGAATGAACGTTAGCTGACAATTTAAGATTTTGGAAAGATTTTTTAGAAATGGGGTGTGTTCTTATATTTATTTATTTAATTATAAAAAGTCAATTATTGTAATTCTTCGTCAACATTTCACAGCGTTTTTCATTGTTGACATTTTTGTTGATTGAATCCCCGCTTAAGGAAAGAAAAAAAGGACGATCTAATAAAAGAAGCCAAATAAGAAAGGGAAACACGACATGAAATTCAACACGGGGTAATCCATTCATTATTTTTATAGTATTATATTATTATTACAATGCAGTACAACCGCTGCCATTAGCTCGCTTTCAGGCACAAACAAACATCTCCTTCCTTTGTATCTTTAGTAAACGGGCTAAGTGTCTGGGGTAGTTTTAGAGGTTATATTCCACTCTGTATCTGAGTTAATGGTTGCCTATTGTTGCTTAGATGTGAACCTTAAAAAAAGGCTTCCTTTCGCTCTGCTATGAAAAACAAATACGCTTAACATTTTTAACAATGAAGCACTTTTGTGCATACGAGAAATATGAGAAGAGATTCCTAACAGTTCGCATGTATGAAAACTTGAAGATTTTTGAAGTTATTTGAATATTTATTGCCAAATTGGTGCCATCATTGTTGAAAAATCAACAATTTGATTTTTTTTCGATTCTAAATTTTCTTTGATTGCCTTCGATTGCCTTCGACTGCAGTACAATACAGCACGAACAATATGACAATAATAGTTTGCTGTATATTTTTTATTCGTCGCGTTTACTCACTTCTCTCTCATCACTTTTTAAATATTTACACAAATTAAGCTTTTCATTTATTTTTGGTTAAACTTAAGTGTTTAATGCACTGTGGGCCGAAGAATAAAAAAAAATCATTTGATTATGAAGAGTTATACTGAACATATTTTTACTACACGTTTTCCTGATGACATTTTACTGTCGAAACATTTACTACCATTCGCACTATTCGTTGTTTTCTTTGCTTGAAGAATTGCTGCTTGCTATTGAGCATATAAGCTTTTTTTATACACATAAATATATAAAAGTCGTTGAAAATGTGGAGGTGCAGTCAATTTAATATTAATGCTGACTATACGTTCCTCTCTAGGTTTACTTCGAACAATGCGTGTATGTAGAATATATTTCTATGTACGTACACTCAGTCACGTAAACTTTCCGCGAATTTAAACACATAAAATAATGAAAATTGAGAGTATGTTTTATAATATTTTATATTTATATTTGTTGCAAAAATATATTTTGAAATATATATTTTCTACGACAAGATGATGCAGATATTTTACAAAAATATTATGCACTTTTTATATAACATATCGCTTCTTTATGGCCAAAAGACCTTTTTCAGAATACTAGTTTAATTTTTTAACTTACCCGCACCTCACTGACGTGACTTAAAATGATATTTAAATGAATTTGATTACGAAATATGAAGAAGAATGTCGTATCAAAAATTAATTTTTTTAGATCAACTTGTTTATTATTTTCATCAAAAACTTATTATTGAGTTAATATGTGCATGTAAATAATTATTTACTTAAAACTAAAAAAAGGTTTTTTATTTTGTCAAATAGTTGCTCGACTGACAATACCTTAACTTATGCGACTGACTGTATCTGCATATTTATACAATATGTGCTTGCATTTCACATGAAGTTAAGGCAAACAGTATTCATAAAAGTTTTTCTTTTTGATTTCTTCGTTTGTCCTGTTGTTGCTTATAGAATTGATTTGTGTGTGAAGGTTAAATTAAAATGTTTCAAATTTATGTATGTGCTAATGCAAACGCCTATATATGTGATATACTAAGTCTCTCTTGCCAAACGAGCTGCTCCTGAATGTGGGTCAAAGTCTCAGTGGGCTCACCTTCATAATGGCTGTGTGTGTTCTCAGAATGTTTGGTAATTGAATGCGAGCAGAAAAAAGTTGCCAACAAAAAGCTTCCTTTGAAAAAAAAAACAAGAAATCTAATCTAAATCTATTATTATTATTATATAAAGGCCATAGCAACCGCTACCCAAAGGAACTTTTGTGCTCACTCGGGCTGCAGTGAAGTAGATTAAGGCTACGAATAAAGCCAATTACCCTACACAGTGAGATATTTTATACTTCACTTGAAGTCATAAAGATGGCTCCAATGAACTTCTGTGCGCCGCCACCGCCGGAAAGTCACAGAGAATTTGCTCCGGAAGTTGCGTCCATTAGCAGTAACTTATGGGATTTGTTTTGGGATAACGTAATGAAATGTTTTGCTTGTTTAAGACTGTGCAGGGCTTCCCAGTAACTATTAAATTCCATCTGTGCCAAAGAGTTATTCTCTTCCTTGACATATCCTCTGGAGATGCCAAAAAAGGATTCCTTTAAATCTACGTTGGACTCCTCTGTTTGCTAGACAGTCAGCCCCTTTTGTTTCCAGCATGGCCTTCACGGCCAGGCACCCAGCATAACATGAGTTTATTTTAAGCGCCAAATTCATTTAGAAATGTACGAACAAAGTCCATGACAGTACCCGACCTGATCTCATATGGGATTATGGTGTTGAGCGCTGTAGATATGAATACTCACAAATTAAGATATCAGAGACTTTCGCCGGGAACATCGTAAGGTATTTTCCCATGAGAATGTGGTTTTGAAAGCTAGGGCCATATATGCCTGCCCCCGTATCTCCATTTTCCTGTGTGGAGCCGTCAATGAAACAGATCTGATCAGCATATTCGTGCCATGGAGTGTCGTTCTGCCACTGGCTCCTTTCAGTAATTAGAACTTCAAACCTTGCCGTTGCTGGTCTCAACCCCAGAAGAGAAAGGAGGAGAAAACATCGCCAGGTTCGTCCTGGATTTCAATTAGGGAGCAGCACAATCACTCACTTTTTTGAAAATCGTGAAACATTTGAAAAAGACTACAGACCCTGTCACGAAATTTGGAACGATTTTGGAACATGGAACGTCAGTACATTTTAAGGAATTTAAAATCAATTTCTTGTTTTTTTTGGTACTTTTGGTCCTTGTTCTTGGCTTCTATTTACGGAGTTAATAGTTGTTATTCTGAAAATAAGGAAGCAACAACATAAGTAAATATGGTTGACAATGAAAATCAACGGAAAACATTTATCGACCGAATTTGTTTATTTTCAAAACCGAAATTCTCAGATCTACACGTGACAGATTGAATGTATGCTGAGGTCTTCAGTTGTCTAGAGTCTTAGGAAAATACATTTGTTTAAGTTAAGTTAAGTTAAGTTTTTTAAAAATAGTGCAGACATTGAAAATTAAAATTAAAAAAAAATTAAATCGCGTAAAAGTAAAACTGTACATAAAAACTATCATGTATAAAGAGCGATAAATTTAACTGCTTTATATCTTGGTGAAACGTATATAATATTCAGCATAATCGAACATTTAACTGAGACTTTTTTCAATCATTTTAAAATTTATAAAAACCATAAATTAGAATCGCAGTAGATAATAGTAACAACAAAACTAATCATTCAGAATAAATTTTTATTCAGTAGGTTTCAATTCAACAGGAGAGATATTGTACTATGCTTTAGATTTTGTTAAACTATTAAGACTGGAAAGAATAATTCTGTCCTAAAAATATAAAATTGAAGAGATTGGGTGTTTTTTTTTTGTAAAAGAGAAGCGACAAGATACCTACCAACCAGTGCATGTGTTTCCTTGTTTGGAAAAGGGATAGCAAGAGGCGACAGATAATGAAAATCAGAAATCTTAATTATTTTAAAACTGCCGCAGCTGCTCTGGTGTCAAGTAGGCACATTGAATTCGATTAATCTGGGCAACCACTTTAATTAGTTATTTTATTTCTGTGCAGTCTGTTATGACATTCCTCAAACTATGCACGAATCTGTTGCTTGTATAACTTTTCATTATTTTTTAGTCGGTATTTCAAATTTATTTTTTCATAACAAATAGAAATGCAATTAAATATAAAATTTTATTATATTTGCTAAAAGAATCAGGAATACTAAAAGCTCGGGAAAACACATAAATTTCAAAATATACAATAAAAAAATTTGTCAAAAATTTGCATCGAAAGAAGTAAAACTTGTACTCAGTATGTTGAAGTTTTTATTTTGTAAAATAAAAAAAAACCAAATGACTAATTAGAGTATGAAAACATGGGATTTTAATAACAAGTACGGTGGGGTGGCATGATTTTTAACTTAAGCGTCAGATCTCCTTTATTACCAGATGGTAATATGTCAGAAAAATAAAGAGAAAGTGGAGCTACTTTGGGTTTTTATACAACGACCTCAATGGTCGATGTGCCAATAAAAAAATTCACAACTGGCTGCTCGGATGCGGATGCTGTTTGAATTCAACACACAGAAGAGATGATACATTTTGCATTTTGGAATTCACGAAATTCACACTTTTCTACAAACACAACCACTATTTAATATTATATTTAATTTTTTTTCAATATTTAATACTACAACTCATGTTCCTTCTTGTCTTAATTTGAATTTATTTTTTAATTAATTCTGTTGACATTTCTTTGAGTTGAATTAAGTTTTGATTACCAATATTGCATTTGGGATTTGTTTTTTATTTTCTAAGAAATAAAAAAAATCGATAAAATAATAACAATAATAATCAACGATTTTCAGATGCAAATGTGTTGAGTAAAATTATAAATTTATATCTTTGTTCAATAAAAGTAGGATATTTCTAAAAATTTATTTAAAAAAATTTTTATTCTAAATCACATTTATATACGACTATTATTTGTCCTCAAATACTAGTGTGGGGGAAAATTTGTCCAAAAATCAATACCAACAGAAAAACTTTTACTAATGCCAGTCGTAGACTCAGTTACTTTAATATGTACAGAGCTTCTTCGGCTTCACTTCTATTTGCAAATAACAAAAATCATCCTACAAATCATATCAAAAATTTACTTTCTTTTGTGAAGTTTAAGTAATTTCTAGCGGTGCATTCTGCATTTTCTTACAAGTGTTTATTAATTGCAGAATATTTTTGGAAATATGGACATTCTTTAGATACTCATTTTAATTCACATCATGAACTAATCATGAATAATAAAAAAACAATGTTCCCGGAAACGTATTGTTTTCAATTAAATCAAAAAGTTAAAAAAGATCCCACGTTCCTTATTTATGAGTGTGTTTATTTGCGAGTAGAAAGATACAAAATGTATTCAAATCATACGAAGCCAATCGAAATGAATGTTAAACAAAAACATTGGAATCGGATCTTGATTGCTTCGTTTAGCAATGACACGTACATATCGGTATCAATAAGATAGCTTCAATCAGGAGTGACATCTTCCGTTTCCACATCCACTTCCCTCTTTTCAAGCAAAAAAAAAAGGTAAAGATTTTAACTTCCGAACAAACCCACATTCTTAAGAAAAGCATTTACATTGTGCCAAGTTTTTTTCGACATAAAAACGTGCGTGTGTAAGTGAACAAATCATTTCATTTTATTACATCACATTACAAGTGCATGCCGATTCCATTACTTGTATTTTTTATATTTTCAGTATTTTAAATGCTGAAATATTACAAAACATTTTTCACATGCAAAATACGCACATAAAACATAAGAATGGGGATGACTTTTTGTTAAAAAACAAAAAAAAAACGAAAACAGATACATGACAAGACTTGTTAGTTTCTTTGCTTTACTTAATGTTGGTTAAGGTACATACAGAAGTAAGCAAACATTCCAATATTATATGCAAAACCAAAGAAGTAAAGACTTCATTCAGCCTATAGGGGAACTAAACGGAAATCATAGCGTAACTCAATACTGTGATACGTGCCATCAAAAAAAGAAATAAAAAATACAACAAAAAAGCACACGGTTGCTAAAGTAACAAACAACAAACGACAGGAACGATACAACCTAAACTTAAGCAGCATGAATCCTTTTTTTGTTTTTGTCTTCTTTCCAATTTACCTTCCGCTGTTGCTCATAATTGCACAAAAATAGCAAAATTTAAGGGAATACACATACACATACAAATACATTCATACATACATACTGAAAAGAAAAACAAAATTACAGTTACGAGCTTAGAGCACACAACTACTATTAAATACTCAGTCATTTGGCATATTCGCACCATATCATCCCTGAACTGTTCTCTACGTAAAACCACAGGTGTTTATACGACTAAAAACCAGTACGATGGTGGGTACGACTACTCGAACTTACACATACCACTACTAGTTAACATACAAATGTGACAAACAACATCGTAAACCGAACTGTAACTAAATAAGCAACCCCCATCTACTGGAATACGGTCTGCAACACCCCCTGCCAAGAATGCCAGCCTATTTGTCGTTCGAGGACTTATAGTCTGGTGCAGTACTGAGTGTTGAGATCTCCTTAAAACTTAACGTTAATACGAAATTATTATAAACGAGGGCCGATTTCACAGTGAGTTTCGTGACTTTGAAAACTTTTAAATATCTTCTATGCTGATACAATAGATGAGAGTTGTGCCAGGTTAATTCATATTCAATGTGCCAACTTGACCTGCTGACACAGTCGTAACTAAAAGCCCATATAGACGAAGGATAATTCATTAAGTTATTAAGCGAATTAGACGATTGACCCCATCTAATTAATTTTTTATGAAACTTTTTCAAAACTAACGAGTTCATGTGAGACAATAATTTGCATATTGCACAGCGCAGGTTTTGCTTGAATCGGATGATATAAAACTGAAAGCGAAATTGGGGTAACAACTCGCTTTCAGTTCTTTATTTCGAGATCATCTAGTTGAATTGCAACTATGTTTATTTTTATTTTTCGAATGATATTATAAAAGACAATTGAAATTCAATTCGGATGAATTATGATTATGACGACGTAAGTATTTATCTTCGAGTTTATGAGTTGGTTTCTGGGTGTGCGTGAGTGTAAGAGTATATGTAGCAATGCGTAATTCGATACATTTCAATATGATGCGATGTCGTAATGAACGCGAAACTGTTAGGACGAACATTCAAATTTTACCTTGTATTCATAAAAAAATGTACGTGGGCATGTGTATGTGTGCAAGTATGTTCCCATATAATGTGCTCTTACTAAACTTGTTTAATACACTTGAAGTAAGAACAACAACAAAGTCTTAAAGCTTATGATCCTCAACTTGTACAATAAAGTATCGTACGTATGTATGTAAGTATGAATGTTCGACTGCAAACCAATAAACAAATAAACAAATCCACACGTTGTGCGTAGCAGGCAGATACTGTAAGTGGAAGTAGAGCGATTCAGTAATGAAGAGTTGAATCCTGACAGTGTGTTGTACGCTGTTATTGTTGCTAGTGTCGTTTTTGTTGTTAATTTAAATGCGGCTATGGCTTCCGAATTTAATGAACTTTACACACTTGAACTACAACAATACAGAGAAATGAATGTATCGATTACCAATTAGTGGCAGCATACTCACTCGTATATGTTGCAATAGAAACTACAGAAACAGAAAACGAATAAACGATTAAACGAATATTTTGTTTCATTTTGAAGGCAGACAACGCTACTTTAGTCATACAAGGGAATATTGAAGAATCGACAACAACATCAAAATTTAATTTCCTTCGTTGTACACATCGTCTAAAATTAACGTGCCGATGTGATGTTATGAGATGATATGCGTAGATATTTTAATTAGAACTCTAAAAGTTTTATGGTTCCATCCACAAGAAAGAAACAAGTATCTGCAGTGTTTTCCCCCATCCGTTATATTTTCAGCATTCCCCTGTTCCATTCTTTATCAGTGCTAAACGGAAGTCGTGATTGGAATGTAAAGATTTGCTAGCGATGCACAGTGGAAATTTTTGATATAATAATTTTTATTTTTTTTTTAATTTTAAAGAGTACAAATTTACACGTTTAATTTACATAAAACTTCCAATTTGTAGCGCAAATACATATTTTTTAATTATTTTTCTTAGTAAAATATAAGCACTGGTGGAAACGGGGTTCTTAAGTTCATCATTTCGTTTTTAATTTCTACTACATCGATTCGCGATATTCTGGATTCACAGCTGCGGTTTATTAAATCACTTAAAAAGGTTGAGGATTCATTTCTATTCATTTATTTTAATAAATATTTCTGCAGTTTTTATTTTTGGCCTGCTGTCTGGCCAAAGGCTGCACTGTGTGCTCTTCAGTACTCTTATTTCGTCCTTTTAGTATTTTATATTTTTTTATTTTTTTAATAATTACAAAATTTTAAGAATATTGAATAAACAGAAAATTTAAGCATCATTGATTGTATTTATTGTCAATTTTATGCTGCATGAATTGCTTATCAAAACTGTATCGAAATTGTATTAAGGTAATTGAGAACGTAGAAAAAAGGGAGCCTTAGAAAAATAAAAGGCTGATATTAGAACTTATTTTTTTTGTAGGTCGCTGGCATAGTTGAATAAATACATCAATATCGTATTATTAAAATTAAATTAATTAAAATACAGTATTTCAAAAAGTAATCGCGACACATAAAATTTTTTCTATTTCCCTAAATTTTCCTTCAAACCAATAAAATTAAATGTACAATTTAAAAACATTCAAATTGTGTTTGTAAAAAAATATAATAAAAATATCAGCCCTCCTTCATTGGCAGAATTAACTAACTTATCACCGCGGTGAACTGTCGACAATGTCCGATCGAATAATCTTAAAAAGTATTTTTTTATATTCTGTTCAGTCAGCTCTGCAGGTGCATAACATTGTACACATGTTAGTTTTCGCGCTCTTGTTCGGACCTTTGCCGTAGTTGTTCTTACTTTACTGGAAGCAATGAATTTATTTAAAGATTGTGTAAAATTTGTTTCCCCATGCTTCACCCCAATGACCGAATGCCGGGCATTCCATATATTTTCATGGATATCAAACACACTTTTCTTTATATTATTCCAGCCATAATATATCGACCTCTAAAAAATATCCGTTGTATCATGCATGTATTATAAAATATTAATTTGGAAAATAATAATAATAATAATAACGAATTACAAATCACAAGATACAAGTAAAAAGGTTTATTTGTGGTTGGAA